>CM076575.1:1378109285-1378627970 GCA_034641835.2 Pinus albicaulis | reverse complement strand
GATAAAGGTTGTAGAAAACCTGGGGTCTTAATTGTATCAACTTTATTTTGCTAGCAAACCAAACATTCTGCCACAAAATTTGGAATATCAGATTTAAGGCCATCCCAAAAGAATTCTTTCTTCACCCTGTGGTAAGTTTTTAAAAATCCTGAGTGTGCAATTCCAAAAAAATATTTTGTTTTATTTGGGAATTCTTACAAAGATATAAGCGATATTTGTACCATAAGGAATATTTTTTCCAACTAAATGTATCAGATGTACTAGGATCTTGCTGCAATTTTTGAATGAGTGTCCACACTTCTTCATCATTCTTCCATTCATCCCTTGCTTCCGTTATCCAATCTGGTTGGATAATATAAATGGCACAAAGCAATGATTCCACCTCTTCGTTATTTCTTGATATTGCATCTGCAACAACATTTAGCTTCCATTTTTTGTAGATGATTTCAAATTCATAACCCAACATCCTTGTGACCCATTTTTGTTGCTCTTCTGAAGATAGTCTTTGTTCCAAAAAAAATTTATGACTATCATGATCAATTTTTACCTTGAAGTTTCTTCCCTTTAGGTAATGTCGCCATTTCTTTAATGCATGTAGTATTGATAACATTTCCTTCTCATAAATAGCTTTCTGTAAATAATTTCCTTTGATTGGATGAATTTTAAAAGAAATGGGTCTTCCTTCTGGAATTCAAACAACACCAATTCCATTTCCTGAAGCATCACATTCCACAATAAAGGTTTTTGTGAAGTCTGGCGTAGCTAAGATCGGTGCTAGGAACATTGCCTCTTTAAGATGTTCAAAGGCCTTAGTTGCTTCAGGAGTCCACGAAAATGCATCTTTATTCAATAATGTTGTTAGAGGTGCTTCTATACTCCCATAATTATTAACAAACTTTTGATAATACCTTGTTAACCCAAGAAATCCTCGCAACTGCTTTATGGTTGTGGTGACATTCCATTCCTTAATGGCTTTAATTCTTTTAGGGTCTACCTTAACACCCTCGTGAGATACAATATGACCCATATATTCCACCTCTTGCACTCAAAAGAAACATTTGGATATTTTTGCATATAATTGTTTCTCCTCCAATAGTTTGAGCACTCTATCAACATGTTGAACATGATCCTTTCAATACTTTCTATAGATTAGTATATCATCAAAAAATACTAGCACAAATTTTCTAAGGAAGGGTTTGAAAATGGAATTCATCAACCCTTGAATTGTAGAAGGTGCATTGGTAAGGCCAAAAGGCATGACCAAAAATTCATAATGACCCTCATGAGTTCGAAATGCTGTTTTCAGAAAATATTTAGTCTTCATTCTAATTTGATGATATCCTCAACAAAGATCCAACTTGGTAAAATAAATTTCTCCATGTAATTCATCCAATAATTCATCAATCACAAGAATGGGAAATTTATCTTTAATAGTGAGCTTATTGAGCTCCCTATAATCTGGACATATGTGCCATGTTCCATCCTTCTTGTGCACCAATACTACTGGAGCAGAGAAAGAACTTTTTCTATGTTGAATTATACCATCCTCTAACATTTCTGCAATCATACGTTCAATTTCACTCTTTTGGACATAAGGATATCTATAAGGCTTGATGTTTGGAGGAACACTTCCTCGAATAAAATGAAAAGCATGATTTGATGAACCCTTAGTTAAACTGGGGGGGGGGGGAGGGGGTGAATCAATTTAGTACATTCATGGACATTTAAAAAAATTTCATTCAACTCGTTTACACCTTCATTTCATAAGAAACCTAATACATAGTGGATAAACAAACATAATATGTGGACAACAAGTAATTAAACATATTAAAAAATCACATTAACACTTAATCATCAAGCACATAGACAACAGATATAAGTGGAAACCCATAAAGGGAGAAAACCACATCTTAATATTGTTGTGATGCAAAGGCAAGCTCCAACTCCCTCTCACAACTGATTTTCTGTAGGCACCAACCTACAGGATGCTACTACCCCAAATTCTACAAGATGCAACTTGCAAGGAAGCTCCAACTCTCATCTATTTTCTGCAGGCTACAACCCACAAGAGACTCCTACCTCAACCAGCTACAATTGGACATCTATCAAGCTACAAATTGATATGGAAGCACCAACTCCCTCACACTACAATAAAATCATATGCTGATTTACCTGCATATCATATTTGTTTTTCTCCTTCTTCAATGCTGCCCTTCCAGCTTTCAAATCTGCTTCATATCAGCTCCGGATCTGCACAACATCTCTATCTACTCTCTCTCATTCTTCCACTCTCTAACCCCTCTATGCATATTACAATAACATCATTTATAGAGATCACTCCATGGCTGTTTTCATTCTATATGGGAATATGAAGTGAACAGGCATGACTCTTGCCTTCCACCCACTCATTTCCTCACTCAGCATATTGAGGATGTAACTACAATATATGCACTCGTTTAAGTAATAAATTGGAGTTTTTCTTTGCCTTGGAGACTTGCCTTTGCATAAAAAAAAATATAAAATAATTAATACATTTACAATTACAATGAAATATTTCACTTAGCCATTTCAACTTCCTAGATTTGTTGTGTGTTTGTCTTCTTCTTCTTCTTGTCCCTTTGTATTTTATGTTTCTGCAGTTATATTTCCAAATGTGCTGCAACATTATTGTCTTAACCCGACTTGACCCATTCCTTTATGTTTAACACCGCCACTGTCTATTGCTGATACAACACGAAACTGCCATTTTAAACAATACTATGACTTGTGGGTTATGGCCCACACCTTTTAATGTATAGGATTACAATTTTCGATTTTTATTAACATACATACATTTCGAAATCAAAAAATACATACTTTATAACAGAACAC
Organism: Pinus albicaulis; assembly: GCA_034641835.2. Classification (NCBI taxonomy): domain Eukaryota; kingdom Viridiplantae; phylum Streptophyta; class Pinopsida; order Pinales; family Pinaceae; genus Pinus; species Pinus albicaulis. Next base: position 1,378,625,099 of record CM076575.1, on the reverse strand, counting down.
ACATAACATACATTCGTTACATATATGCGGAACGGGGATTTTCGGGTCCCACAATACTTGACCAATCACAATACATCGCACTTCGCTTGCCTGCAACTTTTAACATTTAGCAATAAAAGTATCTCCTATCTTGTGCGATATGCAATCGCATCGCATCGCATCCAACATAACTTACCGTGTCAACCTTGAGTACAAAACATAAAATATGTGATGTGCGCTAATGCGCGGTGCTGACATGTGGCTCCTCACTTTCACCACATCAAAACTTTCTAACCTTACCACATCGCAAAAAAATTAACATACCTTCCAAAGCCTCAGCGCTATTCGCTAATATTTGTGATGTACGAACTCACGATTCACCATCCGCCGCTGATATTCATCAGATCTGACGGTCCACACTTGTCTCCTTGCAGATCCACTTCGCATTGCAAGTTAAATAACTTAACTTGTGACGTCTTAACCATAATCACTATACCCTACGATATGCAATGTCTTTACGGTTGCGATATGATCTTCCATCGTTGATATGCGCAAGATCTACGGTCCTCGTTGCTGCTTGCAAATCTGATTGCTTTCTGCTATGTGATTAATATGGTATTCAATCAAAGAGAGGATTGTGTAAGATATATGGTCCTCATTGTGTCTTGCGAATCCAATTTCTTTATGCTATGTGATTAATATTATATTCAATCAAACAGAGGATTGTGTAAGATCTATGGTCCTCGTTGTGTCTTGCAAATCCGATTGCCTTCTGCTTTGCGCTGAAGCAGTTCGCTTTGTTCTTTTCTTTTAAAAGAAATGATCTCTCTTGAGCTTGTTCTTATATTTATTATTCACTCTGACTTGGGATTATCATGCTTGCTGCACATTCATGACTCTGCACAACACGTTCACAATTCTACCTTTGTTGTTTTGCTGCCTTTGCTCCTTTTCTGCCTTAAATTCCTTTAATGCCTTTTCTACCTTTGCCTTTTTTTTTGCTGCATTTGCTACCTTTTCCTTTTTACTGATGGTCTAATACTACTCCTTGCCTCTCTTTTATGTTTTCTTACTACATTATTTCCTGATCTACTTCTTTTCCTTATTGTTGCTGCTTCTCTGCTCCTTTTCCTTAATGATAGTTCAGGTGTTGCTCCTTTGTGCTCCTTTGCCATCAATGACAATATTTCCAACAATATCCCCCTTTGGAATTGATGGAAACACTTTCTCCAACACTCCAATACTTCCTCCCCCTTTCATTCTGAGAGGTGTCTTTCTTCCTCTACTTGCTTTTTAGAAGAGCCTTTCTTCTTCTTCTTGCCTTTCCTCCCACTTTGATATCAATGGCAAAGGGTTTCACATTTCCCAGTGTAGTTTCTATCCTTGAATTTTCTTTTCCCACTTTATAGGCCTTCTTCTTCTAACTTTATACTTTGCTGCTCCAGGCTGGTGTATAATAGTTGTTGGGAGAACACTTTGAAAATTATTGAGTTTGCATGAATGGAGGGCATGTCATCATAGAATGTTCTGCACTTATATCCCTTATTGCTTGATATAGGTTATGTGTGCTATACTTTTGATGTACTTCTGTCATAATACTCCGATCTTGAGGACCTGTACCATACCATACTCTGCAGATATTTACCAGCTTCGTAGCTCTAGCTCTTTTGTGACAACTTTTATGGGCTTCTCTCTCTCTAGAATGATGCTTTCTTGTATGGTATTGACTATCACTTGTCTACTGCACTATTTCTGTTCCTTATATTGCAGCCTTTGCTGGTGTATTTCCATCATAATAATTTTTATTTTTATTATTTATTATTTATTATTTATTATTTTATTTTATTTTTTATTTTTATTTTAATTATTATTATTATTATTATTTATTTATTTATTTTTATTATTTTTTATTTTTTCTGATCATATCATAGAGTATCATCTGCAGACACTACCCCTAGTTTGTCTCTTAGATGTTTGATAGAAAGAGGTTTTGTGAATATATATGTTGTTTGTTCCTTTGTTGGTACATACTCCATCTTTACTATTTTATTTGCTACTTGTTTTCTGAGGAAGTGGTACTTTATTGGGACGTGCTTGGTTTTCGAATGAAGTACTGGATTTTTTGATATAATTATTGCACTTGTATTGTAGGAATCTACAGGGTAAGTTCCATAGATCAAGAACCAAAGGTCACCGCTCACAAATAGATCACAAATTAGTACACTAGTATAATCACGTGGTTAAAACCCTCAAAGAGGGAAACAGTACATGGCCTGAGCCAACGCGGCCACTTCAGGAAATTTATTAATACAAAAAGAAAAGTAACATATGTTTCTCTCATAAACGGTTACTAGAAAAATGACCCTCCATGCTCTTTAAATAGAGATCATGGACCAATCAGGTGTTAAGCCACGGATCAAGTGTCGTTAATACTGAGGTGAGATATAACCGTCGGATCACTACAAATCGTGACCGTCGAATTATAAGTTACAAATGTACATGGTAAAGAGACACACTTTACCTAACTCTACACTAGACTAAGTTATTCTTAACTATTTCCTATGTGTCGGAATATCCTAACATCCCCCCTTAAGAACAACTTGGGATAGGATTGAAGGATTTAAAAAGGTGACACAAAAGGAGCCTATTTCCTATTGTTGAGCCTCAAAATTGTGCTTTCTTTCACCTCATTTTACCTCATTTTCCCTTGTCCATTGCTATCCTAGACCCAATTGATCAATGAATATAGTTAAAATTACTTCTAGAATGATTTACATGACTGACTTGCTAAGTTTTGTGATTTTTTCCATTGTAAAGAATTTTGACCGGAACTAGCTGCAGAATGCAGACATTCCGTAGCTAACCGGCGATTCTGCAGCTGCCTTCACGTTTGAGTATGTTCTAGGTGGCCTCTCAAGAAAAACCGCATATGGGCATAATCCACGTCATGTCTACATGGTTCGTTGCTCATTATGGAGGAAGAAACGAATTCTGGGTACGGTTTTGGAACGTGGGAACACATTTAGGAAAGCAGACTTCTATTAGGACTGTCTCAGTCCAGATGTCTTTTTTCCTCTTCACGCAGCCACTTCAAGAGTCCTAATGTGATTCCGATAAGGAAAGACAGTGTTCCTGAATTGTTGCAAGTCTTGTTATGTGCATTTTCTATATAAACACTTGGGAAACCGAGAGCTAGGTTAGATTTGATGTTAGATTTTATGCTAGATTTTGTTTAGATTCTGTGCTACATTTCTGAAGACGCAGAGTGCTATGTTCAAACTATTTCATCTTTAATGGAGCAGACAGTGTTGTTTTGAAAGCGTGATTTAATTTGGAGTTGAATTCCGTCAGGTGGTAGAGGGCCCCTGCCTCTTGCACGAATTTATTTTGCGTAAATTAGATAAGTCTTCTAGCTGCCTTTACGTTTTGAATTTGAATTAATAGTTGTTTTAATTAGCTACTGTAGTTTTACTCATTCTAACTCTTCCACAAGAAGAAGCTCTTCCAAAAGACTATAATGATGAATGGGAAATGACTATAGTATTGTAGGATTAGGAGTTGAATTCATAGTTGTTTTTAATTAGCTACTGTATTTATATTCATTCTAACTCTTCCACAAGAAGAAATTCTTCCAAAAGATTATAATGATGAATGGAAAATGGCTATAGTACTGTAGGATTTAGTTGTAATTTTTGTTGTTCACTATCACAGTTACACTTGTTATAATCACTCTTCCACAAGAAGAAACTCTTCCAAGAAACTATTAAGATGTTCAAGACATGACCGTGATAATGAATGATTTAGTTGTGTGTTTGCACTAAGTATCATCTCTGTTCTTACTCTTAAACGCTTGCCCAAAACATCATAATGACGAGTAGGATATGGATATGATATCTTAGTTTTTCATTTCTTTCAGTCTTTTTGCTTGCATTTGCATTCAATTACACAGTCAGAATTGTTCTAAGACCTCTTCCAAAAGAAGGAACTCTTCCAATATATCACTAATGATGGACAAACAGATTGTGTAATTTCATAGAATAATGCATGATAGCATAGTTAGGATACTCCGGAGTTTAATTGCACTTAACTCATGTTTAGTTACTTTGTTTTGAGTTTGATGATAACTTGTAGTTCAGCATTGTTCTAGATTAGTGGCATCTTAAGTTCATTCTTAGATTAACTCATTGCACTTGCACTTCACATTCAGATTGTCATCCACTGCACAATAAATTACTTCAGTTGTTAAGATTAACAAGACAACCTTCATTATTTACAAACATCTTCTTGTTCTAAAATCTACAATTGATCCATAACCATATGAACAGAAGACAACATCACTATAAGGCCTGAAGTATCTCTGCAATTTCCTTATCATTTCATAAACAGAGTCCTCCCTCAAAAGACTACTTTGAAAAGAAATCAATAACTCTTGAGTAAAGGTTTTGTGACATTCAATGAAATTGCAGAATAGAGTTAGGAATTAGTTTTAGAATAGAAGATCTTAGGATGGTATCAATGTTTTCCTCCAAATCTGTTTCAAATCTCTAATTAAGGACAAAATGTTGCATCATTGTAAGATTAGTTGTTTAACTGTTTAGTTAGAGGATTTGCATACTTAGTGATCATTTCTCAAGTTTAGTTTGTGTTTTGAATCATTTGCTTAAAAGTCATTATCAAGCTTTGCTTTTACTTTGTCATAGTTTAGATTTGATTCTGCTTCAGTGTTTCCAATTGCATTTGTCAGTTGTTATCCATCAATTAGGCTTAACTCTGTTTTTAAGCACCAACTCCTTTTCATTAGCTTTCTAGGCATTTTTCCTTGTGAACATAAAACCACCAAAAGACCAAAAACATCATAAATCATCACAAAAGACCAAAAACATCACAAAACACTACACACAACGCATTAGGAAACAAACACCTAGGTACATACAGTACACTTCACTTCAGCAGTTTACAAATCCTGGTTGACAATTAAATGAGCTCAGTTTAGGAGACTAGAGAGACCAAACACCTATGTGTCGAAATATCCTAACATCCCCCCTTAAGAACAACATAGGATAGGATTGAAGGATTTACAAAAGTGACACAATAGGAGAAGGAAGGAGGCATTAGAGCCTATCCCCCCTTAATGACAACTTTCTTGAACTCCAAGCATGGATCGAATTTTGGTAAACTTCACTTCTGTGAGAGCCTTTGTAAAGATATCGGCTACTTGATCATTGGTTGGAAAATACTGTACTTCAAGAACATGATCATGAATGAGATTTCTGATGAAGTGTATGTGGAGTTCAATGTGTTTCATATGCTGATGCTGAACTGGATCTTTACATAGCTAAATGGCACTCTGATTATCACACCAAAGTGTAGTTGGATGTTGCCGATGAAGAACAAATTCAGACAGGATCTGACGAAGCCACATGGATTCCTTGCTGGCTTCAACTGCACCAAGATACTCTGCTTCTGCTAAAGAAAGAGAGATGGCACTTTGTTTCTTACAAGACCAAGTAATAGGTCCTGAACCAAGAGTGAATACATATCCTGCAGTAGACTTTCGATCATCAGGGTCACCAGCCCAATCAGAATCAGTGAAACCAATCAACAATGGAGATGCTCCTACATTGTAATGAATCCCAAACTGAAATTTACCTCTAATATATTGAAGTATTCTTTTAGCTGCTTTCCAGTGACTTTCATGAGGTTGGTGCATAAACTGAGCGACAAGACCAACGACAAAGGAAAGGTCAGGATGGGTATGGGTTAGATACATAAGTTTACCAACAAGTTGATGATATAAGGTAGCACCAATTTCACGGGTAGTACAAGTGACTGAAAGCTTGACTCCAGACTGAAAGGGAGAAGGGGATGGCTTACAGTATTCCATGTGAAAGTGGTGTAGAAGATCACAGGCATACTTGGATTGAGAGAGGGTAATGCCTTCCTTGGATTGAAAGACTTGAAGACTGAGGAAATAATGCAAGTGCCCTAAGTATATTATTTCAAACTTCTTTTTGAGGCTAGAATTCACATGGTTTATATGGTTTGGATCACTACCAGTAAGGATAAGATCATCAACATAAAGAGTTACAAGGATGGTGAAGGACTTACCCACTTTCTTGGTGTAGACAGTGTTGTCAGAATGACACCTAGAAAAGCCATTATCTAATAGAAATATATCCATTTTGGCATACCAAGCCCGAGGAGCTTGTTTGAGACCATAGAGAGACTTCCTAAGGCGACAAACAAGGCTAGAGTCTTTTTGGATAAAGCTAGGGGGTTGTTCCATGTAGATTTATTCATGCAAATCTCCATGTAAGAAGGTGGATTTAACATCCATATAATGGACTTTCCATTTAAAGGAGGTAGCAAGGGAAAGAACAAAGCGAATAGAATTCATTTTGGCAACAGGGGCGAAGGTTTCAGTATATTCAATGCCTTTAACTTGTGAAAATCCTTTAGCAACAAGACAAGCTTTATGTCTATCCACTTTTCCATCTAGTCCAAACTTTGTTTTGTAAACCCATCTGCATCTGACAAGTTTTCTTCCTTTTGGAAGAGGAACAAGATCCCAAGTATCATTCGCCAATAAGGAGCGATATTCTTCATTCATAGTTGCATCCCAATCTGGATGACCGGAGGCTTCTTCAAAGGTTTCTGGATCGGGATTTTCTAGAACTTGAGCCAATAAGGAAGAGGCTCTTTCAAACTAAGAACGAGTATGTCGTTGATCGATAGCGTCACCTGCAAGAGAACTTGCTGCATCCCGAGTAGAGCGGACACATCTTGGAAGCGGTGGAGTATAAGGAAAAATTTCAAGATGTGGAGGAGGATTTTCATCCTCGCTATCATCATCTGAATTAGAAGGAATGCTATTAAAAATAGAAGAGAGAGAGAGAGGTGGCACATATTCCGAATCACGCTTGCATGCCAAAGGTGGCACATCCGCCGAACTACGCTCGTAGGCCGATATATTTTCATCAAATTTTACATCTCTTCTAATGATTATATTTTTGGATTTTGGTTGAAGAAGTATATATCCTTTGACATCTTCAGAATATGCAACAAAAATGCATTTTTCACTCTTAGTTTCTAAGGCTTTATGTTTTTCATCTTGAATATGGGCCCAAGCATAACTTCCAAAAACACGAAAGTGACTTACATCTGGTTTGATTGAGCTCCAAGATTCTTCTAGAGTTATATTCTTTAAAACCTTAGTAGGAGTGCGATTTAATATGTAATTTGCACAGTTAATGGCTTCTGCCCAAAAATTGAGACCAAGTCCTTTAGATTGAAGCATACAATTAGCCATTTCTTTTAAAGTGTGATTCTTCCTTTCAACTACACCATTTTGTTGTGGAGTATATGGAATGGTATGTTGCAATTGAATGTCATGCTCAATGTTGAAGTTGATAAATTTGTTGTTAACATATTCACCTCCATTTTATGATCTTAACTTAAGAATTTGATGTCCAGATTCTTTCTCAACAAAGACCTTAAAGGCCAAGAACATGTTAAAAAATCCACTCTTGAGTTTTAAGAAGTATACCCAAGTGCGTGTGGAAAAATAATCAATGAAATTTAATAAGTACTTGCAACCAAAGAAAGAAACAATAGGAAGTGGACCACATAAATCACTGTGCATAAGCTGCAAAGGGGTTGAAGCGTGCCAAGGGGTACGTTTGTCAAAACTATTATGATGATGTTTTCTGAGTACACATCCGGAGCAAACACCATCTCGAAAAGATACCATAGGAAGACCCATCACCATATTTTCCTTACATAGATTTTGAAGAGAGCGATAGTTTAAGTGACCAAATCGCTCATGCCAAAGTTTTCTCACTTCATCATTATGAGCAACAAAAACGGATGGAAGACATGATGACCCAAAGTTGTCAAACTTATACAACCTTGTTGAATCATCAGCAATGCCAATAGATAAAATATGTTTAGGATCTTTGAGGTCCTTGATTACAACATCATGAGGTGAGAATTCTACTATTTTCCCTTCACATGAATCAGCTATTTGATAAACAGAGAGAAGGTTGCATGACAAGGTAGGAACACATAGTACATAATTAAACTGACCATTATCGAGGTGAATGGTTCCAGATCCTACGACACTAAGAGATATATCATCACCAACATAAATATGTTTGGTATTATAATCATTTAAAGAAGAAAACATGGATTTATTTTTGGCCATGTGATAAGAAGCTCCAGAATCAATGAGCCACTCATGAGGATGAGAAGAGGAAGATACATTTAATGCATAACCAGATCTTGATGCTTGACAACCACAAGCAGAAAGTGTCATTCCTGAAGATGAAGGTGAAGAGTACTCCACATTGATGTTGCGCTTCTTCATTGTTGCTTCTAAGGCTTCCATCTTCTTAAAACATTTGAACTCTATATTGCCATTACGATTGCAAAAGTTTCAATGTCTATCTGTCTTCTTTCCTTTGTTTTTATATGCCTTATCATTTTGGTGAGTTTATTTTTCAGTTTGTGGCTGAAATTGCTTAGGACCCTTGTTTGGTTTAAGACCATACTTTTTAGGATACTGCTTCTTGGGATTCTTTTGATATGATTGTTGTTGGGCTGCTAAGGCTTTCTTAGAAGCGTTTCCAGAAGTGATAAGACCAAGGTGTAAGAGTTTTTCTTGTTCTCTTATCAAAGAATCACAAAAGGAATCAAAAGAGGGATTCTTGTAGGTGGTTCCTGAATAAATGATGGCTTCTCTAGTGGAATGGAAGGCAGAAAAAAATATAGAGTAAGCAAGGTTAAGCTTAGCAAGAATGCAATAGATGAGGCTACTATCTTCCTTTTGACCTTACAACCTTCTAAAATAAGTCTAAGGGTCTTGAATTTGGACAAAAAGTATTCAATAGAGGAGAAATTATTAGGGTCTAAAGTAAGCAACTCATTTTCAAGTTAGTGAGCCCTGCTTTGATTTTGAATGCCAAAGATAGTATTTAGCTTATCCAAGGCTTCATGAGGGGTGTCAATGTCAAGGATATGAAATCGAAGATCTTGAGCAATGGATATTCCTATCAACCCTCGTGCTTGATCTTGTTTATTTTCCCATTTAGCGACTTTATCATCATTAGAAGGTTTAGTTTCCACCCATGTGGCTATTCTGTAAAGCCCTTTACTTGTAAGTATATCTATCATGTGAGGTAGCCATTAGAAATAATTGGTGTTGTTAATAATAATCGGGCATGCACTTTCCATTTAAAAAAAAAGGAAGCTGAGAAAAGCTGAAACTAACTACTCCAATGGAAAGATCTTGAAAAATTAGGCCATTTAAAAAAAAACAACTCGAAAAACGGCTTTTGAATGAAGAAGTTATGCCTTTTTGAAAAAAATATTTGAAGATGCTGAATAGTTACGGGAACGGGATGAAGTGCGACTTTAAAAAAAAAAAAAAATCCTCCCCTTTTAACAATTTTTTTTTACAAAAGAAGCCTGAGAAAAATATTTGTACCAAAGACCTCTATTCTCATAAACTAACCCCTCACCAAGTGAGATAGTAAAAGGATTTTGTTATTATTTGAAAGGAGGAAGGGGTTTTTTTTTTTTTTAACTCTTCGGTGTGCGTGCCTTTTCCTGCACAAAAAAACACAAAAACCGAGCAAAAAAAAATCAAGCCTTAAAGCAGAATGTTAGATTTTTGGTTAGCCTTACCGACAACTATCAATTTTTTCACTATTTCTGATTTCCCAAGATCGCACAAAGACGCGGGGAAAGAGCATACGTAGCAAAAAAAATCCCTTTTCTTGTTTCTGATTTTCCGAGATCGCACGTAGCGCAGAACAAAGAGCATACACAGAGAAGAGGGTTTAGATTCGACAAAAAAATAAAACCTAAAAAACCCAAAATAAATAGAGTGAACCAAAATAAGAATAACTATTAACAAATATAACTGCAAAACAAATGCTTTATACCTCCAGATCTAAACTGTCATAACTTGGGCAGCCAGGAACCTTTTCGCATGAAACGAAAGGTGTTCCTCACTTAAAAAGATGCTCTGGACACAACAGAGTAGTTCTACCAGACAAAAAATGTTTAGAAATAGTAGATATAGAAAATGACATTCGCATGCAGTCAAACCGATTTCGGATTTTGATAAACAACAGATGCGGCCCTCAAAATAGCTCCAATACCATGTAGGAATCTACATGGTAAGTTTCATAGATCAAGAACCAAAATTCATCACTCACAAACAGATCAAAAATCAGTACACCAGTATAATCACGTGGTTAAAACCCTCAAAGAGGGAAACATTCCACGCCCTGAGCCAACGCGGCCACTTCAGACAATTTATTAATATAAAAAGAAAAGTTACATATGTTTCTCTCATAAACGGTTACTAGAAAAATGACCCCCCATGCTCTTTAAATAGAGATCATGGACCAATCAAGTGTTAAGCCACAGATCAAGTGTCATTAATACCGAGGTGAGAGATAACCGTCGGATCACTACAAATCGTGACTGTCGGATTATAAGTTACAAATGTACATGGTAAAGAAACACACTTTACCTAACTCTACACTAGACTAAGTTATTCTTAACTATTTCCTATGTGTCAGAATATCCTAACATGTATTGTCACATTTGATAGAAATAGGTTCAGTGATGCTTACCTTCATGTCTTGGAGACTTTGTTTCATTCACATTACTTGTGTGCAACAAGCTGTTGCTGTTATGTATTCAACTTCTACTGTAGATAGAGAGACAAATGTTTGCTTCTTGCTTAACCATGGCACCAAAATTTCTCCCAAATAAAATGCACCTCCATTTGTGATTTTCCTGTCATCCACACAACTAGCCCAACCTAGAATACCATGCATGTGGTGCTTGTTTGAGACCATATAGGGCTTTCTTTAATTTGCACACATAGTCATGCTTATCTGCTAAGGAAAATCCTTCAGGTTGTTCCATGTAGACTTCTTCCTCTAGATCTCCATTCAAGAAGGAAGACTTCACATCCATTTGATATACCTTGAAATCATGATAGCATGCAAAAGCCAAAAACATTCTAATTGCTTCCATTCTTGCTACAGGGGAAAAAAATTCGTCATAGTCAAGTCCTTCGATTTGAGAGTATTCCTTGCATACAAGTCTGGTTTTATTTCTCATTACCTGACCTCGTTCATTCATATTATTCTTGAATATCCACTTTATGCTAATGAAATTTTTCCCAGCAGGTCTTGGCATTAACTCCCACGTCTTGTTATTCTTAATTTGGTCTAATTATTCATTCATAACATTTACTCAATTTTTGTCTTTGTTGACTTCATCGAAATTATTCGGTTCTATCTGTGACAACATGGATAGGTACACTTCCTCGGTCTGTTAAACTAGCTGTCTTCTAGTTTGGACTCCTGCACTCTTGTATCCAATGATTTGATCTTCAGGATGATTCTTCTGAGTGTGTCTCGAAGGTCCTTTTGAGTTTATTTCTGTATCTTTTGTTGTCTTACTCTGTTCTTCATTTTCTTGATTCTCATATTCAGATCATCTGGAGGATTGGAGGAGTTTGTGCTTCAAGTTCTGTCTAGTAGATCTTCGTTGAATCTCACATCAATGCTTTCCATAATTTTATGCATTCTTTTACTGTAGCACATGTATCCCTTACTCCTGGATGCATATCCCAAAAATATTCCTTCATCATCTCTTGCATCATACTTCCCTAATTTTTCATCATTATTTTTTATGAAAATTTTTCTGCCAAAGACTCTAAAGTGCTTGATTGATGTCAGTTTCCCATGCCATAATTCATATGGAGTATTGTCACAATTTGGTCTAAGATGAGCTTTGTTGAGAATATGAATAACTGTGTGTACTGCTTCTTCCAAGTAGGTTTGGGGAATGTTTCTTTCTTGCATCATTGCTCTGGCAATCTGTTGTACTGACCTGTTTTGTCTCTCTACCACTCCATTCTGTTGAGGCATACCTACAACTGTAAACTGTTGCTTTATCCCACATTCATTGCACAGGTCTGCAAAATCATCGTCTGTGAATTCACCTCCTCTGTCTGATCTGATGCATTTTAGTTTACATCCAGTTTCATTTTCTGCCAGTTCCTTAAATATATTAAATTTCTCAAATGCTTCGGATTTGTATCTGAGAAATTCCACCCATGTTAATATGGAAAAATCATCTATTATCCGCATGAAATACGATTCTCCACCTGGTGCATTTGTTCTTGAAGGTTCGCACAGGTTCATGTGTACAAGCTGAAGAGGCTTACTTGTAGATAGTTGGTATTTAGCTTTGAACGTTGTGCGAGTTTGTTTTCCCAGCTGGGAGGACTTACATATGGTATTTGGTGGCTTCTTTATTGTAGGAAAATCTATGACACCTTCCTTTTTGCTCAATTTTATGATGTGGTCAAAATTTATATGTCCCAATATTCTATGCCATAGCCAAGATTCATCAAGTTTTCTGATGTGGATTGCTTCATTCTTTTCTTATAATATATAGACATTAACCTTTGTTCGAACACCTTTGACCAAGGTCTTTCCTGTGGTGATTGACCTTACTTCACAATATTGGGCTCTGAAAAGGACCTCACAGCCTTTATCACACATTTGACTAACACTTAGTAGATTGGATTTTAGACTGTCTACAAATAGTACATCCTAAGCCTCTCCTCTTCCATTATTTAGGTTGACTATGCCTTTTCCCTTGATTTTCCATGCTTTATCATTATCGAATGTTACATTCCCAGATTTATTTTCATCAAAAATGACAAACTTGCTTCGGTCTCCAATCATATGTTTTGAGCACCCATTGTCCACATAACATTGATAGTTTTGATATTGAGCAACTAGAACCAGATCACATTTATTTAGTTTCCTTTTCCATTTCATGCAGTTGTTTTTTGTATAACCTTTCTGAGGAGATGGATCACAGTCTTTGAGAGGACATTCGTTAGACTTGTGCCCATTTTAATGGCAGCTAAAACATTTGATTGTATTTCTGAATAGATTGTATACACGAGTGAATCCATCATTGTTATTAATTACCCTTAAGTTTCCATACTCCAGTCTCTGTATATACGCTCTGCACTCCATGGATTTATGATTGAACCCTTTACAACAAAAACAATGCCCCTAGAAGTAGTATATGTCTCTGGCAAAGAGAGTTATTGGAGGTAGTCTTTTCATTTGTTGCATATTTTGCTAGTTGGACTGGATTTGCTTGGTCTTACAGTATGCCACAATATGTCCAGGTTTGTGGCAGGCAAAGCAAGTGACGCTTCTCACAAGGGGAAAGAACCTCATTTGAAATCTTCCAAATTTGTTCAATTCATCCTTAGGAGCGTATGAGTATTTTGCAATTGACTGTTTCTTCATTTATTTATTTGTCACTTGAGGTTGCTGCTTGTTTCTATTTGTTTCATTATATAACATGGTCTTTTTGGTTTCTAATTTAGTGGATTCCCTTTTTGCTGCTTCATTATCCTTTACATCTTTTACAAAAATGATATTCTTGTTATCTTCTACCTTGGATTTGTTGGTTTCTCCTTCATAGCCTGTCCCAACCTTTATATGAGGAGGTCTTTGAGCACACAGAATTTTGTCCAAATGTCCAGAGCTTTTCATTTGAGAAATATTCATAGTTAATTCAATTTGGGCCTTTTCTAATTTCTTCCTCAGGCTTACCACTTCTTCTTCTAGTTTTTCTTGCTCCTGATTTTTCTCCTTTATTTTTCTTCTCAGAATATTCTCTACTTTCCTTGATTCATCTAGTTCAATATTCAATTTAATAAGATCTTATAAATTTGGTTCTGTCTTTGCATATTTTAGAAGAATATTTTTCTATTTCTTGCTCTTAAGTTTAAGTCTGTCTATTTCCTCCAGGGAACTAATTAGCTCCCCCTCAAGATCTACATCACCTTTTTCTCCAAATTCCCAGAGATATTCCTCAAGCTCTTCCTTGGCCATAAAAATGAATTTTGATGTTCATTCTTCATTGGGGGATTCATCTAAGTTCTCAGATGCACTGATGTCTTATTGGGCATAAATTGTTCTTCTATTAAATCTGTTCCCTTTCGGCCTATTGCTGAAATTAGTTTTATCTTTCCCTATTAACTGATTCTCTATTTTCTTATGAGGACTTAGATGCATAGTGCCTCACTCTTCCACAGTTAAAGCACTTAAATGCAAGCTAATATTTATACTTACCTATGCTTTTCTCCAATCTTCTGACAATTTTTGCCTCTTCTCGATCAAAGCAAGAGCATGTAGCTTCCTTCTCTTCTCTGCTCTTATCTTCCTTAAAGGCTGCCTCCCTCACATTTGACTTCCCCTTTTGAAGTCTCATCTCATAGGCCGTCAAGTTTTCAAGCAATTGGTTCATGGTCAATGTTTCCCAGTTTTTTGTTTCTTCTATGGTGGAAACCTTAGGGTTAAACTTGGATGGTAAAGATCTCAATATCTTTTGTACAATCACACATTCCTTAATGTTTTCTCCTAGAGCTTTCATGTTATTCACAACTTCTGCAACCTTTAAGAAGAAACTGGCTACATCTTCATCTTCATTCATTTTTACATTTTCAAACTGAGCTCTATAGGCTTGCATTTTGGCCATCTTCACCTTTTAATCTCCCTCATGGATATTTTCTAATGTATCCCAGATATATTTGGTAGTCTCACTATGCATTACTTTGATAAATTCTGACTCACACAGACCGCTCAAGAGTGCATTCATGGCTTTTTCATTTGCTATGAAATTTTGTTTGGCTTCTTTTTCTATGTCAGTATCCTTTGGAGCATATCCTTACAGCAACCCAAACTTCTATTCCTAGAGAAATTATGTATGTCTGTGTTCTTATTTTTCATAAAGCAGAGTTTGTGCCAGTAAACAATGGGGCTTTATTTGTTGAGCATCCTTCTAGGCCAGTGATTTTGGGGACCTAGGATATTCTTCCAGTTGTTAAACTGATACAAAAGGAATTGGATCTTATACTAACTGATGAAACCTTAGTTAAAATGATAGGGGGGGGTGAATCAGTTTAATACATTCATGGACATTTAAAACTTTTTCATTCAACTTATTTACACCTTCATTTCATAAGCAACTTAATACATAATCAATCAACAAACATAATGTGTGGACAACAAGTAATTAAATAGATTAAAACATCACATCAACACTTAATCATCAAGAATATAGAAAACAGATATAAGTGGAAACCCATAAAGGGAGAAAACCACATTTTATTATTGTTGTGATGCAAAGGCAAGCTCCAACTCCCTCTCACAACTGATTTTTTGTAGGCACCAACCTACAGGAGCCTACTACCCCAAATTTTGCAAGCTACAACTTGCAAGGAAGCTCCAACTCCCATCTATTTTATGCAAGCTACAACCCACAGGAGGCTCCTACCTCAATCATCTACAACTGGACATCTATCAAGCTACAACTTGATATGGAAGCACCAACTCCTTCACACTACAATAAAATCATATGCTGATTTACATGGATATCAGCTATGTTTTTCTCCTTCTTCAATGCTTTCGTTCCATCCTTCAAATCTGCTTCATATCAGCTCTGTATCTGCAAAACATCTCCATCTCCTCTCTCTCATTCTTCCAATCTCTAACCCCTCTATGCATATTAAAATAACATCATTTATAGATATCACTTGATGGTTTTTTGCATTCTATAATGGAATATGAAGTGAACAGGCATGACTCTTGCCTTGCACCCACTCATTTCCTCACTCGGCATATTCAGGATGTTACTACAATATATACACTTGTTTCATTATTAAATTGGAGTTTTTCTTTGCCTTGGAGACTTGCCTTCGCATCAAAAACAATATAAAATAATTAATACATTTACAATTACAATCAAATATTTCACTCAGCCCTTTCAGCTTCTTAGATTTGTTGTGTGTTTGTCTTCTTCTACTTGTTGCCCCTTTGTCTTTTATGTTTCTGCGGTTATATTTCCAACCGTGCTACAACATTACTGTCTTAGCCCAACTTGACCCATGACTTTATGTTTTACACCGCCACTGCCTATTACTGATACAACACGAAACTACCATTTTAAATAATACTATGACCTATGGGTTATGGCCCACATAAACTCCCTTTTAACGCAACGGATTACAATTTTCGAGTTTTATTAACATACATACGTTTAGCAATTAAACAACACATACTTTATAATAGAACACACATAACAAACATCCCTTACATATACGGGGAACAAGGTTTTCAAGTTCCACAATACTTGACCAATCACAATACATCGCACTTTGCTTGCCCGCAATGTTTAACATTTAGCAATAAACGTATCTCCTATCTTGTGTGATATGCGATCGCATCGCATCTAACATAACTTACCATGCAAACCTTAAGTACAAAATATAAAATATGTGATGTGCGCTAATGCTTAGTGCCGACACGTGGCTCCTCCCTTTCACCGCATCACAAATTTATAACCTTACCACATCGCAAACAAATTAACATACCTTGCGAAGCCTTAGCGCTATCCGCTAACATTTGCGATGTGCGAACTCGCAATTCACCATCCTCCTTTTATCTTCGTTGGATCCGACGGTCCACACTTGTCTCCTTGCTGATCCACTTCACATCGCAAGTTAAATAACTTAACTTGCGAAGTCTTAACCACAATCACTATACCCTGTGATATGCAATGGCTTCACGGTTGTGATATGATCTTCTACCGTTGATCTTTGCAAGATCTATAATCCTCATTATTGCTTACAAATACGATTTCTTTCTACTATGCGATTAATACGATATTCAATCAAAAGAGGATTGTGTAAGATCTTTAGTCCTCGTTGTGTCTTGCGAATCCAATTGCTTTCTGCTATGTGATTAATACAATATTCAATCAAAGAGAGGATTGTGTAAGATTTATGGTCCTTGTTGTGTCTTGCAAATACGATTGCCTTCTATTGTGAACTGAAGCAGTTCGCTTTGTCCTTTTTTTTAAAATAGTTGATCTCTCCTAAGCTTGTTCTTATGTTTGTTATTCAATCCGACTTGGGATTATCATGCTTGCTGCACATTCACGACTTTTACCAGTACATTCACGATTCTGCCTTTGCTATTTTTCTTCTTTTGCTCCTTTTCTGCCTTAACTTCCTTTGCTGCCTTTGCTGCTTAGATGCCTTCACTGCATTTGCCTTTTTTTTTGCTGCCTTTGCCTTTTTGCTGATGGTATATTGTTGCTCCTTGCGTCTCTGCTACTCCTCTGCCTCTCTTTTATGTTTTCCTACTGCATTATTTCCTTATCTGCTTCTTCTCCTTATTGTTGCTGCTTCTCTGCTTCTTTGCCTTAATGATAGTTCAGGTGCTACTCCTTTGTGCTCCTTTGCCATCAATGAAAATATTTCCAACATGATCATGATCACGAATAGGTGGGAGTCCTTTGGGAGTTTCAAACACCTTCGAATGATTGTCTAAGACTTTTTGGAGATTTGGAGAAATAGATGATTTTGAGGTTGAAACTTCTAGTGAGCATAATTGTGCAATTATGCATCATTGTTCTTTCTTCAGAATCTTTGTCAGGACATTAGAGCTTATTATCTTTCCCATATTCCCCACGATACCCCGTAATTTGACTTCATTTCATTCCAAAAAAAATTCAAGAAAAGTTCTTGAAAATTAAAAGCTACTGTCCTCAAATATTGTAACCATTCTACTCCTAGTACAACATCAACGCCTCCCATTGGAAGGGAAAGCATTGGACTATTCAATACATATTCCCCCATGGTTAGCTTGATATTATGGCATTTTCCAGAGAAATTTATAGTTCCTCCATTTGCAACCATCACTTGACATTAGAATTGTTGGGTCAAAACAATTCTCATTTAGCAACTTACATACAATGAAATGCAGATGCTAATTTTCTGAATCAATCAACACTATTACCCTTTTATTCTTGATATGTCCTTCTATCTTGAGAGTTTGAGGAGTGGTAATTCCTGCCAATGCATTACACAATATGGTCAGACTCATTTATTCTTCTTATAGGGTTTGTTCCTGGTGTATATCCTCTTCTTTTGAAGTTTCTTGTTCATTTTCTTCCTCCTCTTCACAATCTATGTAAAATAATTTCTTCTCAGTACACTTATGACCTTTAGTGTATTTTCCATCACAATAGTAGCAAAGCCCTTTTTATCTTTTTTCTTCCAATTGTTTTGGTGTCAACCTTGTAGGTTGTGGAAGTCTAGGAGTAGCAACACTTCCATATTTATAGATGTGAGTGGTAGGCTTCTTTGTCGCCATGATTTTACATTCAATTTTTCTTTCCAACCTGAATGCCTTCTCCAATGAATCAGGTTCAAAAACGTGAACCTCGTGTTGGATGTTATCCTTTAAAGTCCCTATGAAGAAATCAATCCTATGTTCCTCTGGAATATCAGTTACCCTTATATTCAATTTTTGGAAGTCCTCAATGTGCTCCACCACTGAACCCTTTTGTTTGAGATTTATCGATTGGCTAAAAAAGGTGTTTCTCTTGGTATCCTCATAATGTGCTATCATTTCCTCCATAAAAATTGACCAAGTGGCCATTTTTTTACGGGAGCAAAGGCATCAATACCATACAAATGTATTTTGTTCTAAATATAAAGTTGCAATGCGTACTTTGTGTGTGTTTTTCACATTATTGAGATAAAAATATTTCTCCATCTGTAGTATCCATTTTACGAGATCCTTGCCATAAAAACCTCCTCATATCGATATTTGGAAAATGGAGGGTCTTCCATCCAACATTAGAGTTTATGAAATCACGATTAACATTTATTTTGTTCTCATCATGAGTTTCCTCTACTATCTTTTCGCCATTAGGAAACATTTCTTGTATCAACTTTGTCAAACATGCCATGTATTCTTTTAGATCATTCTTCATGTTTTCCATTTTTTCATCGATCTTAGCTTCCATGTCATCCATATTAGCTTCCATGCCATCAATCTTAGCTTCCATGCCATTATTCAAAACATCCATCTTAGCTTCCACTCCTTTCTTCAAACCATCAATATTAGCTTCCATGCCTTTCTTCAAAACTTCCATTTCATTTTTTGTTGCTCTTTGTGAGAGAAAAATTTGGTGCACTTGCTCATGTAATTTTGATATGTCATGCTTCAATTCTTCGTCTTCATGAGTCATAGTAGAGCCTTCTGAAGGCTCAATGGGTGTTGAATTATTTTGAGGGGGCATTTTAGAACCCAATATTGATATCTATTCTACAATATGTCCTTGGAATAAATTCAAATTGATTCTTCAAACAAGGCTTATGCAATTCAAAAAAAAAATACACACCTTTTTCTTTATTTTGAGGAGCTCGATATTCAAACTGAATTATCTCTATGATTTCGGATCGTCCATATCTGAAATTTGTTCCTTTAGTAGCCCTCTTAATCTTCTTTCAAACGACATAGGTTTGACCTGATTTGGATTCTTCATGGAAAATTTATGCCCAATCTCCCATAATGACCTATTTATCGACTGGTTCAGTAGAGCAAACTTGTACGGCATACCACGTGTCACTGTTTCCTCCTTCGAATCTAAAATTGATACACCAAAAACTATAGTCCATGTACTTGTGGTCACTTTTTACACAATTCCAATATGATTCTTAGAGAGAGAGTTATGATGTTTTTCCCACGGTCACCTCTTTAAGATGAAATTCGGGAGCCTAAATTTTTTTTAACTTCCACACATCATATCTCCGAAATTATTGCGAACCAAGATCTGTACTTTTTACACGACGTTCCTCAGGCTTTCGTCTTCGTGTGATAAAAAATCCATCTTTTGAACCTTCGTAGAAACAAATTTAAAGTGAAAATTCCATGATGATCTGTTTGGAGTAGCGAAACCCTATAATCCAAAGCTTTGATACCAAATGTTTTGAAACTAGCTCCAAAAATAGAAGAAAAGAGAGATCAACGCCTTAGAATTCAACCATTTTGAGGGGGAAACCCCCTTTACATTAAATAAATGAAAAATTCTTGGATGATACAAATGACAAAACCTCCTTCTATATATAGGAGTCCGTGGGATCACAATATAATCCTAGCTGATCTAACAATAATAATTTAAGGCACAATAATAACAATATTGGGGTTATAGGGGTACAAAAATAACAATAAGGGGGCTACAATAACAACAATAAGCAACTACACTAGTAATATAGGGACCTAACATAATAATATCAAGAAATATTTTGAAAAAAAAGACGAAGGAAGATGACTTTAAATGCCAAGACTTAGTTTTGAAATGGGATGCTCGTATTGAGGAAAAGGGTAAGAATTGGAATTTTGAAAACATTTGTAAAGGACCATATAGAATCGTAGATTTTTGTGGTAAGATAAATTTCACTCTAGAAGATCAGGAAGGAGTATTGCTTCCTGGAGGTACAATCAATGGATTTTCCTTGAAATATAACATCTCTTAAACCAAGAATGCTTCAAATTTCATTGTACATATGCATATTTTTTGAAACAATTGCAGGCATGGATGAGCATTCTAAGGAACTTGAAGCCCGAGGAGAAGGCCCTGAGGTTCTGATGATGTTTATCAAAGAATAAATTTATTTTACAAGCAATTATGTTTTTGAAATTTCAACGTCTTTAAAAAGAACATCTTTTGAAAGATGGGTTTATTTATTTTTGATTCAGTGAAAGTTTTGTTTTGAACAAGGTTTTTTGTAATAAATAGGTTATTGGTGTATCAGGTTCTTTCTTCCATCAATGATTGAAAACATCCCCGTGGAGCCAACTGTTATCACACTTTACTTATTTTTAAATTTTTTTAAGAAAACACTGACAGTTACAGTGTCAACAAATTATTTGTAATAAACAGGGAAAACATTGATAGTGGGATTATCAACGATATGGTGGGTTTGATCAATTTTTCAGAATAATACATTGAAAATGGGGTTGTCGGTGTTTTTGGGTATAGTTGAAAAATAGAATATCAACGCCAAATTTGAAATTTTAATTTTAGTTTTTGAAATGCATTGACCGCATTAGCAGCAAAATGATGAGTATTTATCATGCCACATTCATTTCAAACGGTAGAAAGTACATGTTGAGTGAGTGTTTTCCACTGCCACCAAGTATGAAATTATCTATTAATAATTCAAAGGTTAAATCATGGGTTACTGTTAAATCATTACCCAAATGTTTATTATGTTTCTCGTATAGTTAAATTTATTATTATCACTTTTAAGTTTTTAAACTCCTGGTAAGGTTTTTTTCATCTAATTCTGTTGGAAAAAATTCAAGATCAAATCGCAATAAATAGTTTTGTGTCTTTCCTAGGCTATACAACTAATGGGGAAGAGTGGAAAAGCAAATAGAATTGAATTGAAAGTGCCCGACCTCTTGGATATTTACCCATATATTCATCAACAATTCTAGTGAGTTGAGTGGTAGGAATTTTTCTAGCGATGCATCAATTACCATGACGTTGTGGCTCGAACATTCACTCAAGGGTTCGACGATCAGTGGGTGTAGGTAGGAGGAATTTCCTTTGCAGTCACAGATGAGATGATTGCGGAGGTTATAGCTCTACCTTTAGATGGAGAAAGGGTTTTCAGATCCCATGTCCTAGCAGGGATTGATGTCCCATTTTTATTAAAATTAAAGTTTAAAGACAAAAACGGGAAGACATGGGTTCAAAGGGCTTGGTTGGAGGACACGTGGAACTGGTTACTGAGGATAACACACCCTTATTTCACCTGCAAACGTAGTTTTAAATGGGTAAACCTCTACTATTTCCATTTCCTAGCTCACATAGTCAGTGTTACACAACAATTTGTCATTGTCTCTGTACTCCCCGTTCCTTGATCATGGAGAACCCATACAATGACCCTTGTGTACTTTCCAAGCATGGAATACATACCCCTAAACCACACTTTGTCTGCCAATTCATCTCCCTTTACAAATTTTCTGGAAGAACCCTATATAAACCTAGTTTTCAAGGTCAGTGCTTTTTCTCAGTGTCTAACCCGCGCCAATAGCAGAGATTTTCACTGGGACCCACGCCGATCCTCTTTTGGAAAGTTTTTAAAATAGAAGCAAAGTTTCCATGCCTAGAAGCTTCAAGAGCCGGCGAGCTGGAAGTTTGTTGTGAGGATATGGCCGAGGAATTCCCCTTTGGGCTTCTTGTTCCCAAGAAATAGGAACTACTCCAAAGGATAAGCTTCTTCCCTATTATTTGAGAGCCCATAACCTCCTCCTCCATTGTTATATAAGGGGACATCCTTCACCTCTACTGCCTTAGTTAGATAGAGAGGAGAACAATTATAGCTTCGGGAGAATAGTGTAGAGTGTGATTGTTTTTGTGTGTTAGGAACATAATGAGATCTAGGACCTTTGTGTATGAGGGTGTTACAAACGTTCTTGGATACAAACCTGCCAAAGGAGAGCCTCAACATCAAGGCTTGGTTGTAAACTCCCCTTGTCTTTATCATAATAAAATGAAATTAATGTTTATCTTCCACTCTTGTTTACATTCATAATGAGATTTCTAGCATTACTTGATCAGTTAGATAGATTTTAATTGTTTTATGTTTGTCGTGATTTTATTCTTGTCGTGGTGTCTTAACTATCTATACAAGTAATCGAACGTTGGTAGCAGCATGTATCGAGCTTGAGAAGAGTGACAGATCAAGAATCTTCGACGAAAGACGAAAAAATAGCATCAGAACAAGGTAGGCCATCTTCCTTGTTCTGAATTTCATTTACAATCTAGGAAGGTAGATGTTAGTATATTCCCGTAGTTACTAGACCCACCCTAGGGCTAGAGGGATCGCCTTTATCTGCAAAGGGGATTTACCTGCACAAAAAGTTGGCAACTCCACTGGGGATGGAAACTTAGCTTCTATTTTAAAAAACTTTCCAAAATCAGCTCGGCACGAGAAGTCCACTGAGACATAATGCCAATGGGCACGAGGCCCAATGCTAATTTATCTATGGGCATGAGGCCATAACTGCTTGCCAGCACCGACCCAAAAACATATGTTTTTGAGAGCCTGCTCCAGGAATAGTCAATAGAGGAAATGTTCTTCTCATGGAAAAGGATGAAATAACACTTTTTTCAAGGTATGAAAATATACATAAGTTACTGAAATGGTCCTCCAATGTGCAGGATGGGGATTGCAGGGATGGTGAAAAAATGTTGTGTAATAGATGCCCCCTAAAGCATGAGGTCCGAGAGAGAGGGAGGAGTGAAATGCTTTATGAGAACGTGTTCAAACCAAACACTGCCATCAAAGGACCTGCAAGTACAAGTATAATTGATATCTCTGATACATGAACATGTGGCATGGGCGCATCCATCCATAATAGAGTACATATAAAACTGAGATCCGAGGTATGGACGTAGTCATCCAACAAGAAGGATCAATAAATAGACTCAGGTATGGTCGCAACCATCCAATCAAAAGAGTCATGCATATAGTCATGATAAACCAAAATATCCCACAGCCTGGATTCTATTAGACAAAACCCAGTGTCTTTTGCTCCATCTCAACCTGAACAAGTACAAATTCAAGCATGCGAACAAGTGAGCTGAAGTCGAACATGCAATAAAGTCACCTGATTACCAGCCAATGATGAAAGGTGTCAACAGGCACGAGAGAAACCACCAATAATGACAATGGATCTCAAAGTACAACAAGTACAATCCACAAAATGTGAACAGTGATCTGGCGTTGAACATCCACAGAACCACTCGATTGAAGGACATCAATTTGTCACAAGTCTATGCTAGCGCTGTCCTTTCATGCTCGTTCAATATGAAAGTGACTAGAGTCACCTTTTGCCTATCTTAAAATATGAAACAACAGAGTTTTGTTTTAGTGTCTTAAAAAATTAACTGCCCACAAAATATTCCCAGTTCCAGTCATCTTCCTTAGTGGTTTTTTGGGAGTTGTTTCCAATCGCAATGTTTCCAGAGTTTACCAACCAAGGAATCCCCTCCGAAGGGAATCTTGGTCCTTTTCCAGATTTTGGGAATGTTGGAACTCCTTATATGGCAACATTGTCCATTCCTGGGTTAATTTTTGGTTTGCCTGTATGGTTATTTTCGACCTTAATGGTCTTGAGTGCTTCGACCTCTATTCAATCATCCCATCCGCCTGAAAAACATCATGTTGATTCTAAGGTGGACCTATCACCTTCTTCGCCTATTTCTTCGTCCTCCTCTTCTAGTAACCAAGTGGCTAAAAAGAAGAAGAAGATGAAAAAGAAGAAGTCAGATAAGCGAGAGGCCAACCCTGCGGCAATTGCTCCTAAGACACCTTCCATCGATAAACCATCCAACCTTCCATGGAAAGTCAAATTCCCTTACATGTTGTGCAAGGGTGACCACCTTCTTCGAGATTTCCCTGGCATCCCCAAGGTGCTCTAGGTATGGTCTGACGGTTATCCATCATTGTCTTCGGCATCTAGAGGTCATGTTGGTGGCACATCTTTGACTAGTACCGATAAGACTCGTAAGTAACAGGGTAAGATCAAGAATCCATGTAAGTTGTGTGAAGGGAATCATCCTATTCACCTTTATCCATACATGGATAAAGCCATGAGACTGTTGGATAACCCTACTGCTTCTGTGTCCTGCCTTCCAGTTGGTTACCAAAAGCTTTATTTGTGTCCCCCACTAGTTGATCGAACGATCAGCCAAGATTCATCTTTGGTCGATATCGCTCCACCGGAAATCCAAAATCACGAATCCATTCCTAACCAACCATTGGTTGTGGAATTGGTCGATCTAATCCCACTTATGGTTCATCAGGTCTTTTCTGTTGAGAGTGGATCTCATGCCCCTCAAGTTCTTCTTGTTTCTTCAGATTCCTCGAAATTGGAGAAATATCCTCCCGTCCTTGTGGTTCAAGAATTTTATCCTCATGTTCCCACATCCATGGTCTAGGAGGATGCTCCTCTTACTCCCATAACACAAATTGATGACCATATTGTTCCTATGGTCCCCCTTCCAAGTAGTTTGGTCGCTTCTTTCAATTGAAGTATATTTGCGGGATACTGTCTTCCTTCTTATGTGCCTTTTGAGATCACGATATAGACCCTCAATATGGTCGTACCTAGAACTATTATAGACAAAGGAGGGTCTGTTAGTATTCTTTCGTCAACTACTTGGCAAGATTTTGGTTCTCCATCGCTTGTGCCTATTACACAGAATCTGTTGGCTTTTGACAGAGGAACCAGTTAAGCGCTAGGGATATTTCCGAAGTTGCCTACTACCTTGGGAGGTAAAACCGTCTATATAGACGTGATGGTTGTCCCAGGCCCTTTGGATTTTAATTTACTCCTAGGGCATGGCTATGCTTATGCCATGGGCGTGCTTGTCTCTTCCCTCTTTTGTGTGATCGTCTTCCCACATGAAGGTCAGATCATGACCATTGATCAACTTTCTTTCTTTGGTCCTAATGTGGCATCTGGTCCACCATCATCTCTGCCAGATATTTATCTGCCAGTTGTATCTTCCCCACCACAGGTTAATTATGTGGCCACCTATTCGTTTCCCTCATCCGGTGATAGTGTCGTCAAGTACCATCTACTAGGGGCATTTGATCGCGATTTCCGAGATATTGTTCTCCCATCAGATGAGAACCTCTTGGAAGCCACGACTTCTTATTCGACATGATGAGTTGTCGGCGGAGCATAGTTCATTTTATTGTGTCAAGCTCCTTAAACAATGAAACAAGCTCTATGGATCATAGTTCGTTTTCTTGTGTCAAGCTCCTTAAAAAATGAGACAAGCTCTACGAAGCATAGTTTGTTTTCTTGTGTCAAGCTCCTCAGAAAATGAAACAGGCTCATTGGAGCATAGTTCGTTTTCTTGTGTCAAGCTCCTTAACAAATGAAACAAGGTGTTTGAGGATAGTTATTCTTCTATGTCAACCTCATTAAAATAATGAAACACGTTCCTGTTCAATTCGAGTCTTTGATAAGACCTCGTAAAATCCCAGTCGAGTCTTTCCCTAATCTCGTAATTGAACCTTCACTCTGTCTGCCTTTCATTAATTATGCAAATTCCATGAATACCATAGGGGATGCAAATCTTATTTCAAGCATAGTTTATCTTTGTTTCAAGCTTGTGTAAAAATGAAACCAACTTCAAGCAGAGTTTCCTCATTTCAAGCTTGTGTAAAAATGAAACCATTCTTATTTTACCTCTCGTGATTGCCATTTTATCAGCCTATTTTGCCAGATGAACCTTGGTTTTCTCATTCTATCGTCCCCATCTTCTTGGCCGATCATATGCCTTCACTTGGTTGTTTCACCCATTCCTGAGGAATAGATGCAATGAGTGGTCTTGTTAGCCAGCCTTTTGACCTTTACTTGGTCTGAGCAGTTCCACCATCACCGGGACCAGTTGTTACCCTTAATACCACTAGTTCCTCCAGGAGGAGTCAAATTTAAGCTCTTTTCAGACTCTCGAAAATTGAAAATATTGCCAAGTCTCTTGTCGTTTTGAACTTGTTAAAGGTTGTGAAACATCGTTTAACCAGTATACATTTACCTCCTTTTCATGCTGGGATAAAATATTTATGAAAAAGGAATACCTTAGCCAATTGCGACTAAGAGGTTCTCTCATATTTTGTTTTCTACCTTTTTAGATATGAGGGAATAACTACGAAAAGGGACCTCTTGGAGTTTTCTTTTGTGCTTCTTTTCAAACTCTCTAAACATGAAAAGATGCTGAGGCCTTCCTTTTTCAGACTCGTTTAACCTAAATGACATCGGAAATCGTCACCATGACGTAACCGAGTTCCTTCTTCTTAGGGCTCGTAAAATGTACTAGGATGGATTTGTCCGAAGGAAAAACTTACATGAAAAGCATATGCTATCCCCTTCAAGTTTGTTTCCAAAAATAATTGGGGTACTCGCCAACAATGGTGGGGGAAAATGGAACGAGTTCTCAGTCATGTCGGTAGTATGTCGCTCTTGAACATGACACTCATGTGCATTCGTGTCGGTTTGGGGACATCTCATTTCATCATTTTTGCCTCCATGGGTTTGGGTAATCTATTTTGACCTCTCATATGTTCTTTTCCACGTCATCATGACCTCAGATCCCTTGATGTCAAATAATGCCAAATTCTGGAGTCGTGTCGCCGATATGTTCAAGAGAAGTTTCCTTTTGCAGTTTTCAACATATGATCCTCTTTTCGGTCCTGATTCATTATCATCTTATTCCTCTGTCTTGTGTTGATGATGTGGGAAACATTATGGCCCTCCTTCGACCAGGTCACTTCCTGTCAACTTCAACTCATTATCCGAGAAGCTGTTCTAGAGACTCCCTTCCAGTACCTTGGAGCTTGCACGCCTTAATGGCAATTTCTTCACATTCGATGACAGATCCTCATCATTGGCCTTTGATCGAGTGGTTTTGTGGATGTTTGACGCCATATCACTGTTCACATTCCATGGATTGTACTTGTTGTCCCTTGAGAGCCATTTTCATTATTGGTGGTTTCTCTCATGCTTATTAATAGCTTACATCATTGGCTGGTAATCAGGTGACTTTATTGCATGTTTGACTTCAGCTCACATATTCGCATACTTGAATTTGTACTTGTTCAGGTCGAGATGAAGCACAACACCCTTGGTTTTGTCTGATACAATCCAGGCTGTGAGATATTTTGGTTTATCATGACTATATGCGTGACTCTTTTGATTAGATGGTTGCGACTATACCTGAGTCCATCTTGATCCTTCTTGTTGGATGGCTGCGTCCATACCTTGGATCTCATTTTTATATATGTATTCTATTATGGATGGTTGCGCCCATGCCACATGTTCATGTATCAGAGATATCAGGTGTACTTGTACTTGGAGGTCTTCCTGCAGGCAGTGTTTGGTTTGAACGCATTCTCGTAAAGAATTTCACTTCGCCCTCTCTCACGGACCTCATGCTTTAGGGGGCATCTGTTACACATCATTTTGTCACCGTCCCTGCAATCCCCATCCCGAAAATTGGAGGACCATTTTTATGACTTCTGTGTATTGTCATGGCTTGAAAAAAGTGTCATTGCATCCCTTGCCATGATGAGAAGAACATTTCCTCTGTTGACTATTCCTAGAGCAGGCTCTCAAAAACATATGATTTTGGGTCGGTGCTGGCAGGAAATTATCGTCTCTCGCCCATAAAGAAATTGGCACTGGGCCTCGCACCCATTGGTGCTATGTCTTAGTGGAATGCCCGCGCCGAGATTTTTTGGAAATTTTTTAAAATAGAAGAGAAGTTTCCATTCCCAACCACTTCATGAGCAGAGTCAACATGGTTTGTTTGACTGAATAACGACGAACACCTTCCTTTGGCTTTTTATTTCCTACATTTAAGCAACCTCCCAAAGGATAGGGCCTCCCTTCCACCATATGAGGGATCCAAACCTCCTCCTCCTCTCCTATAAATACATCTCTCTCACATAGTTGCAGCTAGCTGAAATGGTTGAATAGCTGAAAAGTCTGGATATAGGTGGTGTGAGATAGAGCAGAGAGAGACCCATTGTCGAGAGAGAGTCTAGGCTTATTTCCTCGCCAAGTCCTATTCCCCAACGAATGTTTCAAATGTGTTTTGACTGGACCCGTTGAAGGGGGCTGCAACGTCAAGGCTCTTTTGGTTGTAAACTCTTTCTCTCTCCTTATTAATACATGACTGATTTTTTGGTCCCTGTTTTACGTTTGATATGTTTAATCTTGTGCAATACGTTTAGTTCTCCTTGGCCAATTAAATAGTTATGAATGCAAGTATGTTTTTGTATGCTGCTATTGTTCTCTGATCCTTGTGCAGGCACTTGAGTACCACCACCGAAGGACCGTAACGTGTAACGACAAAGATCCGTAGACTGCTGCCACAGCTATGACAAATGCGTTGGAAAAAAGGTAGGGAATCTATCCCGACTTAGTTTCATTCATAAACTAGGAATCGACGCATTAGCATGTCCCCTTGCTGCTAGACCCACCCTAGGGCTAGAGGGATTGCCTCTATCCACAGAGGGGATTTACCTACACAATGAATGAATGAATGAGTGTTTCCATTTCCTAGAAAGTCTGAAGCATATGGTTGCTCATTTTCGAGCCAGAGCAGACCCATCCCCTCATTTTGTCTATCATAAAGTATTAATTAAACTATTAATTGAGAATCGATTGGCAAAGGTCGGAAGGACCTAGAGCCATTTCCTGTTTTGGGGAGGTTTTCAAACCAAACCTCCTAAAGCTAGACAAGGGAGAAAGAAAAGGCATCAAATAGGGTAAGAAACCTCATGCAGGTGCTTCCACTAAGAAAACCCATAGCCGAAAAGAAACAAATATTCCCTCATATTATGGCCCTAAATTTCCTAAGTCTATACTAGGAGAAGTGACAGGCTCAAAACTACAAACCCCGCCTCCATTGAAAATTTGCCTCCTGTTATCAATTCTCCTCATGCCGAGAAATCACCCATTGAGAAATCCCCTACAAAAACTCATTTACCATAAATAATTAAAGGAAAATAAATTTAAGTTGAAACCAAATATGAAGAACCCCTAGTTGGAGAAGTACCTACACTATATGAGTTATTTAAAAGAGGTAAAATACCTCATACCAGGCCTAGAAGTGAATTGATATTTAAGATAAAGCTGAAAAACAATCTAGACCTTGCCAAAGAGGTGATAGATGTGGAAAATTATCCCTTAAAATACCTGATAATAAACAAAGGAAAAATTGTAGGTTCTAAGAAGTCAAAAGCTAAAGCAACCAAGGAAAAAATTCCTATGGAAACCAGGCAGAGTAAGAGGTAGAGAATGGAAAAGGTAGATGTTCTTCTGAAGGTGGAAAATACCCTCAACTAAGAAGATAAGGGAAATTTTGGGTTTTTGATTATTCACTGTTAAAATTGAATTTTGACATATCATTGATCATGTGTCTATCAACCTTTATATACAAAGAGGCACATAGAAGAGTTGATATTCTGGTTGTCATTGAATTTTTGTAGAAAGGCATTGTTAGCACATTTTTAAAATAAGTATATTACGAAATGTGTTCACAGTCAGTCTATCAACAAAACTATCGATTCATGAAGCTAAGGACTGGCTGTGGCAGTATCAACAATTATAACAGGAAAGCCCGAGAAAGGAGGAGCTCAAACAAAAGATCAATTTTGAGGGACCTGGTTAGCCTAATTTACAGCAAGGGACCTAATCTACAATGAGGGAAACATTATGATGATACATTTTCGGAGCCCCATTTTCAACATAATTTTCAGCAACTAGTTTATTTTAGAAAGATTTGATATTTTTAGAAGATATTTTCAGATGCATGTACTTAGAAGATTTACATTACTATTTTGGATAAATGTAATGAAAGTTTGAGCTACAAACCTAAGTTAGTTATTGTAATGTTTTTATAAGAAATAAATGTATAAGGAAAAAGGGTTGGTGTTTATTTTAAACATATCATCCTTGCATATTGATTGAGAATATCTTAATGAATACAAATGTCATGAGCACTTGCAGAAATTTTTGTGTCGTAGTTCCTTGTCTATTTTATCTGTTTTAAATTTTCTTCATGTCTGGAAAACTAAGAATATGAGATTGAGATTCATAGTTTATGCTCTTGCTTCTTTATTTCTCAAGCAATAATATTTGTTGTTCATTTAACCCTTTATACTAATTTTCTTCATTTTCCCTCTAAATTCCTTAAATTGTCAAAGGAATTATTGCTACCATGCTTTTGTGTCTTGCTCCTTGAACCTGTAAGTAAATATCACCTGATTCGGTTAGACTCCATGCTGAATGGTGTAATTCCCACATATCCCAACCAAACTTCATCATTCCTTAGACAAATCTGGTCATAGAACTAAATTTGTAAACCTTCTACTATAGTGACCTTGAGTAGTTGAGTTTAAGGAGAGATCCCTCTCCAGGTTGAAGGGCCAACTTTCATCCTCAAAGGGGCTTGAGGTTACCTTAGAGATTTTCCCACAACCATGGTTTTCTCTAAGAGATAACACCAACATTCAACTATGATATAGAAACATAACTAGGAAGAGGTTTTGATAGAGGAACGAACGCGAAATTAAATAATCAAGTATCCTCCCTAAATACCTAATCATCTAACAATAGAAGAAACATATATAAGAACCTATATATTGAACACAAATACATTCAATATAACATAGAAGCAACAATCTAATGTTTTTTGGGTGACCAATTAAAGAAATTTTTCAATTTTTACTCATTATAGAAAATAACATTGTAGTAGGGACATCAGGGGGGCTGATACTCAGCCAAACCCTTCCCAATGTCCAACACTACCTCAAATATATGTAGAAATAGATTGTGAAATCAATGGAATCACTCACAAGTACACAAGCTCTTTTGATGAAATGAATCCAAAAACCCTTGAATTAAAAGTATGTACATCAATCTTTACAAAAATATGAGGGTCTTTTTAGGCTCAAAAGGAAACCCTTTTACAATCAAAATGAAAAAATATATAGAATATTATAATCCTAAATTTGTTACAAGTTTTGAGGAGTAAGATCCTAAACAATAAACTAAAATAAATATAATATCCAATTTGTTATAGGAAATATGGGGATGGTAGAAAGTCTCCTGCCTTGATATCTGGAAATTAATTAACTGGTTGTTATTCTCCTCCTTTAAATCCAAAGTTGTTGAAGTTGCTCCCTCAAATCTGTCAACTTCCTTTAAATAGGGTCAAATCTGTCATCTATTCTCCACCAACTGTCCTTTTATATCAAAAGGTAATCTTAGTTACCTTTTCACATATCCTCAAATTTAGGATCAACTATTTGAGATTTAATGCTTTAAAATTTTCATTTAATCTTTGAAACGCTTATTTTTTGAAAGTTACGATGGTAAAGTTATAGATCCTTAATGCTCAAAGAGGCCTCCTTCAAAGTTTTCTTTGAAGACAACCTGCATAACAATATAGCTTATTTCGCTTGAACCCAATTTCTTCTTTCTCACAGTGATAGTGATGGGTAAATTTCCACCAACAATGCACAAAATGTTCCAACAAAACACAGATTGTTATGCCGAACATTTCACACAATATTTCCACCACATTCTCTCTTTTCTTTTCTTATATCCTATTTCTAGATTGAATGGATGTTTTTCCTTGGAATAATATGACTGCAAAGAAATAAGAACCACAATTCTGCGATCTTGCATATTCTACTATGAATGTTGTTGTTTTTTTCTTTTCCTCATTTTCCATATCCTTGACTTGTTTGGAGTTTTTTGAATGTAAGAAAGTATACCTCTTACTTTAACCCTTTTACTATATGAGAAAATTTTGTCAATCTACCTTTTGAGTTTCACCTTCCTTGAGAATAACTGAAATTTTAAATGTTTTATGGCTTCAATGTTATATCTAAAGTTTAAATGTTTTATGGCTTCAATATTATATCTACCATTAGCATGATACAAAACCTACTTTGTAGCCTAGACCATAATAGATGTTGGTGCTAGAATTGAACGGTGAAACTCCTTGATATTGAAGTAAAGGGAATTCTCAACAAAATAACCTCCCAAAAGTAATGTTGTTGTTACAATGATATCTATTAAGAAACAAAATGCAAAGACAATTTGTGAAACATCCAATTTTGACTATAAGCTTTGCACAAAACACAACCCAACACTATATTCTCAACAAAGGTTTCCATTGGACAGACATTGTGCAGAAGTTAGTAGTATGAAATTTGTAATTTTGAACACCACTGAAAGTCAACAAACCATTCAATAACTTTCAATCTCAATTTTTTTAATATCCCCACCAAAAAAAAAATGTCATGCTTTTTTGTATGATTAATCCATCATAGATGTCACATACTTTACAATGGTTGTCCCGGATGCTCCTACGAATTCCTTTCCATATTATCTTCCTTCCATTCACTCCTAATTGAAATGCCTCAAAATGAAGACAAAAATATGCTCCATAATATTTGAAAGTCATCAACATACATGTTGCATTTTTTTACTTCACATGGATTAATTTTTTCCAACAATTCCATGTATTTTTTCCCTGTTCTTGGAGTTGTTTTAATCAATTAGTCTGCGTGGTATTTTTATCTATTTCTCTGCTTTTGAACATCACCCACAAGCACAAAACTAAGATACCTAAATTCAATTTCAGTGAGACATTCCCAAACTGTGACATTAACAATGTTCTAGGTTTCACTACTTCCCACTTTGATCTGCATGGAATGCACAATATCTACGTGATTTGTGTCCATGAGGACCTCCAATATATATAAAAGAAAATCTTATTCAGAATCATCTCAAAAATACATTTTCTAAGAGTCGATCTTGGTTGTTGTAATTGTTGGACGTTTTTCCACGCCAACCATTCATAAAATATGAATGCTTCCTTTTCAAAGAAATAATGAAATATATCAAAACATTGACAATTTTGCAAAAATTCTCTCACAAGATCTAATTGATGTCGTTTTGCAGAAAACCCACGTCTTACATTTCTTAATTTCTGCTTCATTTCCCCAGAAATCACACCTAAAATTCGTTGCCTGAAAAAGGTTACAAATTTTGACTCACAGTTGACCATCTCTGTATGTATAACTCCACATTGTCAAATTTAATAAAATCACAGCTACGTAACCCAACAGGTAAAACATCTTTTATTAAAACACACCCAATTTCATCACATTTATAGTATTCCAGTAAAAAATGGATAAAAATCATGAAATAAAACATAAACCAACACAGTTTTGATTATGAGACCGATATTTGCAAAAAGAAATATTACCAGAATCTTCAACCATTTGAGTCTTCCGTTATTAGTTTATCCTCTAGAGACCATGCAAGTAAATAAATGATCAAACTCATTGGGTCGCTGTGTTGAAGAACCTCTTTAGCACTCACTATCTCAACATTTTTCTGAGGATTACCTTCCTTGCATGTTATGTGTTAGCAAAAATAACGATTCAAAATGCGGAATAAATACTTAAAAGGAATTGAAACTTAAAACTTAAAACTTAAAATTTCCCATTAAATAATACCTCCAGCCATTGATGAATTATACTATGTAGAAAAAGTAATTTTACAAAGATGAAATCTGCACAAAGATCAACGCTCCAAGAAGTGCTCCAACGAATGGTTTATTGCATATTCTTCAAGGAAACGAAACAGACTTTAATAAAACTATAACGCAGCAGCCAGAGCCTTGAGAGTTCTTCTCCACGTTCACTTTTTTGCAACGAAGTCTCCTTAACGTAGTCACTACATAGCACTGCGTCCTCAACACCAACACTAAAGAAAATCTGAAGGCACTTCTAAGCTCTCCTCACTCTAACATGATGGTGTAAGGCTGAAGGGGATTAAGTTCGTGAGCTTGGGGACCAAACAAAAGAGTTTATAGCCAAGCTTCCATCAAGTTTCTGTTGGCTATTCGTTAAGTTTTCCACAAATCATGGTAGATAACTGTAATGGGAGTAACGGACTGGATAACTGCAACGAGAGTAACAGATCACTTCAGAAGCTCCCAAAAAGAAATTAATTAACTTCAGTTGAATTCCTAATTTAAGGAAATAACTGCAGTTGGTTTCCATAATTGAAGGAAATAACTGCAGATAGGTTTCCAGAAATCGCACGTTGGGAGAGGGAGCTTAACATTTTCCCACTTGGTCCATACTTCCAATCTTAATGTCTCATCTTAAAACCCATTGAAAATCTATATTAAGTAATAGATACATGAATCATGGCGATAAGTCCTCTAATGATGAGTATTATCTTCCATGTATTACTATGTATTTATTTCTATTAAAATTTATGTGGCAACAATTTCTTAATGAAAAAACCCTATGTTCATTCTTGGTCCTACATAGATGAATTCTCTCAAATCAAATTAAGGTGCACATAAATATGAGAAAAACATCACAATAATTAAGAATTTCATTAAAATAACATTGTTCATACAATGAGAAACTACATAATGGAACTAAGTCCCATATTCATTACATGATCCTTGAATTTAAACGATGGCATGTCCTTAGTCAAAGGATCAACGAT
The DNA here is from genome assembly GCA_034641835.2 of Pinus albicaulis. NCBI lineage: Eukaryota > Viridiplantae > Streptophyta > Pinopsida > Pinales > Pinaceae > Pinus > Pinus albicaulis. Next base: position 1,378,590,066 of record CM076575.1, on the reverse strand, counting down.
CATCAACTCAGTGCTAATGTGCTCAATGACCACTTTATTTTCTTTAACACGTTCCCTTATAGCTAAATACTTAATGTCGATGTGTTTATTTCGACTCCCACTTTTGTTGTTCTTAGCCATAAAAATAGCAGCTGAATTGTCGCAATACATTCTCAATGGTTTAGAAATAGAATCCATAATTCTAAGCCCAGAAATGAAACTCTTAAGCCATACACCTTGTAAAGTAGCCTCAAAACAGGAGACGAACTCGGCTTCCATAGTGGAAGTGGCAATCAAGGTCTGCTTGGCACTCCTCCATGATACAGCTCCATAGACCATCATAAAAATGTATCCTGATGTTGATTTGCGTGAATCAACACATCTAGCAAAGTCAGAATCTGAGTAGCCAATTACTTCCAAATTGTCCGTCCGTCTATACATAAGCATGTAGTTTTTGGTTCCTTGAAGGTACCTCATTACTTTCTTTGCAACTCTCTAGTAGTCTAAACTTGGATCACTCTGATATCATCCCAACAGTCCCACAAAAAATGCAATGTCAAGTCTTGTGTAGACTTGAGCATACATTAAGCTTTCGACAGCAGAAGCATATGTAATGTTCTTCATTTGTTCCCTTTCAAATTCGTTCTTCGGGCATTGGTTCAAATTGAACCTATCACCTTTCACAATGGGAGCGACACTTGGTGAAAAATCCTTCATCCGAAATCTCTCTAAAATTTTATTAATATAGGTTTCCTGAGATAGACCCAATATGCCTCGAAATATGTCTCTATGGATCTTAATGCCAATGACATAAGATGCCTCAACCATATCCTTCATATCAAAATTTTTAGAGAGGAATTGTTTCACCTTATGCAGCAAACCCTTATCATTGGTTGCTAGCAAAATGTCATCCACATATAAAACAAGAAAACATATTTTACTCCCACTGAATTTTAGGTATATACATTCATCCATATTGTTTTCTACAAACCAAAAGAAGAAATTACATTATGAAATTTAAAATACCATTGGCGGGATGCTTGTTTTAATCCGCATAATGATTTCTTGAGCTTGAAAACCAATTGCTCACCATCACTAGAGGAGAATCCTTCAGGTTGTTTCATGTAAACCTCCTCCTCTAGATCTCCATTGAGAAATTCCGTTTTCACATCCATTTGGTGCAACTCCAAGTCAAAATGGGCTACTAATGCCATAATAACATGCAAGGAATCTTTCTTAGATACAAGAGAGAAAGTCTCTGTGTAATCGGTTCCTTCTTTCTGAGTGAATCCCTTTGCAGCGAGTCTTGCCTTGTATCTCTCAATGTTGCCCAATGAGTCTTTCTTTGTCTTAAAGACCCATTTACATCCAATGGATTTTGCACTATTAGGCAACTCAACAAGATCCCAGACTTCATTACTCTTCATAGAATTCATCTCCTCCTTCATGGCATCATACCATAATTCTGATTCTTTGCAACTCATGGCTTGTGAAAAAGACTCGGGATCATTTTTGGCTCTAATGTTGTAGTCAGATTCTTGTAGATACACAATATAATCATCAGGTATTGCTGATCCCTTTGGTCTAGTAGATCTTCTTAATGTTGTACCACCATCTTCTTGAGAAGTATGTGGTTCAACTTGTTGTTCACAAATTCTTGGCAATTCTTGAACTATCTGATCTACTGGAATGTCGTCAACAGCTTGTGGAACTTCAACAATTGGTTGTTCAACACCAATTTGTACTTGAGGGGTGTTAACATCCATCCATTGCTTGAGGTGTAGTGAGATCAACGATTCTTCTTTAACCAGTGTTTTGTTTGATTGTTCTTTCTAATTTTATCGTTGCTTTTCAAGAAACTTTGCATTTCTTGATTCCACAATCCTAGTGCTGTAAGATGGACAATAAAATCTATAACCTTTATACCTTTCAACATATCCAATGAAATACCCACTAATGGTCCTTGGGTCCAGCTTCTTCTCTTGTGGATTATATATTCTCACTTCAAACAGGCATCCCCAAACGTGCATATGTCGTAAACTCGGTTTCCAACCTTTCCATAATTCAAATGGCATTTTAGGAACATCCTTGGTTGGAACTCGGTTTAATATATACGTTGTCGTCTTAAGTGCTTTAGTCCACAAGGATTTAGGAAGATTGGAGCTGCTAAGCATACTTCGCACCATGTCCAATAATGTTCGGTTTCTTCTTTCTGCTACACCATTCTGGTTGGGTGAACTAGGCATGGTGTATTGGGCAACAATCCCATGCTCTTGAAGAAATTTTGCGAATGGCCCAGGTGCTTGTCCATCTTCTGCGTATCTACAATAATATTCTCCGCCTCTATTTGATCTCACGATCTTAATTTGCTTGCCGCATTGTTTCTCTACTTTAGCCTTAAAAATCTTAAAGGCATCTAATGCTTCGCTCTTTTTAGGAAGCATGTAGAGATACATATATCATGAGTAATCATCTATAAAAGAGATGAAGTATCTCTGGCCATGTGAGTCCATGTCTGGACTACATATATCAGTATGTATGATCTCTAATATGTCCAAACTCCTATTGGCACCTTTCTTTGACTTGCTGGTCTGCTTTCCCTTTATGCAGTCCAAAAAAGTCTCAAAATCAGTAAAATCCAGAGTATTAAGTACCCCTTCATTTACCAATCTTTTAATTCTTTATATGGAGATATGACCTAGTCTCCGGTGCCATAATTTAGAGGAATTTTCATTAATAACACATATTTTAGTGCCAGTGTGAACATGCATTGAATCATAAGTGACAATATTTTGTAAATTAATGCAGTAAAGACCATTAGACAAAATACCATTCCCAACACAATCAGATTTATAAAATAAACTGAAGGATGTTTCTGAAAAGTTAAAGGAATATCCAAAAGGTACAAGCCTTGAAACTGAAATCAAGTTTCTAGAAAAACTTGGAACATAAAAGGTCTTTTCTAATTCTAAAACAAAGCCACTACTTAAAGTTAAATAGCATGTTCCTATAGCTTCCACATGCGAGCCCATCTTGTTTCCTGATAAGATGTTTTGCTCACTTCCCATTAGCTTCCTTAGGTTTTTCAAACCCTACAAGGAATTCAAAATGTGAATTGTTGATCCAGAATCAATCCACCAAGTGTTAATATTGACATTAACCATATTAGATTCATAACAAACAAACGAGATTGGATTACCTTTGTCTACAAGCCATTTCTGAAATTTGGCGCATTCCTTCTTCATGTGTCCCTTCTTTTTACAGAAGAAACATTTGGAATCCTTCTTGATATCGGCTTGGGGAGGTATTTTACCTTTCCCTTTCCGATTGGCTTGAGATTTTCCCTTTCCTCGCGTTGCCAGCATTGCACTTTCTCCCATTTCCATCACCAGTCTCTCTTCCTCTTGAACACACATGGTCATGAGTTCATTAATTGACCATTTATCCTTATGTGTGTTGTATGAGATTTTGAAGGGTCTGTATTGGTGTGGAAGGGTGTTTAGGATGTAGTGCACCAAGAAAGACTCTGATATTTCAACCTCGAGTTTCTTCAATTGAGCCATAGTGTCCCTCATTTTCATGATGTGCTCGCGTACACCTTTCACACTAGTGAGCCTTAGGGATGAGAAATTCATGATTAGGGTGCTTGCTAGTGCCTTGTCTGAAGTGACGAATTGATCATCAATGGCTTTCAGCAAGTCTCGGACATTTTCATGTTGTTCAACGGAACCACGAATACCAGCTTAAATTTTAGTCTTAATGAACATCATGCTTAGGCGATTAGATCGCTCCCATCATTCATAAAGTGTGTTGTCTGCTGCAGTGCTGGTATTATTGAGTGCTGGTGGTTCATCTTTCCTAATAGCATAGTCTATGTCCATCCACCCCAAATGAAGGAGAACTCTCTCCTTCCAGACCTTATAGTTATCTCCCTTAAGTTTAGGGATATCAGTACGAATTTCAGGGAAATTTGTAGGTTGTACAACTGCATAAAATTAAAGATCACATGTTTATGTTAAACTTGAGGCCTAAATAAAATTTCATGCTTTACCAATGTAAATCACGCTTAAAAATGAATCTAATGACATAAAAATTGTCTGTGGACTAAATTTTTATTTCAAGCAAATTCATTTATTCTTTATGATAGAATTTATCAAATTATTCACTTAATTCATAGTTCTAAGGGTATATTATGATTATAATTTGTTATAAATTATATCTTAGTTTTGAACTTTATGATAAAACTATTAATTCATAATTCCTGTGGGTAAGTTATGAATATTTTATCCTAATTAATTACATAAATATAACAAAAATTCCTGCGAGATAAAATTTATTATATTTAATATAATTAATTACAATTAATGTCTAAAGTTTTGTACTTTATGATAAAACTATTAATTCATAATTCCTGTGGGTAAGTTATGAATATTTTACCCTAATTAATTACATAAATATAACAAAAATTCCTGTGTGATAAAATTTATTATATTTAGTATAATTAATTACAATTAATGTCTAAATACTCTTTATGTGATCCTAATCAATCATAATATATATAATTTTATTTAATTAGAGATGTTGTGGCTATTCTCTTAATCAATTAAAATTATATGGATCACTAGACATTATTTACAATAAAAAAAAAAAAAAAAATTAACTTGACATGAGAATAATTATAATTTGCATAAATAAAATTACAATATTCATGCATAACTTTTAACGATGGGTCTCGTTTACTCATCCAAAATAGCATATTTTAACTAGAGCAATAATAATTAATTCATGCAAATTAAATTGCACAACAATTATTCAAATTGCACTAAATAAATATTATAATAATAAAATTGAGAAAAAAATTAGACATATTTTCAAATAATTTAATTCAGAAAATTCTGAAAATATGTCTATAATTACCAAGGCAAAGATAAAACCTTGCTCTGATACCAAATGTTAGAAAAAATAATGATTCAAAATGCGGAATAAATACTTAAAAGGAATCGAAAATTAAAACTTAAAACTTAAAATTGCTCATTAAATAATACCTCTAGCCATTGATGAATTATACTATGTAGAAAAAGTAATTTTGCAGAGATGAAATATGCACAAAGATCAATGCTCCAAGAAGTGCTCCAACGAATGGTTTATTGCAGATTCTTCAAGGAAACGAAACAGACTTTAATAAAACTATAACACAGCAGCCAGAGCCTCGAGAGTTCTTCTCCATGTTCAATTTTTTGCAACGAAGCCTCCTTAACGTAGTCACTAAATAGCACTGTGTCCTCAACACCAACACTAAAGAAAATCTGAAGGCACTTCCAAGCTCTCCTCACTCTAATTTGATGGTGTAAGGCTGAAGGGGATTAAGTTCGTGAGCTTGGGGACCAAACAGAAGAATTTATAGCCAAGCTTCCATCAAGCTTCTGTTGGCTATTTGTTAAGTGTTCCACAAATCATGGTAGATAACTGTAATGGGAGTAACGGACTAGATAACTGCAATGGAAGTAACAGATCACTTCAGAAGCTCCCAAAAAGAAATTAATTAACTACAGTTGATTTCCTAATTTAATGAAATAACTACAGTTGGTTTCCATAATTGAAGGAAACAACAACAGATAGGTTTCTAGAAATCACACGTTGGGAGAGGGAGCTTAACATTATGAACCTCAACATCTATGATAATACCACACACTAGATGTTAATTTTCACCAGCTGAAGTTGTAGGGGTTGACATCTTGCAAGAATTGGATAAGATAGCAGGTGCTCCACCAGTACAGCACTTGTTTTCCAAGGATTAATGAGAAAATTTTCCTCTGAACCCTGTACTTCTATTTGTCACACAATACTAAGTACTGATGATGACCATAACCGTAATGTATTTTGATGTTCCTTAGCACATTACCAGGTACTGATGAAGACCCTAATCGTAATGTAGTGACAGATATTGTCATTGACATACTAAGAATGTATGGTTGTTTTCATAAGACAAATGCGGAGGGGGTCTAGACTCTAACGCACTTGTGGGATTGTTTTGTAGAAACCAACAAATGTGGAATCCGCCCCCACCTTTCGTTAAACTTCGAATGGGCAAGGGGTACTACAATTGAATTAACATTGTTGATCTAGTGGGCGCATCTATGACCATTGAAACTTAGATGTATTTTACCTTTGCATCTCTATTCTTGACCATCATTGACAATTTGGACAGCTTACCTTTCAAACCATAACCCTCGGCTGTATGGTTTTGTTTTGTGTTGGGATATTTATCCCAAGTTGACCGAGTGGATGAAGATCATGGTGTTTATATACACCATTAGTTTGATATTAATTTAACGCATAGTGCAAAAGTATAGTCTCTTTTAGCTTAGCGCAGAAAAAATTTTAATGATGGAAAATTATTTTGAAGTTTAAAATATTGGAAAATCTCACTAGTCTCTAATGTTTATTGATATATTTGTAAATTTATTCAAATTTATAATGATTTTATATATAGTCTCTATATAATGTTGGCGATTTTAAGGTAAAATAATTTTATATTGTAAAATTTGGGCGAATTATTTTTAGAAAAAAATGGAAATTGACGAATTTATTTTTTGGAAAAAACATGGAAAATTAACCGACCTACCAATATTAGCTCCTAAAATTTTCTATGAGATTGGGCTTACTTGGCTTGACACTTGGTTTCATTAACTTTGACCCTAAATTGTAGTTAGTTTGGTAGTTGGAGATTAAACTCAACTCAATATCTTTTTAAAAAAAATTAATAATAATTTTATATTATAAATAAATAATTATATTTTTTAATAATAATTTTATATTATAAATAAATAATTTTATAAAAATATATGATGATATTTTTATAAAATTAAACTTATTTAAAATTAAAACAATTATTAAAAACAACCATTAAATTCATATAAATACCATTTCATCAACTAAAATTTTCTTATACATGAGAATTTAGCTAGGGAATAAACTAGCAATTTTGAAAAGACATTGTAGCATTTTTTTGGATAAGAATATGTTACAATAGGGCCCTATCACCTATATGTTATAATATAAAATTTTAATAATAATTTTATATTATAATTTTATTAATCTTATAAAAATATATGATCATATTTTTATAAAATTAAACTTATTTAAAATTAAAACAATTATTAAAAACAACCATTAAAATTATATAAATACCATTTCATCCACGAAAATTTTCTTATACATGGCTAAATTTTCTTATACATGAGAATTTAGCCAGTGAATAAACTGGAAATTAAAAAAAAACACTGTAGCATTTTTTGGACAAGAATATGTTACAATAAGGGCCTATCACCTATATGTTATAATATAAAATTTTAATAATAATTTTATATTATAAATATAAATAATTTTATAAAAATATATGATGATATTTTTATAAAATTAAACTTATTTGAAAATAAAAAAATTATTAAAAACAACCATTAAACTCGTATAAATGCTATTTCATCCACGAAAATTTTCTTATACATGAGAATTTAGTTAGGGAATAAATTGGCAATTTTGAAAAAACATTGTAGCATTTTTTGGACAAGAATATGTTACAATAGGGCTTATTGGGTCAATTTACTGGGTAAACTAACACAAGTATTTATTATTAATCTGGGCTAGTGTAACTTAGAAGCATCCCCAAAGTATATGGTTTAAGTTATGATCAATTTAGAACATGGTTTATCAATTACTAAGGAAATGCATATTACAAATATAAATCTAACTTAAATAATTTCTAAATTCAAATGTGCAATCAGAAGCAGAAAAATCTCCTAACTTAAGAGGTTTGTTTGTCCTTCTCTAACATGATTTCCCCATGAATTAGAAATAAAAAACTACTAATTGAACGATAGATTAAGATACATGAATAAATAATTGAAGAGGCTCTTCACTGAAGAGGTCCTCGTTGTCCTTCATCATAGATTCATTTATCAGTAATGCTATTGCTAGAAACATGAATTCGAAAAAGCATGTAAATGCATGAAAAAATGAACTCTAACTTAAGATATTATTTAGATAGAAAGAATGTTTAACTTAAAAATTTGTTTGTCCTTTCATATGAAAAATAAGAATGATCATTAGATTCATCAACACTCATAAATAATCAGTATAAACAAGTTAAGCATAAGCAAACTAATTCAGAAATTGCAACTACAAATAAACTAGGAAGTGCACTTAGCTCAGTGTGGGGGCCCTCCACCTTTGCCTCCCACACTGAAGGTGTTTTCAGCTACTTAAAGCTTCAGTCAATCAATCAGCATATAACAACAACAAATAGAATAGAAAAAATCTTCAATTATGTCTCCAAATTCTCAGAAATAATAATGTTAAGTCAAACCAATTCTACATATCAATGCCTTCAAATATTGAGGCTTAAATAGATAAAGTATCTAACAAATTCATCTAAAATAGCTCCTATAGTAATAAATATCCTTATCCTGTCCAATTAAGTCGAATTCATCCATAAGGTCCATCAAAATCTAGAAAATCCCACAAAATAAGAATTTTGGCCTAGTTTCTAGGGATCCTCCATAAAGACATGTCATGTTTGACCACCTTTGACCGGGCCTATTAAAGCTCGGTTTGACTGTACCAATAGTTTTACACTTAATATTACTTCCCAAGCCTTCTAGAAATATATCCTTCTCAAGCCCAAGTGTCCTGCAAATATGCAAACCATGAGGCCATTACGAGAGTTTTTGATGCTGTCCAAAAATGCACTTAAATTTCAATTTTTACAAAAACTTCTAATAATTGAAAAACATAATTTAAATACCTGTATATGCATTTTTTTGTCAAAATAAGGTGGATATGATGGCGTATATATGTATAGTATGACAAATAAGATGTATTTCATAAACAGAAAGAGATAAAAAACAAAGGCTAACATCTCCCCCAAGCTGATGTTCAAGCATGTCCTCATGCTTGCTTTTTCCTTTTGGACCTCCTGAGCTCTGATGTTGATCCCATTCCTGATCCTGAAACTCCTTGTTGTGCTTCATGTAGAAAAGAATCCATATCTTTGCATTGTTCTTTCTTGTAAATTGAGGTCTTGACCTTCTGTTTCTCATATTTGGTCTTTTAGGAATTTTTCTCCTGAAGCCACGTGAATGCTTGTGTATAAAGAAGATTGTTTTTTTGGCTTTTAACTTGCCCATTTCTTCACTTATCTTCCCATTTTCTTTAACCAATTTTTCATTAGTTGTCTTATAGGTTTCATTTTCTCATTTCAAGTTCCTTTCCATGATTCTGCTTACCTCCAAGCTATCAGTTAACTCTTTATCCTGCTAAGGTTTTGGTCTTCCTCGGTATTTTTAGAAACTGAAGTAGCTTCAATTTCATTATTTTAAAATTAAGAATATTTGTCTACAAGATTTTCATAAACTTCTTGTTGCAACCTCTCAAGGATTTCATTGGCTTTTTTAGTTAAAGGAGATGCCTCTATGAATTGCACTTCTAGTTCTGCTGAATTCCTCTTTTTTTGTCTCCTAGAAATGGTCAAGAATGATGTTTCCCTCTCTACCATAATTGTTTCCTGTTATATCTTTGATCTAGTTTTTGGATAAAAAGATGAATGCACTACATTTCTTTTTTCTACATTGGTTTAAGTTTGTTTCTAGTGACTTTCTCTACAAAATTATTTTGAATCAGGAAATCTTCCCAAACCATTCCCTTATTTTTCAGCTAGTAATCCACAATGATTTTTATGAGTCCCTGGTGATGAATTTGGGATTCTTTGGATTTGGTCACAGATTTTACACTTTCAATCATCTTCATCAAGTTTCTATAAAAGAAGTAGGGCAAATTGATCTTGATATCTCCTTTAATATGCTATAGTAACCTAATGTGATATAGGTGTACTACACTATGTCTTTTATCGCAAGTGAAAAACTTTTTAATTATCAAAACTAGCTCAGCCCAAGGTTCATTGAACCACTCCCTGGGAATCCCTTTTGACCTATCAAAAGAATCCTTTATGTCATCATCCAAGAAGGATATCCAACCCTTGTCTTTGAAATGAAATCCCTTGTGGTATAGTTCACCTGATGATGCCAACTCTAAAGCTTCAAAAATAGATTATGTAGTTAAAGGAATATGCAAACTACCCACCATAGTTTCATCCTGTTTGCAATTGTTTATAAACTCCCTTGTGATATACTCATTGTGCCCTTTGAATTTTTGAAGAAATCATATTAAGCCTGATTGATAAAGTTTCTCAACTGTTTCCCTACTCCAATGTTCAATCTGAAAATATTTGGGCTTTGTTCTTGATGTCATATTGTCTAAAAACCATTTTATGTACCCATCTACTATCATTAACTTCATTTTTGTAAACAAAAATTCAAGTAATAGATGTTATCACAGTAGTGAGGCTTACCTTTGTTTGCTGCGCTTGCCAATTAATTGAAATCAATCCTTTGTTTTCCTTTAGAAGAATGTGAGCTTACTACTTCAAATAAACACAAGATTTGATATAGAGAGGTTTAAGAAAACATAAAAAATCATGTTTCTATTATCTTACTCTCTGTTTGATTCTCTGTCTCTTTTAAAAATAACAATCCTCTGCCTCGGTTTTGTAAATTTTTTACTGTGTAAAAAAATGAAATTTTTTATACAACAATGTCTTATGACCCTTTGATTTCATATAATTTTTTTTTCTTAAGGCAAAGCATTATGTATCTAATATAAGCTCATTTTTTATGCAAGAGCATAGCTTAATTAAAAAAATCTCATAATGAGTTCACTATTTTCCTTCAAAATTCACCAGTCTCTGCCCTCTACTATGCAAAAATACAAAAACGTGTTGACTGTGCCTTTTAACTCAATCTTTCTCCACAAAACCTGATTCGAATTCTTCTACTCAGTGTGAAAATGAAATTAATCTACTACACAACCCAATTAAAACAAATTCACTATGCAATTCAAACCAAAACTCTCCTTTCTCCGTTTGCATTCAATTTGAAATAGAAGACTGTGCACGAGGACGTTTTCAAGTTTACCTGTCTTTGCAATGATCCTCGTGATTTTCCTTTTAGTTTAACTGGAATCTCTGTGTTTCAATCAGTGCCAATATTATCAAAATCTTCACTCAATATCTTATCATTTACTCATTTAATCGACAGAAGATTTAGTGTTAACTGATGGTAGAGCATTTATGAATTGTGTCAAAGCGTTTATGAGTGGTGTCAAAGACAAAACCTAAGGCAATGACAAGTTTTAAAGGCCATAATAGAAGAATTCCTTTTATAACTCTCGGTTTGCTTAAAAAATCTAAGATTTACTCATGCGAATCATCGTTGTTTTAAAAAAAAAATCTAAGTTTGCTTCTTACCTTATTCTTCACGAGAATTTTGTCACCTGACAGCGTAGTTGCTTGAAACCTCTACCGGATATGTTGGCTTGAAACTTCAGTCAATTCTCCTTATCCCTCCGTTCTTCTCACTGCTATATTTCCTTCCTTCATTGCTGCGTTATATTTCTTCTATTCTCCTTATAGCTTCTCCCTTGTCTTCTCTCTTGTTTATTTGTTTCTCACAGAGCTGCAAAAATGGATGAGTGTTTTGATTGCATGCCTTCCTTCTATCATTGAGCCATCGAAAGGCGATGATGGTGAAAAACACAGTTTATATCAGTTGCTTTAGGCATTTGAAATGGCATAGGTTCTCTCAACAGTTTACACAGTGTTGTAATATGTCATTTGAACTTTTTTTTACCGTTCATCAACCACCGCTTGACCGGTGCATCCGTGGCTTACCCTTGACTGGCATGGTGACTCCAGAGTGTACATCTCATCCTCTGCTTCACTTATTACACATTTCCTTTCACGTTATTCTTTCATGCTTTTGTTGATGATTATGTCTGCTTCCATCCTCCATTGAAACGCATCATACCTTATTGCATATGCGCCATCATACTTTTGTTTCACTGCTTGTATTCACATCATTGTATGCCATCATTTCTACGTTCCTGCACTGTTGTATGTATCACTGTCTCATCATGTTCTCGTCTGTATCAATGCATCATAGTCATGCATTGTTTGTCATAGCATCATAGTTTAGGTTAGTTTGCATTCCATTGTTTGTATTATGATTGCGCTCTTGCTCCATTACCTTAGCTTATAACCATTTTTAATGATTGCGCTTTTTGCATTTTCTTTTGTTGTTTGAAATAATTGCGCTATCATATGATTTTAGACTTTAGGTTTTCTATTTTATTTAAGTTTTAAAATTGACCAATGAAATGGTCATATTTTAAAATTAAATATTTATAATGAAACTAACCTCTTGTTTGTTTATTGTAGGTCCATCAAAGGTTTAATGTCAAGCCTTTTGTTTATGATTCTTTTGTTTAGAAAAGTAGGGTAGGGTATGGTATGGATAGATTATGGAATGTTTATTGGGTTATTAGGATAGTGGTATAGATATGGATCAAATAGGGCTAATAATCATAGGTGATGAAATGTAGATGATAAAAAATGTAGGTGATGAAAAATACAGGTGATAAAAATGCATAACCAGTACTAAAATAGCTTTACAATTCTAGAATTTTTTCACAAAAAAATGAAATTTTAAGAGCAATTTTTACTTATTGTACTTGTATTCCCTCAAACCATTTGATGTTCATGATGGTCGACATTATGTTTTGTTATAACGATAGCTCTTCAGACTATGTAGAGACTTTATTTATGCTTTACATCTAATTTTATTTGGAATGATGTTGTTCAGGTGGACCTTCTGCAGGTTAAAATTTGACATTTCAGGTCCCGTCTGACATGATATTCACTATTGATGTAGCTCAGGTCCTTTCTGACATTTTGTATTTTCAGGTCCCTTCTAGCCTAATTTTCAATAATGTTTGAAAATTTTTCTATCGTAATGATACAATTCCCTTTTTGAATAATTTTCTCAATAATAATTCAGTTCCCTTCTGTATATGTTGAATGATGTACCAGGTTCCTTTGTAATTGTAGTTCATATTCCATCTTCAATTCAGCTATTCAAACTATTTTCATAGTTTTATTACACACCTTCCCCTAAGCTAATGATAAAACTTGTCCTCAAGTCTGACATGTGTCGGAGGGTATATCTGCAAAAATCATAGTAAATTACAGTGGAAACAAAAAGAGAATTCATATGGCCAAACAAGTTGGTTTTCCGATATGATTTCGAGTTTATATTGTGTCAGTTTCCTGGATTTTCACAACCAAAATTTTTTATTGTTTTTTATATTTTTTTATATATTTTTTATTTTATTTATTTAATTTTATTTTTTATTCTTCTTCTTGTTCTGGAATTATGGGAGGCATACTGTTATGCTGTCCCATTAGATCCAGATCTGAATCTATCAAAATTTTCCTCAGAAAATCCTCTTTATTTATAGGCTTATTGTAAACTTTAAGCCTATGTCCATTAACGACAAACGAAACAGAGGCTTCGTCAATTGTTTTTATCTTGACAACTCCATTATCAAAGATTTCTTCAATCTCATATGGCCCAAGCCAATGAATCATAAACTTTGATTTGAAATCTTTGAACTTGGATTCGAACAAGAGTGCCTAATATCCTTTCTGAAACACTTTATTCTTTATGAATCGATCATGCCATTTGATTATTTGTTCCTGCACAAGAAATGTGTTCTCTACTGCTTGTTGTCGTATTTCATCTAGTTGATTTAGTTCCATAATTATTTGTTGTTGTGTCTGAGATAATTCCATCCCCAATTCTGCTGCTAGCTTGAATGTGTGTATTTGAAATTATATGGGTAATAGGACTTCTTTTCCATACACTAACTGATATGAACTGAACCCAGTTGTGTTTTTCGATGTTATCCTATACGCCCGTAGTGCATCTCTCAAGTTTTCTGACCAATCCTTTCTGTTCATTTGTACAATATTTGTCATAATGTTCTCTAGGACTTCATTTGTTGATTCGACTTGTCCGTTTGCTTGAGGATGATACGGAGTTGATTTTCTGTGTTTAATTTTGTATTTCTCTGTAAGATCGCAAACAAGTTTTGATGTGAACTGTGTGCCTTGGTCACTTATTATCTGTCTCAGAACTCCATACCTTAAAAATATCTCTTCAAACAGAAAAGACAAAAAAATATCTTATGTTTCCTGTGCTACTACCTTTGCCTCCACCCACTTAGTTACATAATCTATACATACCAGGATGTACTTCTTTCCATTAGATAGAGGGTTGATTGATCCCACGAAATCTAAAGCCCACAGTTCAAATGGTTCAATCAGTACTTGTGGCTTTAATGACATTTAATCTGATGCCCCTGGTCTACCAATTCTTTGGCAGTTGTCACATCTCTTCACATAGGCCTTGGAGTCCTTGAAGATGGTTGGCGAGTAGTAGCCAAGTTTCAGCACTTTGTATGATATCCGCTTATTTGCAAAATGACTACCACATGGTTCGTCGTGACATTCTTTCAAAATTTCAATAATCTCATCTTCTCTAACACAATTTCTAATCATTAAATAAGCACCAGTGTAGAATAAATCTCCATTAACCCAACTATATCTAGCACTTTCTCTAATTATTCTTCTTTTCTGTTTATTTTTGTAATGAGATGGCAGGATCCCAGATGATAAATATTTAGCTATATTTGCAAACAACAAAGTTTTGACATTTATAGAAAATATATTTTCATCTGGAAAATTATATGATACTGGATTTGGATCACCAAGTGAATGTAGTCTTGATAGAAATTCTGCAACTTGATTATCTTTACCTGGTCGATCTTGCACAATAATGTTAAATTCTTGCATTAATAACAACCATCTAGTTATTTTTCCATTTGTGATTGATTTGTTCATTAAATATTTTATGGCTGAATGATCCCTGTGGATGTAAACTTGATAACCTGTAATATAATGTCGAAATTTACTAACTGCATGCACTCTAACTAAAAGTTATTTTTTAGTAACAGTGTAGTTCAATTATACCAGTGTTAAGTTTTTTCTTATGAAGTATATGGCATAATTAAACTGATTCTCTTTTTGTCCAAGTGATGCTCCAATAGCAGTGTCAGATGCATCAGTTGAAATGTGAAATGGAAAATACCAATTAGGTCCTCGAAGAATGGGTGCAATTGACAATTTTTCTTTTAATTTTTCAAATGCATTTTGAAATTATTTGTCCATTGGAATTCCACATCTTTCGCAAGTAACTTGAATAATGGAAAAGCTATTTTACTAAAATTTTCAATAAATCTCCTATAGTAGCCTGCATAACCCAAGAAACTTCTAACTTCTTTTTGTGTTGTGGGTAGTGTTAAATTCACAATGAATTGAATTTTTTTTGGATCCACCTTAATTCCCGAAGAAGAAATATGGTGTCCCAACACTATCCCCTCAGTTAACATCATAAAACAATTTTCATTACTGAGTGATAGATTTGTCTCTATGCATATTTTTAACACTTTTTCACGATTTTGTAAACAACCATTATATGTTGTACCATACACAGTGAAATCATCCATGTAAACATCTACACACTCATGGATCTCATCAGAAAATATTGCAATAAATTCTCTCTGAAAGGTAGTAGATGCATTACATAAACCAAAGGGCAATACATTCTATGCATATGTTCCCCATGGGTATGTGAATGTTTTCTTATCTTGATCTTCTAATGCTATATTTATCTGATTATATCCACTAAATCCATTAAGAAATGAAAATAATTTATTTCTAGCTAATGAATCTAACACTTGATCAATAAATGGTAAAGGAAAATGACCTTTTAATGTAGCTTTATTGAGTTCTCTATAATCCACACAAATTCTTCATTTCCCATTTTTCTTAGGTACTACAACTAAGGGTGAAACCCATTGACTATCTTAAATAGGATAGATAAATCCGACTTGTAATAGTTTCTATAATTCTTCTTTCACTATTTTTTTCATCATGGGGTTCATCCTTCTTTGTGGTTTCCTTACAGGTTTAATTTGATCATCCGTGTTAATGTGATGTATACATGTTTTTGGATGAATTCCCTGCATGCCTGTGTAATCCCAGGCAAAATATTTTGAATATTTTTGTAACAATGTTATTAGCTTTTCCTCTTGTGATGATTGTAAGTTATTATCAATATTCAAATGTCTCTGAGGAATTATGTCAATGATTTTGCTATTTGAATTGGTAATTGAATTAACAGGAAAAATTCTTTCGAATGTATTTTGCAATGATTGTATAATGCAATTTTCCTGAAAACATTCATTTAAAAGATAACTAGCAACTTCATATTGAGTTACTCTTAGCTTCTCTGAAATATTTGGTTATGAGATAAATAGATCTAATAAGTCGTCATTTTATTCCTCCTCTCTAAAATTATAAACTTGATTAAGACTAAGAAAAATTGAAGCTCTTATGGTTCCTCTCCATCAAGCCATGATAATAAAGAAGGAGATTGAGCGGGAGGATACAATGTAACATGTTTTCTTTCATCTCCATGTGCAATAATCATACATCCTGACCTGCATCCAATGTAAGCATCTGCAGCGGCTAACGATGGTCTCCCTGAAATTAAGGGATGCCCTCCTAAATTTGGTTTTGACTGCAAAATCAAGAAGTCTACAAGATACTCCCATGAATCTAGTGAGACAATGATATCTTCCAATATACCTTCTGGTACAACTTTAGATCTATCTACACATTCTAAAACTGTAGTATTAGGTCTAATGTTGTTTAGATTCAAATGTTTCATAGTCTATGTAGTCATAACATTGATAGCTGCCCCCAAGTCTATTAAATTATTTGGCACCGAAAAATTGTTAATCAAAATGGTAACCATAGGAATTCCTGAATCAACATACTTTTGAATGGTTTTGTTTGTAGACATGAGACTAGCTAAACTTCCAATTACCTGGATTTTAGGTGGATCCCTCTTTCTTCTACCAAATTTCTTAATGCATAATTCCTTTATTGTTTTTGCATATATCGGGACATCTTTAATTGTCAGCAACAAAATAATTTTGACATATGTGTTCTTTAATTCATCTAGAATATTAAATTCAAGAAGAGATATTGGGATATTTTGTTCTATCAATCTCTCTGGATATGGTGGAGTCTGTGTCATAATAGATTTACCTTTCTGAATTTGATGTTCTGGTTGATTTTGTTGACTTTGTTTTCCTTGTTTAGTTTTTTCTTCAATTATTGGAGGAGAATATTTATGTAACACCTTCCCAGACCTTAGGTCGACATCTTGTATCGGAAGAATTGAATAAGTAGGGTAATACATTGCCTCTTCCACATGATATGATGGTTTATCCACATTATTACTTGGATTAGCTACCGGTTGAGCTAGAAATTGTGTTGGTCTAAGAGGTGGTTGGTTAGTGGGCAACTAAAGTTGCAGTGGTTGAGTTAGCATTAGTTGATTTTGAGGTGGATATGGCATTGGTTGATGTTTCTGGAATTGTTGGCATTGAGAAAATGGTTGTGGAGGGTATGGTTGCTGATATTGATAGTGTTGAGGATACATATGTTGAGGTGGTTGGTTTCCATAACCATATCCCCTCCAACCTTGTGCAAGTTGGTTTTGATATTGTTGTGGTGGCCAAGCCTGCCATGGCATTGGTGTATTCCATGTATTTTGAGGATATTGAAAATTCTGGGAGTTTTGTTGAGGTAATTGTTGAGGCATCCTTGGTTGCCAAGCTCTCCTTGGTGCCATATAGTAGAGAGAATCTACTCCTTGCACTTCTTCTCCTTGCAATGCTTTTAATTTTGGACATTTTTCTGTTGTATGATTTTCTGTGCATAGTCCACACACTTGTATACCTTGGAAAGGACATTCCCTGAGCGGATGTTTTTGCCTACACTTTGGACAGAAAATTGCTAATATTTCATCTTGTTCTTATTTCTTTTTCTTAGATTTCAAGACATCTACTTGTGTTCCCAAAGTGCTCAAGGGATCTGTTTTGAAATTTTCTAGTAAGCTTCCTATATCTGCTCTTGTTACTGCACTTGCTACAGATTTGGAAGATTTCTATGAATAATCTCTCTTTCCACTCTTTGCTCCTCCCCTAGTGTATTTCTGACAAAGTTCAACAATTTCTTTGAATGGTAAATTGGAGATATCTCCTTTTCCCATCAAATTAAGGATGTCTAAAAATTCATCTTTGATACCCTTAAGAAAAATGGTAGAGATGGTATCGCAACTAAGAGAATGATGTTTGGATTTCTGTAAATTGTAAAGAAATATTTCCAAATATTCTTCCAAACTTTCGTCTTCTTGTTGTGTCATTCTGAAAATGTATTCTTTTAAGTCTCTAGCCCTGTAGTAAGCTTGATACTTGTTAAGAAAAAATTTCTTCATAGCATCCCAAGAAGCTATTGTATGTTCTCCTAATCCCATAAACCATTTCAAGGCTGCTGCTTTCAGAGTAGTAGGAAAAAGTCGAAGCTTGTGTGTGTCATCAATATATCCATAAGTTCTACAGAAGATATAATACTCAAACATGAATGCATGAGGATCTTCTGTTGACATTCCATAGAAAATTTTCAATCCATAAGGTGGAATGTTTTTTATTTTTATTTCTTCTCCTAATATTTCTCTTGCATCTAAGATTAGAAAGCCAAAAGTAGTTTCCTGATCATTGTTCATTTCTTGCTCATTTTCTTGTGTTCTTCTATTTTGATTTTCTCTTCTTGCTTCTTCCTCGATCCTTCTAAGTTTTTCTTCTCTTATGTCTTCTTCTGCCTTTCTTTCTTCCTCAATTCTTCTTTCTTCTTCTCGTTGTCTTCTCCATTCCATTTGTTTTCTTTCATATTCAAGTCTTTGTTCAGGAGTCATGTTTATTCTAGTTGATCCTTCTCCTTCTTCAACCATTTCTTGTTCAGAGATATGTAGTGTTTCAATATGAGGTTGATTTTATATTTCTTCCACTACTTTGATTTCTTCAAGGACATGTTGCTTCAGTTGTTCAAAAATTGGTTTTCTTGTATCTTTTTGTTTCCATATGGAAGGAGGTTCTTTAGGTGATTGCTTTCTTTTTACCTCAAAGGCTAACAAGATTTGTCTTTCAAATAAAGTTAAACTTTGTCCTAATCCCTGTTTTTCCTCTAACTCTTCTATAGTAGGTCTTCCAGCAACTGGTGTTGTTAGTCTTGTGGATGAATGAGCTGTTGGGGGGTTTTTTTTCATAAATTTACCCTTATGATCTCTATTTCTAGGCATAAGAAAACATTTCTTGAAATAAAAACTATGTTTTTGTTGTTTTTGGTGATTTTATATTTTTTTATATATTTTTATCTTCTTATTTGACCGTTTTGAAATATGCTTCCCCAGAAACGATGCAAAAATGTTGGGTCAATTTACTGTGTAAACTAACACAAGTATTTATTATCAATCTGGGCAAGTGTAACTTAGAAGCATACCAAAAGTATATGAGTTTCAATTATGATCAATTTAAAAAATGGTTTATCAATGACTAAGGAAACACATATTACAAATATAAATATAACTTAAATAATTTCTAAAATCAAGTGTGCAATCAGAATCAGAAGAATCTCCTAACTTAAGAGATTTGTTTGTCCTTCTCTAACAGGATTACCTCATGAATTAGAAATCAAAAAATACTATTTGAACAATAGATTAAGATACATGAATCAATAATTGAAGAGGCTCTTCACTGAAGAGGCCCTCATTGTCTTTCCTCATAGATTCATTTATCAGTAATGCTATTGCCAGAAACAGGAATTCAGAAAAGCATGTAAAGGCATGAAAATATGAATTATAACTTAAGATCTTAATTAGATAGAAAGAATATTTAACTTAAACATTTGTTTTTCCTTTCATATGAAAAATAAGAATGATCATTAGATTCATCAACACTCATAAATAATCAACATAAACAAGTTAAGCATAAGCAAACTAACTCATAAATTGCAACTACAAATAAACTAGGAAGTGCACTTAGCTTGGTGTCAGAGCCCTCCACCCTTGCCTCACACATTGAAGGTGTTTTCATCTACTTAAAACTTTAGTCAATCAATCAGCATATAACAACAGCAAATATAATAGAATAGATCTTCAATTATGTCTCCAAAGTCTCAGAAATAATAATGCTAAGTCATACCAATTCTACATATCAATGCCTTCAAAGTTTGAGGCTTAAATAGATAAACTATGTAACAAATTCATATAAAATAGATCCTATAGTCATGACTATCCTTATCTTATCCAATCAAGTCGAATTCATCCATCATATCCATCAAAATCTATAAAATCCCACAAAATACGAATTTTGACCTAGTTTCTAGGGATCCTCCATAAAGACAGGTCATGTTTGACTGCCTTTGACCAGGCCTATTAAAGCTCGGTTTCACTGTACCAAAATGTGTTCACTTAATCTTAGCTCCCAAGCCTTCTAGAAATATATCCAGCTCGAGCCCAAGTGTCCTGCAAATATGCAAACCACACCATGAGGCCATTACAGGAATTTCCGATGCTGTCCAATAATGCACTTAAATTTCAATTTTTACAAAAACTTCTAATAATTGAAAAACGTAATTTAAATACCTGTATATGCATTTTTTTGTCAAAATAAGGTGGATATGATGGTGTATAGATGGATAGTATGACAAATAAGATGTATTTCATAAACAAAAAGAGATAAAAAAATGAGGGCCAATAGGGCCCCTATCACCTACCTATTTACCATCTCCGTGATCACATGTTGGCGTCACGATCATGGTTATAATCCTAGTTATGAAAAAAAACTTGTGGTTTGTGCACCCCCTGCATAGTTTTTTGTATTGTGGGGGGGGGGGGGGGGGAGAGGGCAGTAGTCACCCTCCACCATCAATTTTGTGATTGGGGTTCCAGGAAAACTTCCCATGGCACACACCCCATGCATATTAATGCTCGAAAGCTCTTAGACCTATGCATGACCGATGATATTTCAGTGGGGTTACGTGGTGTCAAATCCTCCCACATACATGCTCATAATTTAACTCTTGTGCTTTTCAATCCTTCTGCTAACTTCTCTATTAGCTTCAAAAATGCCCAAAAAATGACCTGCTCCAAAGACTCTACCAATAATAGCTCTACAAACTTTGACTTTTTGGTGTCCTCCATTTCACTCGCCATATCTTCTGATCTAGGAGGCCATTTCCTTACTTCCACATACCACTCAAAAACTCTTTCAGAGCTTTTTCCATCTAAGTGTATTCCACGTGGTCTTTACACTACAGGGAAAAGACCCTCTAGCAGATTTTTTTAGGAACCACTTATAAAAATACCCCAGACATCTGTTTCTAGCAGAGGTTACTAGAGGAGGTTGGCGGGCAGAGGTTTTTGCATATGTTTTTTGTTCGCTGCGTTTATCATCCAAAACTGCACCGATGCGCTGAACAATAGAAAGCACCGGTGCACACAAAACATTGGCACACCGGACACTGTGTGCTCCGTACACACCCACCCGATGTGTTGTATTACTATAGAGCATCGATGCTTTACAAATCGTCTGGACCAGTGCATCATAAAACACCACGCCAAAATATAAATCGCCCAGTGCGGTATTAAGAAACCGCACTGGTGTGCCTATAAAACCCCACACACATGAACATGGTTAAATAAAAAAAAATTATGGCCAAAAAACTGCATTTTTCACTTTTCTCAGTTCTTCAGAGCTCTCAAGCACCGGTGAAATTTATCCTTGTATGAGCCGACTGGACATCGGTTCTCCCATTGCACCCATTGCACGCACTGTTGTTGTGCATCGCGTACCAATCTCCAGCTTGCATTTTGCAAAACGGTGGGCAAATTTTCTTTTGAAAATTCTACAGTGATCTAGATTTATGCAGGAACGCAAAAGAATAAACATATAACCATAAATACAGAGATTCAGCGGAAATAACACTTCATTTCATTAATATCAAAGAACTAAAATTTGCTTACAGACAGAATGGAAATAAAACTAGCTAGGGCGCTGGTAGCTATCTCTGAGAAGAGATGTGGCGGCTACGAGCCATAAATGAGGTTCTGATAAGGGCTCGAGGGCCTATTTATTATTGAGAAACAATGGAGAACTCTAAACATCCAAAAACCTAACCCTAGGAGATGAAGCGCCAAAACTATGGGCCTCGTTTGGGTAAATTGGTGTTTCAACTTCCCAGGGAAGTAACTTTGGCATACTATCTCCGTTTGATGCACATGGTACATCATTAGAAAGATCTATCCGAGGGCTACAACTTTTGCCATGAATATCCATTCCGAAACAGAATGATATTAGCTGGAGACGCGATGCCCAAAAAACATCGTTTAGGGCCTCAAAACGGCTCCGAAAGTTCAGGACCCGAAAAACTGCTAAAAATAGTAAGTTGTGCTGAAATTGAAAAACTGAAAGAGGCAATGGTGGGGCCCCAAGTGGAATAGGCGGGTGGCCACCAATATGCCTCCTTGACAGCCAAATGTACAGGTATTTTTCTTGTTTTCCCATAATTAAGCTTTTTAGCAGATTAGAATTTCAAATAACCTTAAAATTAACCATTTAAAAGAAAAAAAAAAGTGTCACACGGTGCACTCGAGCCGTTCGGCTTGCACCGGTAAGCAGTGTTTCCTGTAAAATTTACAGGCCGCACCATAAGCAGTTATAACTCTATCCGCACCATGTTTGGGGTAGTACCGAAAGGTGCACCACGTTATTATAAAATTTGAAACAAAGTGCGGTGTGTTCATTTAGCTGGCTACACCGTTGACCATGTGGAATAGTGGCAACACGGTGCGTTGATGAAAATATCCACCTTGAGGCGGCTATGTTTGTCAGCGCACCGCATTCGGCATGTCGATAGGGTCAACGGCGTGACTTGGTAAAAGACTGTACCGTTGACTATGTAACGAATTCAAGTGGTCGGTGTGCAGACCCAACTATATGCATCGGGGCGTAGATTTTAGTCAGTGCACCACACTCTTGACACCGTACATAGTCAACTGGGCTTTGAAAATTTTTAGGTGCATCGCCTACGACGCGTTTAATGTCATATGGGGCACCGCCACCAGTACGCGACAGAAAAATTAGCACTGGTACTGGTGCATGACTGTTTTTTGTGGTGCACCCACTATTTTGTTTTTTTTCCAAAAAAAATTATGTATGTATATTCATAAATACATGTCTCATTTAATAAAAAAAAATATTTAATATGTCAATCATTCAGAGAGAAGAGGGGGAACAAAAGCAATAACAAGCAGAGCAATATGACATAGTTCGCCAGTGGGAGGCACGAGAGAGGGATAGAGATGCGTAACCTCGCCCTATTACAAAAACTACCCAGGGGATTCTAAGGCAAGTAGGCCTCCTCAAGTTCTATGAGGAGGCTACTTGCCTAAAGGGTCATGGTGTGTTTTTGAGACATCTTATCCATGAGTGGAATGCCCACCGACAAGATTTCTAGGTTGGTCCTAACTAGTGGTACACGCCCACTGAGGAGGACATATATTTCATTACAGAGCTATTGGGGAGAGGGGTTTATTTTCCCTCGTTCCGAGAGGTTCCAACTAGCTATGTAGCAGGGAGTCAGTTAGTGTACTCCCAAAGATACAATAGAGTAGATGTACTGTCTCCTTTAGATTTTCAGGTCGCCGGAGGTCAGCTACGTATTGGTGCATTTTGTAGTGAGGAGGTGAGGTGCCTCTCACTTTTGATTTCGACCATTTCACACAACACCAGTGACGAGAAACACATTAGTTTCTCACTTCTATATTAGTACCTGAGCCATGACTTGTCAGGTGGTCTGCCATTTTTTTGCAGTAGTTCTGTACAGCCTTAGATAGATGTCGTCCTCTTGCACAAGGGAGGGTCAACTCCCATTTTGTTTCAAATATTTTTTATTTATTTTTTGAGAGGTTGCCAGAGACGAGGCCTACTTTTCTTCGGCAGTCTCGTAGGCCGATGTTTGAGGCACAGATGCACATGTGGGGGCAGATGATGCCCAAGAGGGGCGAGATTGTGTTTCTAGTGAGGATATCACATGATGCACTAGAGATGCTAGCTAGTGTTGACGAGATGCATCCCTTCATTATGGTCCCCTGTCCTTATGCTAAATTGGATTGGTGAGGGTGTGCCAACATCCTCTTCACAGATGATGAGCTGCCAAATGATAAAGGTAATATTACTGTTTTATTTAAATTTATTCTAACATGTTATTTAACTTGTTTTTATTAAATTGTGTAATGAAATTGTCTAATTATTGTTGTGCACTTGTATATATTTTGCAAACATTGGGTATTTTGATGGTGACGACATTTCGGCACCACCACATGATCCAGGTGTGGATCCTGATAACGATCAGGGAATGCCAGATGCCGAGGATCATCAGGAGGTCAATACAGAGAGACCTGCTCCTGCTGGTGCACCGGTACTGCCTTTTGCTAGGCGTGGTCAGCTTGATACTAGATACAGGATGGAGTTGGCGACCAAATCACTACATTGATTGTTGAGGCAAGCATAAGGCCTACTCATATGAGAGACATACAGGTCAATGGTAGGCTGTTACAGATGTGGAGAGACATGCTCCGTGGCATGTACAACATGATGCGACATGTCGTAGGAGTTACGACCTTAGTTACGCAGTTGAGGAGGACCGTTGCACGTTATAAGCGTGGTTGAGACGCAAAACGTGATCGACAGTCTTCGACCAGTGACTCATCATCTCATGATCGTGCACCTTGCGCCGTGCCAAATGAGAAACCTCCACTAACATCTAGCAAAAGTCATCATGGAGATGAGGCTGGACCATCGGCCATGTCTAGTCATCAACCTGTAGCATCCAACAGTACTCATAATCATGAGCAGGATGGACCATCGACCATTGAGGCTGCACCATTGACTGAGCAGGCCTCGTCTAGTACTTCTATTGATGTTGTACGACCAACTAATCCATGACATTTATATTACAGTTGTATATTTTTAACATTATTCATATATATGGTTCATGTATTTTATGTTCATGTTGCAGTTGTACTTAATTTACATGTTGGTGATCATCATGATGTGTATATTGTTAGGTCATGTTATATATGTTCATTTAATTTTCAACTTGCAGATAAATGTGTATGTGATAGCATGAGTTATTTGACATGAGATGTATATTTGATGTTTGTGTTGTGATGATGTTATACAATGCTAATTTTTTTTTGTTAGATTATCATGATCACGATGATGTTACCGAATTTGAATGTGTTTTTTAGTGGAATATGATGTTTGTACGATGGTTATCATGATCGTGATGTTTATTAATTAATTTAATATTAAATGACCATGATATTTATTAAATATTATGTCATGATTGTAATTGAAATTGAAATTTAAATTTAAATTGTATGTAAAATTGTAAAATTGTATTTGTATTTGTAATTGTAATTTTAACTGTAATTGTATGTAAAATATTTATAAAATTTTAATTTTAATTGTAATATTTAATTTATTGTGAAATGATTGTAATTGTAATTTTAATTGTAATTCTAGATATGACAAATTGTAAAATTGTACTTGTAATTGTAATTGTATGTAAAATTCTAAAATTGTAATTGTACTTGTAATTGTAATTGTACATAAAATATTTGTAAAATTGTAATTGTAATTGTAAATGTAATTCTAATTCTAATTCTAATTGTATGTAAAATATTTGTAAAATTTTAATTGTATAACTGTGAAATTATTGTAATTGTAATTATATGTAAAATACTAAAATTGTAATTGTAATTCTAATCGTAATTGTATGTGAAATTGTAAATTTGTAATTGTAATTGTATGTAAAATATTTGTAAAATTTTAATTGTATTAATGTGAAATGATTTTATTAAAATTTGTAAATTTGTAAATAATTGTAAAATAATAAATCTAGAATAATATGAATTTTTGTAACATAATAAAGTTTAGAAAATAATGTAAATAAATTCATGTACTTTAGAATTATCATTATTTTATTATGATCTTACATAGCAAAAAAAAAAAAAAAAACTTTATACAGCACGTCATTTCTAGTCGAGGTTCCTGGTTTTTCGTCCGGTGCGCTTATCATCATAACCTGCACTAGTGTGTCTTATTATTGTAGCACACTGGTGCTTCACAACTCTTCCGCACTGATGCATCATAAAACACCATGTCAAAACATAAACCACAATCTTATGAAATCGCACCGATGTGCTTATAAAACCCCACACACAAAAACATGGTTAAATAAACCTTGCACGAACCAAGTATGTCATTGAAATATCTTTTATAAGAAGGAAAATTTATTCTGTAAAGTGCAGTATTGGAGCAGCGGAGGGTTTGAATCGCGGGCAAGAATTTTTCTGAGGAGATAAGGGTTTGAAAAGACGAGAGTTCGAATTTCAGCTGAGAAGTTTACAGCAGAGAAATGAGTGATTCAAACAGAAAGACAGACAAATATGCTTATAGGGATGCAGATGGATACAGAGCTTGACATAGTACAAAAGGAGAAAATATTTATGAAAAATATGAGAAGGGCGGTCGAGAAAGCTCGGTTGAGACCGACGATAGGGTTAAGAGGAATAGTCACGAGGGTAAGTATTTTCTTGATCATGGCAGAGAGCATTCGGTTGAGGCCGACGATAGGGTTAAGAGGTCCCATGATGGAGAAAGGGAGAGCATAGTTGATGACATAGAAATACCTGTTGATGCTCTGGCGACTAGCAAGGTGAAACGGTCCTTCAAAAGCAAGGAGTCCTATTCGCTAAGGGATGTCAGAGAGAGATCAATTGAGTCTCCTGAACGGGCTAAGAGATCACATGAAGGCAACACTTCTCATTCTTATAAGGATGGCAGGGAA
This sequence comes from Pinus albicaulis, assembly GCA_034641835.2. Classification (NCBI taxonomy): domain Eukaryota; kingdom Viridiplantae; phylum Streptophyta; class Pinopsida; order Pinales; family Pinaceae; genus Pinus; species Pinus albicaulis. The sequence goes on along the minus strand of CM076575.1, from coordinate 1,378,563,251 downwards.
ATATTGGATAGTAGAGAAAGATCAATCGAGGCAGTCGATAAAGCCAAGAAGCACCATGAAGGGAAGGATTCTCATTCCCTTAAGGACAACAGAGAAAGATCAATTGAAGTTGTTGATTGGGCTGCATTAGGGGAATTTCGAGGTCTAAAATGGGCCTCCTAAGGAAATAATAAAATAATAGTTAAACCAATAAAATAATATTTATGAATTTGCAATTCACTTTTTTCACCAAAATCCATGTAACCATGGTTAAAATCAATTCAAAAGTTGTACCAAAATAAAAATAATAAAAAAATTGTAATGATGTGACTATAAATAAGAATTATATTTTCAAGAAAAAGTCATTATCATTGCACAACTAATACGTTTTTCTTTTAAACTTAAATAACTTAAAATAAAATATAAATATAAATTCATATATTCTTAATTATAGAATATACTATTAATTAGAATTTATATTATTTAAATTATATAATAACATGTAATTAATATACTATATAAAAATAATATAATATAATATATTGTTTTATATATGAATTTTATATTACATATTGAATTGAATTTATTTATAAATAAATATTTGAAAATATACTAATATAATATTTATTGAAAAGTGGGTAAATACATGAAAATTGTGTAGGGATATGCATTGTTTCTTTCAAAAAAATATGAAATGACAATAATAATTTTCTATTCAAAAAGTGTGAAATGACATTTATTATGAGTACTTTACTTTATGACTTTAAAAGTACTTAGAGCACTACCATGGTTCACCATGAGTTTTTATCCACCATTCAGAATGTGACAAGTAAGTACCTTTAACTCAAGCAATGCCACCTCAACAATTAGGGATGATTTCATCCCCTAAAATGTGATTGGTTCTCATCAAGTGAATTTTGATTATACATTTTCCTTAGCAAACCCATTTTAAACCTCAAAATTACCCTAATGGTAATGGTAGGTCCCATGAAGGGAAATATTCTCCAGAATGCATTTAAAAACAGCTGGGAGTATTGTCTGAGCTTCATTTGTCTTACATAAACTTTTACCACCAAAGATGATGTCACATAAAATCACATCTTCGACTTTCAATTGAACCTGAATGGCATCTCTAACTTGTCTGAGCTGTGGTCCTGTGGATAACGAGGAATATCACATGGAAGATACCCAAAAATCCAAATTTTTGAAAGTATATGTGAATCAACACTTATCAAAGAATGAAATGCCGAACAAAATGCGAACGTGATACACTTAAGGATTCCCTGGTTCCATTTGATATTGAAAATAATGCTCTCTCTAGATGAAACTAGTAAAAAGTTTTCTTGTATTATAAATGGAAATTCAATGACCATTTTTGTGGGAAGAAAAGAATAGATACCTGCAGCTACCATATTTCCATATGCAAATCGGTTTCCCATTGGAAAAGCTAATGTAATAGTCCATTTTTCAATGTCTTTCCTCTGCTCAATCTTATACTCATTTTCTATGGGAAACCATTTCATCCACATGTAATAACTGCATCATCTAGACGAAAATCGGTCTTCTTATGCTAACATATGTAGAATGAAGGACTCATTGTCATTGCTCCCAGAACATTCAAGGTCAGTTTCTCATAAAACAAAGATTGTATAAATTTTGTTAAGATCAAGATAGAAAGCACAAAGGAGAAAAGAGGAAATTGGGTGCCAAGATGGAGGAGGAACTTACAAATGAGCAAGCAGATCATGGGGCACCTTTTCAAATTTTTTCAAGTTATGGAAAGGTTCAAATTTATTTTTCTGAAATAATAAAAGGTGTAGTTTTGAAAAGAAATGGCCCAAATATTTTCACAGCAAAATGTACATTTCCAACATGTCTAATTTTGGTGTACACACGTAAAATAAATTTTTGTGCCTCAACCGCAAATCGGTGCTAATGTACAGATAACCGCACTGGTGTGTTCTAGTTACTCCACGCCGGTGCATTTTACTTACTACGCATTGGTGTCATGTTACCAGTGGATGCACTAGTGTCGTACTATTAAGTGACACACCGGTGATGAATAAAAAAAAAAAACAACAACAACAACAACGCAACTCTATTTTTTTAAGTGAAAAAAAAAGAGACAAATTGAAAAATGGGCAGCAAAATATTTTCGAAAATCTCATTTCATAAATAAATTATTTAAATACTAAACACTTTTCATTATCTTGCTATTTTTGCTAAAATTTTCAGCCAGAGATTTGTAGGGGACATACTTAGAGCAAAAGAGCATGAGAGCACTGTGGAGCAACGAAATACGTTCGAACAGAAGTATTCAAACAATCATAATCCAAACCTCTGGTGATTCAAACCCTGTAGCATAGAATTTAAAATGATCTCGTGATTAAATTTGATTATTTTCTTTATTTTTTCTGCAGTTTTATCCATTTTTACCCTAAACCATTCATTTTTTTTGTTTATGCCCTTTCTTCTCCCTGTTTCTATGATTTTAGATTGACATCCAACACACAGGATGACTTGCATAGTTAGGTCCCAATCCATGTCATCCCTTGTATGATTTTTTGAAAAAAATGGATTTTTTTTATCAGTGCGCCTTGCGTAACATAGCGCACCGCGCAAGTACTGTGTAATAAAATATTTAAAAACAATTTTTTTAATTAGTGTGCCATATCTAAAATAGGGCACCAGTGCGCTATGTTATGAGGAGATCACCGTACGGTCTATTATACTATTTGTGCGGTGCGTTTATAATACCCCAGGCACCGACGTCAATGCATACATCATGAAAGGCACACCGATTTCTTGAGATTTATTTTTTACCTGAAAATTTGACAATTTATTTATAAATATATTAATGAATGATATGGTACAGGTTTCAGATCGATAAAGAAATCAGTGACAAGAGATCAAGTAACAAAAATACTAATAATACATCAAGAAAAGAAAAAACGGAAAGTTCTTTGTAAATTCTTTACAAAAAATATTATTTTTGAACTATATGTAAGTTTAACTAATATGTATTGTTTACTGTGTATCATGCACAGCCACAAAATGACGAAGCTAGATAAGATTATTTCTAATCTAGGACCAGAAGAGCGTAAAAGCTTGATGGAAAAATTGCAAAAGGATGAATCAGGTGAATGAAAAAAATACTATTGATCCAATACAAGTTTCTTTATTTAATTTTCATTAATAATATACTTAAAATTATTAGATAACATGTGTCAAACAGTCTATTAATTCACATATGTTTAATGTTCTACAGGGACCAAGAAGTCAAAAAAGGAATGTTGTTCTAAGAAAAGAAAAAATAGAACATGCAAATGAAAACGAATTTCTCCTTAGCTCATCTGGAGTGGTGCTGGAGGTTAACTAAAGGGGGGAAACTTTTACAAAAGTTTGAGGGATCTAGTGGAACGAATGTATAGACGTTCTTTCCACTTACAATACAAAAACCAATCCAATGATTCCAATAACCAAATTTTATCTAAACGACAGGAAGAGTTTCTAGAGAATTGGTCAATGAGACATGTCAAACTTTTAATAGCAAAAACGTACAACAACAAAAAAGAAGGAATGAAAAAGTAATATTCCTTTAAATGTTTGTCTAGAATTGTTTATAAATATCACTTTTGTTATATTTACTTTTTATATATCAATATAAAAATTAAATAGTTTATTGTCGTGTTACATTTTCAGGAAGATTATGAAAATCTTAAAATATGAACGAGCTAATATCATAAATATGTCAGTAGAAATGTCCAAAAAGGCGTACAAGGAGATGGTCAAAGAAATGGACAAAATTGCATCACAGGAGGATCCATCTCAACAACAACATGCTTCAAATGTAATATGTAATCATTGATTTTTTGATCATTAGGTACAATAAATAAAAAATTTAGCATTAAATATTAATTTTCAAATATTAATATTTTCTTGTAGAAAAGAAAAGAATATGGAACCCATTCAGCACATAAAACAGGACGACAGGGAAGAAAAGGGTTGATATCTAAGTTTGTGAGTAATTGTTACTTCCTTATAACAACTTAACTAGATTTCATTTTTGTAGTTTTTAATTTGTTTTACAAAAATCATCATTGAATGTCTTCAAACAGGTGCTAACATACAAAGAAGAACCATCAGACGAATTGATTGAAATTGGGTTAAATATGGGTTGTGAGTATATGTTGGCATATTAGAAATTAATTGTGGAATTTGTAAGCATCTATCGATCTTGGTTTACTTAGCTCCGTCTATAATTAATAGAACAAAAAAATCTTTTATATTAAATATATGATTTGTTATGAGGTATAAAACTTGCAGGAAACAAAGTATGGCACTGCGCTAATAGATGAAATTTTGAAAGATGGCATGGTACATGGTTTTGAAAGAATGTGTATAGTTTATGAGTCAATTGTTGCTACAGTACGTCATTTTTATTTTCGATTTACATTGATGTATATTATTTAATATTGCAATTTTCATTATTCTCAACAATGTATATACACTCATTTCAGTTTATTTTTATGTTTGTATATGGAAGGTTAAGAAGAAGAAAACAATCAACACCGTGAACAAAACATTCCTAAAAATAACCCAACTCATGGAAGTAGCTCTAGTAGTGACAACAATTCAAGCGAAGAATGATGATCACTATGTTTGGATATCAAAGCAAGGTGTTGTATTTTTTGAAATATTTGTATGTGAAATCATAAATTTTGTTTAATGTAATGTACATAGTGTCCCAATTGAAAGACAAAGGGATACCAATAACTGTCCCATTTTGTATGACAAAGATTATCTTATATATATATATGTGTGTGTGTGTGTGTGTTTTAATTTATTCTATTGCATTCTCCATTGTCGTTCTCAAATGCACTAATAAAAATTTAATTCATATGAATATTGTTATAATATATATATGTGTCAACTTTTGATGAATAATGAAGTTAGAAAAATCACAACAATTGCAGTGTCACAGGTCGATGTTTCTAAAAAATACAAAATGAACACCAGTGTGTGTCAGTTACTATACACCGGTGCGTTTGTATGTTGCAGTGCACCGGAGTTTTTCTACGACCTATGGGCACCGCACAATTACCAAAACCAATTAAAAATCTCGGTGCGTTTGATCTATACTGCGCACCGATGATTTTATGTGAGACTACGCACCGGTGCATTTGTACAACGTATGGGCACCACAAAAATACCAATACCAATTATAAATATCGGTGTGTTTGTATGATATGGCACACCGGTACGTAGACACCAATGCATTTCTATAAGTCTACATACTGGTGCATTGAGACGACCTATGGCCACCACACAAATTCCAAGACCAATTGGTACGGCCCCGTGCGTTGTATCACCAACACTACGCCCGGTGTAGTTTTATACCTTGACGGCCTGGTGCAGGAACCTTCGACCGCCCGGTGCCACCGTCTAGATGACACGGACCGGTGCATTTAAACCTTAGTAGCACAATGATGAAAAAACATCCATAATAACCTCCAGCCGCCCAGTTTTTTTAGTTGTGTTGAAGTTCCGTTGAAAGCTCCACCAAAACTGCCATAACCATAAACGGATGTTGTAGCAAATGTTTTTTTGACAATTTTGGCCAATTTTATAACACTAAAAACCTCCTTTATAACCTCCTCTAGAGGGTCTTTTCCTTGTAGTCTTAAGTGATCTTCTGCTCTAGAAATGGCTTATAAGACGCTGCACATTCTTACCTTCGCTATCATTTTCCATTCTTCTCATTGTGCCTCTATCCTAATCTCTTGTCTCATCAATGGCAACATAATTATAACAGTCACTAGCTGAAAAGTTCCACATGTCATCAGTTTTTGGCCCACTTGGCCACCCAAAAACGCCAAATTTTCATGCCACATGTAACGTCCTCATTGGTTCCATGTGTCCCACTAATGTCATCATGCCATCGTGGCTTCATGATGGCTTCACTTTATATTTATCGTTCGATGATATTGCACCAAGTTACCTCTTCTTATTTATCCTTGTTGCAAAATTCCATGTCATCGTATGGCAGAAGGAGGGTCCTTGGCCTTAGTTTTTCAATGAATTTCCACTTTAAATAAATAGGCTAGAAGGAAAATTATTGCGGAACATGACGGGGATATTTTGATTTCACCGGATCTTTTTATCAACAAATTTCTTATGGGGATCCCTTTAAAGCTTCTAGGGAAAAACCTATAGGGTGATGTGGTTGTGGGGTGCCTTGTTTCTATGATGTGCACCAATCACCACTTGCTTGTGCCTCCATGTTGTCTCAGTTCATCAATCCCGCCATGCCACCTCACCACTCTTTTGTTCACTACTGATTGTTTTTGTGGACCCACCTTATGTGGTTTTGTGGTAAAGAGGGGAGGTTTTTTCTTCTAAAATGATCGTCAATCATACAATCTAAAGTTTGGGAAATCCATCCCATCTGCATGGACCCCCACTGTTTTTTAACCCTTGGGTGGGCATGGGCACCCACTTTTTCTTCTATGAGTTAGAGGTGACACATGTCATGCAATCCACCTATAAACTTTCCCACACTTTAACTATCACTTCTCCAACTCCTCTACCAATTTTGGGGAACCTTTCCAAACTTAGTGCCACCTCCTTAGCACAAATTTAGCTCTGTAACATGGGATTTTGTTCAGCTAACTTTGTCCTGCAACAACTTTGTATCCAAGGGTTCATTTGCAGCCTTCCATATACTGTTGGAAATCGCTTCCTGAGATCTATCCATTTGATCATCTTACAAGGGATATTGAGATGTTATTATAAAATGAAAATGGCTCCAAAGGCTCTGCTCTATTATGAATTTGTTTCCACACAACTTTACATTTGTCATTAATGATAACTTATGTCTAAGAAAAACTTCCTGATTTAACAAAGAAATTTTGAAGCGAACTAGAATGTTTGCAACTTGGAAATAAATATCAATGCCTTAGAAAATGAATACTCTATTTCACAAAAAAATATTTTGCAACTAATATTCTATGTAAAAAGAACTAAGCTCACACCAAATAAACTATAGAACGCGCAAGTGATGGTCCCATAAATAAACATATTTAACAAACAAAACAATATTTAAATAGCACCTTCACAATGTATACGAATGTGAAAAAGGATCAGATTTTCCACTAGTGATCCTATGAGTCGAACTAGAACAAAAAATGGAAAAACTCATGCAGAAGATGTTTGATACTTTCCTTACCTATACGGTGAAATAAAATACAACTATTTATAAAATTATTTACAAGTAGGATTTTATTTGGTTACATTTCTTCCACTATTTTATTCTCCTACAAATGGAGTAGACAAGACGAAATAAAATAGCATGAGGGTTATGACCTAACAAAAGAGAAGAAACATATTGAGACAAGCTGAGAGGCTCAATATTGCTAAAATAATGCTCAAGCCATAGCTAATATGCTCCACACACTTGCAATAAGTATAATGATTGAAATGACTGAGTGGATGTATGACGAGACATTACAACTTGTGCATATGAAAATAATCTAGATTTTCCAACAATTCGCAAAGATAGATGCGACATCTTAGAATACCTTCTTCGGCCTGTCATGCCCATTCATAAGATCAATTTTTTTTAGGCAATGTCAAGATATAGAGGTTAAAAAACGACTAGGGGATCATAACGTATGCCACCCAATGTATAATTTATGGGAATATTTTCCTCATAAGGAAAATCATCATAGTTTTTTATGAGTAAACAAAATAGTTAGGTTTCCTAGCACTTATTCATAGTAGAAGCAGGTCGAGTGGCAACGTTGCAGACTAAAATAGAACACAATATTTTGTCTAGTGTGTGATGCTCTCTTCAAGGGTTACATGGCTACATTTTCCACAACTCCATGCATATCTAAGATGATCCTTTTCACCATAACATTCTATTAATTATTGACTCCAACATGCCTTTACAAAACAACTTCATTACTCTTTATTCCCTTTACTTTAATATGAACCTAAATATCTAATGCTTGTGTATTTTGGTTGAATTGTCCAAGCAAATGGATGGACAAGGAGATAAATGATCTACAACTTCAGAAAGAGAGTAAAATTTTTTATCCTTAGCCAAAGTCACATTAAGGGTTGATCATGGAGATTGAGATTTAGCATAATTGAGTCTAAAGATGATGTTAAGTTATGAAAGAGATATCCATTGTAAGACAAATATCTTCTCTATTTTTTATGGTAGATGGAGGTGAATCCTCATTTCATGACTTTTATAACTAGTCACTTGGGAAGAATAGTATCATGATGTATGAATACTTGAGCATCCATCGAGGGAATTCATGATCAATATACATGTGGGTTTCATAGAATGTAGCTCCAAGGAATTCGTCATGTGCACAAAGGCTATACTTTCAAGTGTCAATTTGTGACAATAATTTTCTTTTGTTTATCATAGAATCATATGCAATGATAAATGAAAATGTAAATTTACAAATAGGAAAGGCAACATTATATGGATGTTTCTTATGTTGTTACTGTTGTGAATACACAAATTTTTGTTGATGACAGGTCATCGGTATAATATGATGAGTTGTTGGAGCACTATGAGGAGTCACACAAATGAAAAATAACATAGAGGCACCAAATTGAATAAATGAGCATATGAACATAGCTATGGGCAGGAGAAACATATCTTAGATAATAAAATTTAGGGAAGTAACATATCTCAAATAGACAGACCTGAATTGTAAGTACAAGGGAATCATAGATACATCCTTGAGAAGATTCATTTTTTCTTATCTCGATCCACACTACATAGGAAAAGGATGACCACAAAACTAATGGTTGAAAAATCCAAAGGACAAAAAACTTGTGGAAGATTTGATACCACTATTGAACACACACAAAGGTATTAGGAAATATTTTTATAAATCGTGAAATGAATATTATTCACAAAACATACATATAAAAATACATTTTGTGTGACCCTTTGTTTCATCTACCAAGACGTCTCTTGGAATTCTATGACTGTTGGCCTTCACTTGATGCTTTTTTCCTTTCATTCAAGTGAATGAGCCAATTTTGAATGATTCAAGAGGATGATTATGTCACTAAATTATTTCCCTTTATATCATTTTTAGTTCATAAATACTCCATTTAATAGAAATAATCTCTGATCACTAACCATTTTATTGTGTGTTTATTATGCCACTCTAATTATGTTAGGTCCCTATAAGACTAGTGTATCCCCTTATTGTTAATGTTAGTGTACCTCCCTTAGTGTTATTGATGTACCCATGTAGTCCCCATAGTGCTATTATTGTGCCCCACAGAAGCCCAATATTGTTATTTTTGTGCCACTACATTATTATTGTTATGTCGACTCTGATTATATCATGACCCCTTAGACTCCTATATATATAAAGGAGGTTTTATCATTTGAATCATCCAAGAATTGTTCATTTATGTAATGTAAAGGAGTTTTCCCCCTTAAAGAGGATATTTTTAAACTCAGTTATCTAACATTTCTATTGTTTTGTGAGTTGTTTGCATAAAATTTGGTATGAGAGCTTTGGATTCTAGGGTTTCTCTTCTTCAAATAGGCCATATTGGAACTTTCATTATAGATTTTTTTCTACGAGGCTTGAGATGCTGAAATTATTATCGTGTGGAAAAAAAATCTTGGTGAACTTTGTGTAAACATTTTAGATCTTGGTTCTCTATATTTTCGGAGTTATGATCCAGGGAATTTATGGTTTTTGCAGGCTCCAAAATTCAGTCTCAAACAAGTGACCTAGGGAAAATTGTCATAAATTTTGTCGTAGGCATTGTTTGAATTCTATAAATAGTGGAAGAAATTTAACGGACTTTGTTTTTTTGTGTAGAAATTTTAGGGCCGAAGGTCGAAATAGTGAAACATGGAATGCCATACAAGTTCGCTCTACTAAACAAGTCTATAATCAGGTCATCGTGGGAGATCAGACATAAATTTATCTTGAAGAATCCAAATCTACTATAGGATTGAATTTCAAATCTTGGGTATCCTAAATCACATAGATACATCAATTTCAATACCTAGCTCCTCAAAAGCAAGAAAAATGTGTGTATTGTTTTTATTTTAAATTGCATAGCTTTTTTTTGAAAAATCAATTTGAAGTGATTCCAAGGGAATATTGAAGCATAGTTATAAATATTGGGTTATAAAATTCCTCCCAAAAAATAATTCCACACTCATTAAGCCCTCAAAAATCTCTACTATGACAGATGAAGAGGAATAATTGCAACATGATATATCAAAATTACGAGACCAAGTGCAACAATTTTTTCTCTCGCAAAGAGTAACCAAAAATTAAATGGAAGCTAAGATAGATGGTATGGAAGCTAAGGTGGATGGCATAGAAGAAAAAATGGAATATTTTAAGGATGGATTAAGAGCAGACATGGATGGTTTAAAATGAGACATGGAAGCTAATATGGATGGCATGTAATCTAAGATGGATGGTTTAAAAGCAAACATGGAAGGTTTGAAGGAAGGTTTGACAAAGTTGTTGCAATAAAGGCTTCCTGGTGGTGACAAGGTAACCAATGAAAATCATGATGAGGACAAAAGGAATACGAATTGTGATTTTGGAAACTCCAATGTTGGGTATAAGAACCACCACATTCCAAATATATATATGAGGAACTATGATGGCAAGGATTCGATAACATGGATAGTACAAATGGAGCAATATTTTCATCTCCATGATGTCCAACACTCACAAAAGGTACGCATTGAAACTTTATATTTAGAAACCAATCAGTTTGTATGGTATCGATGGATTTGGTCTCATAAACCACTTGTCACTTGGTCAATTTTTACGAAAGAAATTATAGCACATTATGAAGATAAAAATAGAAACACCTTCTTAATCCAATTGATAGATATCAAACAAAAGGGTTCAATGGCAGAGCACATTCAAGACTTCCAAAAATTGAATATCAGGGTAGCATATGTCCCAGAGGAGCATAGGATTGATGTCTTCATAGGGACTTTAAACAATAACATCCAACATGAGGTTCTCCTTTGGGAACTTGATTCATTGGAGAAGGCATTTAGGGTGGCAAGAAAAGTTGAAAGAAAAATTATGGAAACAAGGAAGTCTACCAATCACAACTATAAAGATGGAAATGTTGCTGCTCCTAGCCTTCTACAACCTACAATTTTGACACCACAAAAATTGGTGGAAAAAAGATAAAAAGGGCTTTTTTATAGTTGTGATAGAAAATACACTAAAGGTAATAAGTGCGTTGAGAAGAAATTATTTTACATAGATTGTGAAGAGGAGGAAGAAAAGGAACAACAAACATTAAAGAGAAGTATATACACTAGGAACCAACCCCAGAGAAGGAATAAATGAATCTAACCATATCTTGTAATGAATTAGTAGGAATTAGCACTCCTGAAACTCTCAATAGATAAGGATATATCAAGAAAAAAAAGTTAATAATGCTGATTGATTCGGGTAGTACCCATAATTTTATTCATTGTAAGATAGCCAAGGAATTGTATTTCTTCCTATATCCAGCACCAAAGTGTCAAGTGATGGTCACAAATGGAGGAACTATAAATTACTCAGGAAAGCTCCATTATATCAAACAAACCATGGGGGAATATGTATTGAAAAGTCTATTTCTTTCTATTCCAATGGGTGTTGTTGATGTTGTACTAGGAGTCCAATGGTTACAATATCTGGGGACTAGAGCTTTTAATTTTCAATAACCTTTATTGATTTTTTTTTGGAAAGGAAATAAAGTTGAATTACGGGGTATTAGAGGGAAACCAGGAAATATAATCAATTTTAATGTCATGAGAAATATTATGAAGAAAGAACAATGAGGTATAATTGCACAATTATGCTCACTACAGGTTAAAACATCCAAATCATCTATTTCTACATAACTCCAAAATTTCTTGGAAATTTTTTGGCTTGAAGGGTCCTGACCCAGGTTCAGAGTTAGCGTGCAACCAAAAAAACCCTCTTACTACTGGCCCTTTCAAAAATCATCTGCTTGCGCATACAAAAATCTCACCCGAAGTAGTATGGGAGGGTGTTGGAACCAGGTTTCCACACCATGAGAGAGAATTAAATGAAGTGGGATCCCACATATCTATCTTATTAAACAGACTGTCTTACGTACCATAAACCCTAGGTCGATTAGCACAGGTTAACCCTTTGTGCACGCATAGACAATAGATTTGAAATCCCTTTAACTGCTCTGACATATCTATGCACTGTAATATTAAGCCTTTAAAGTAACAGATCTATGCAAATATCTTAAGCATCAACAGTATAAATATTCATGTAAACACTAGGTTGACTAGCACAGGTTAACCAAGTGCACGCGCACATACAGTACATCCGAAATCCCTTTAATTGCTCTAACAGATCGATGCAATGTAATATTCAACCTTTAAAGTAATAGATCAATGCAAATATCTTACGCATCAATAGTATAAACATGCACACAAACCGATATCGATTACTGATAACATAAATCATACACAAAAAGCATAATTCATACACAGAAGAAAATCATGGATGCATTAGGTACACAAAATTTCCAAAACAGTTCTTTATTGATCAGTCTTGACAGAACCCCTTACAATTCACCAGATCTACCCGCGCACACAACCAGCAGGGTCCGCACACAACCGGACTAAGGTCTCTGCACACACATCCAACAAGAGCCTTTCAGACAAAAACGCTTACTAAATATTCAACCTCTCAACTCTATCATACCAAAATCTCTCATAATTGATCCATATCTATCTAACTTGATCTATACTTCTATTTATACCTTCGCTTGCACTCATACTATGGTACTCAAACCGTGGTTTGAGACCCCTAGTTTACCCATTAACCCATTAAAACTCATGAAGGGACTTTGACCTGCCCCAAAGCCCCTTGAATCTCCCTTGCGCAACACGCATGACTCAAAACTAATAAAAATACTGATTTCTGTCCCAAAAAATTGGTCCTAAGGGACCCTGCTCCAACAGTCCCCCAACACAATCTTGTGACTCGTCTTGAGTCACAGAGGAGGTGGGGTATTCATCTTGGTCTTCAGATCTTCAATGGATGCGCTGAAAGGAGCAAGGACTTCCGTGCTCTGAACAACAACACTCTAAGCCTCCTCTACCAACTTCTGCAATGTAGGTCCTTCTGCCGCGAGACTGATGCTCCGCTATGTTTAGCCCAGGGTCTTCATGGTAGAGTTTATGTCCTGAGATAAATTCATGTCCTCGTGAGTCCATGGATTCATATGGGTGGTGAGGATATTATTCTTGGGGCACATATCTTAAATTTCGTCGCGCAACACCCAGCTTGTCTACAAGCAAGCTAGTCTTTGAGCAGGAACAAGTGTTGGCAGTGCCTCCTGGAGCTCATCAAAAGTTTGTTCCTTTGCTCGCAAATCCTGTGAGGGTCCTTGGCCTTAGTTTTTCAATGAATTTCCACTTTAAATAAATATTCCAGATGGAAAATTATTGTGGCACATGACGAGAATATTTTGGTTTCACCAGATCTCTTAACCAACAGATTTCTTATGGGGATCCCTTTAAAAATTTCAGGGAAAAACCTGTCGGGTGATGTGGTTGTGGGGTGCCTTTTTTCTATGATGTGCACCAATCACCACTTACTTTTGTCACCATTTTGTCTCACTTCATCAATCTTGCCACGCCACTTCACTACTGATTGTTTTTGCGAACTCACCTTATGTGGTTTTGTGGTAAAGAGGGGAAGGTTTTGCTTTTAACAATGATCATCTATCACACAATATAAAGTTTGGGAAATCCATCCCATCATGCCCCCCCACTGTTGTTTAACGCTTGGGTGGGCATGGGAAACCAATTTTTCTTCGATGAGTTAGAGGTGACACATGCCGTGTAATCCACTTATAAACTTTCCCACACTTTAACTGTCACTTCCCCAACTCCTCTACCAATTTTGGGGAACCTTTCCAAAATTAGTTCCAACTCCTTAGCACAAATTTAGCTCTGTAACATGGGATTTCGTTAAGATAACTTTTTCCTATAATAACTTTGTATCCAAAGGGTCATTTGTAGGCTTCCATATACCGTTGGAATTATCTTTCTGATAGATTTCCATTTGATCATTTTATAGGGGATATTGAGATGATATTATAAACTGAAAATGGATCCAAAGGCTCTGATATATTATGAATTTGTTTGCACACAAGTTTACATTTGTCATTAATGATAACTTATGTCTAAGAAAAAATTCCTGATTCAACAAAGAAATTTTGAAGCGAACTAGAATGTTTGCAACTTGGAAATAAATATCCTTGCATAGAAGATGAATACTCTATTTCAAAAAAAAAAAATTTACAAATGATATTCTATGTAAAAAGAACTAAGCTCACACCAAAATAAACTATACAACGTGCAAGTGATGGTCCCATAAATAAACATATTTAACAAATAAAACAATATTTAAATAGCACCTTCATAATGTATACGAATGTGAAAAAGGATCAGATTTTCCACTAGTGATCCTACCAGTCGAACTAGAACAAAAAATGGCAAAACTCATGCAAAATATGTTTGATATTTTCCTTAGTTATACGGTGAAATAAAATACAACTATTTGTAAAATTATTTACAAGTAGGATTTTATTTGGTTACATTTCTTCCACTATTTTATTCTCCTACAGATGGAGTAGACAAGACAAAATAAAATAGCACGAGGGTTATGAATGAATAAAAGAGAAGAAACATAGTGAGACAGGCCGAGAGGCTCAATATTGCTCAGAAAAAATGCTCAAACAATAGAGAATATGCTGCACACATTTGCAAGAAGTGCAAGTATAATGAGTGAAATGACTAAGTGGATGTATTCCAATACATTAAAAATTGTGCATAGGAAAATAATCTAGAGTTGAAAACAATTCACAGAGATAGATGTGACATATTAGAATACCTTCTTCCGCTTGACATGCCCATTCTCAAGATCAATGACATGCCCATTCCCAAGATCAATGAATTTTTAGTTAATGTCAAGATCTAGAGGTTAAATGACGACCAGGGGATCATAACGTATGCCACCTAATGTATAATTTATGAGCATCTTTTCCTCATAAGAAACATCATCAAATTTTTTTATGCGCAAACAAAATAGTTTGGGTTCCTAGCACTTATTCAGAGTAGAGGCAGGTTGAGTGGTAACGTTTTAGACTAAAATAGAATACAAAATTTGTCTAGTGTGTGATGCTCTCTTCAAGGGTTACATGGCTACATTTTCCACAACTCCATGCATATCTAAGATGATCCTTTTCACCATAACATTCTATTAATTTTCGACTCCAACATACCTGCACAAAACGACTTCATTACTCTCTATTCCCTTTACTTTAATATGAAACTCAATATCCAATTATTTTTAAGTATGAGGGGTTTCTGTAGTGCATTGTATTAGATATCATTTTTGGGATTCAACTGCGTTAAATAAGTCATTAAACTATGACCATTTCCATGAGAGGTAGTCATAACTGACTAATTTCTCATGATTTTTGAATAGTCCACTTAGCACTCATTGCATCGGGTGATGCTCAAAGGGTGAAGAAGTAGGATTGGAACTACTGAAATGAATCACATAACAATTAATGAAATTCATTTCAGTAGTTTCAATCCCACTTCTTCACCTGTGTGAACATCACCTGATGCAACGAGTGCTAGGTGGACTATTCAAAAATCATGAGAAATTAGTCAGTTATGACTACCTCTCATGGAAATGGTCATAGTTGAGTGACTTACTTAATGCACTTGAATCCCAAAAATGATATCTGATCCAATGCTTGTGTATTTTGGGTGAATCGTCCAAGCGAATGGATGCACAAGGAGGTAAATGATCTACAACTTCAGAAACAGAGTAATTTTTTTTATCCTTATCCAAAGTCACATTAAGGGTTTATCATGGAGACTACGATTTAGCGTAATTGAGTCCAAAGATGATGTTAAGGTATGAAAGAGATATCCATTGTAAGAAAACTATCTTCTCTATTTTTTGTGGTAGATGGAGGTGAATCCTCATTTCGTGACTTTTATAACTAGTCACTTGAAAATAATAGTATCATGATGTATGACTACTTGAGCATCCATCGAGGGAATTCATGATCAATATACACGTGGGTTTCATAGAATGTAGCTCCAAGGAATTCCTCATGTGCACAAAGGCTCTACTTTCAAGTGTCAATTTGTGACAATAATTTTCTTTTGTTTATCATAGAATCATATGCAATGAGCAATACCAATGTAAATTTACAAATAGGAAAGGGAACATTATATGGATGTTTATTATGTTGTTATTGTTTTCAATACACAATTTTTTATTGAAGATAGATCATTGGTATAGTATGATGAGTTGGTGGAAAACTATGAGGAGTCACAAAAATGAAAAATAACTTAGAGGCACCAAATTGAATGAATGGGCATATGAACATAGCTATGGGCAAGAGAAAATTATCTTAGATAATAAAACTTAGGGAAGTAACATATCTCAAATAGATAGACCTGCATTGTAAGTACGAGGGAATCATAGATACATCCTTAAGAAGATTCATTTTTGTTTATCTACAGTCCACATGACATAGGAAAAGGATGACCACCAAACTAGTGGTTGACAAATCCAAAGGACACAGAACTTGTGGAAGATTTGATACCAATATTGAACACACACAATTTCACAAAGGTATTAGGAAATATTTTGATAAATCATGAAATTCATATTATTCACAAAACATACATATAAAAATACATTTTGTGTGACCCTTTGTTTCATCTACCAAGACATCTCTTGGAATTCTATGGTTGTTGGCCTTCACTTGATGCTTTTCGCCTTTCATTCATGTGAATGAGCCAAGTTTGAATAATTCAAGAGGATTATGTTTCTAAAAGATGTAACATGATTCACTTATGTCACTAAATTATTTCCCTTTATATGGTTTTAGTTCATAAATATTCCATTTAATAGAAGTAATCTCCAATCACTAACCATTTTATTGTGTGTTGATTATGCCACTCTAATTATGTTAGGTCCCTATAAGAATAGTGTATCCCCTTATTGTTATTGTTAGTGTACCCCCCTTATTTTTATTTTTGTGCCCATGTAGTCCCCATAGTGCTATTATTGTGCCCCATAGAATCCCACTATTGTTATTGTTGCACCATTACATTATTATTGTTTTGTCGGCTCTGGTTATATCATAACCCATTAGACTCCTATATATATAAAGGAGGTTTTATCATTTGAATCATCCAAAAATTGTTAATTCATGTAATGTAAAGGAGGTTTCCCCCTCAAAGAGGATATTTTTAAAGTCTTTTATCTAATATTTCTATTTTTTTGTGAGTTTTTTGCATAAAATTTGGTATCAGAGCTTTGGATTCTAGGGTTTCGCTTCTTCAAATAGGCCATCTTGGAAATTTCACTATAGATTTTTTTCTACGAGGCTTCAGATGCGTAAATTTTTACCATGTGGAGGAAACATCTCGGTGAACTTTGTGTAAAAATTTTAGATCTTGGTTCTCTATATTTTCGGAGTTATGATGCAAGGAATTTATGGTTTTTCTAGGCTCCAAAATTCAGTCTCAAACAAGTGACCTAGGGAAAATTGTCATAAATTTTATCTCAGGAATCGTTTGAATTCTATAAATAGTGGAAGAAATTTAACGAAATTTAGTTTTTCGTGTAGAAATTTCAGGGCTGAAGGTCAAAATAGTCACACGTGGAATGCCTTACAAGTTCTCTCTACTGAAAAATTCTATAATCAGGTCATCGTGGGAGATCAGACATAAATTTATCTTGAAGAATCCAAATTAGGTATGACCTATGGCATTGGAAAAAAGACTTAGAGGGCTACTATAGGATTGAATTTCAAATCTTGGGTATCCTAAATCACAAAGATACATCAATTTTAGTACCTAGCTCCTCAAAAGGAAGAAAAATGTGTGTATTAATTTTATTTTAAATTTCATAAATTTTGTTTGAAAAATCAATTTGAAGTGATTCCAAGGGCATATTGGACGATAGTTATCAGTATTAGGTTCTAAAATTCCTCCAAAGAAGGAATTCCACACTCATTAAGCCCTCAGAAAGCTCTACTATGATAGATGAAGAGGAATAACTGTAACATGATCTATCAAAATTATGAGACCAAGTGAAAAAAAAATTCTCTCATAAATAGTAACCAAAAATTAAATGGAATGTAAGCTAAGGTGAATGGCATAGAAGAAAAAATGGAATATTTTAAGGATGGATTAAAATCAGAAATGGATGGTTTAGAATCATACATGGAAGCTAAGATGGATGGCATGGAATCTAAGATGGATGATTTGAATGCAAACATGGAAGGTTTGAAGGAAGGTTTGAAAAAGTTGTTGCAAGAAAGGCTTCCTGGTGGTGACAAGGTAATCCATGAAAATCACGATGAGGACAAAAGGAATATGAATTGTGATTTTAGAAACTCCAATTTTGGGTATAAGAACCACCACATTCCAAATATATATATGAGGGAGTTTTATGGCAAGGATCCGATAACATGGATACTACAAATGGAGCAATATTTTGAGCTCCATGGTGTGCAACACTCATAAAAGGTACGCATTGAAATTTATATCGAAAAACCAATCAGTTTGTATGGTATCGATCGATTTTTTCTCATAAACCACTTGTCACTTGGTAAATTTTTATAGAGGAAATGATAACACATTATGAGGATACAAAGAGAAACACCTTCATTATCCAATTGATAAATATAAAACAAAAGGGTTCAAAGGCAGAGCACATTCAAGACTTCCAAAAATAAATATCAGTGTAGCAGATATTCCAGAGGAGCACAGGATTGATGTATTCATAGTTACTTTAGAGGATAACATCCAACATGAGGTTCTCCTTTGGGAAACTAATTCAATGGAGAAGGAATTCAGGTGGCAAGAAAAGTTGAAAGAAAAATTATGGAAACAAGGAATTCTACCAATCACAACTATAAATATGGAAATGTTGCTACTCCTAGCCTTCTACAACCTACAAGGTTGACACCACAAAAATTGGAGGAAAAAAGAGCAAAAGGGCTTTGTGATAGTTGTGATAGAAAATACACTAAAGGTCATAAGTGCGTTGAGAAGAAATTATTTTACATATATTGTGAAGAGGAGGAAGAAAAGGAACAAGAAACATGAAAAAAGAAAGATATACACCAAAAACCAACCCCAGAGAAGGAAGAAATGAATCCAACCATATCTTGTAATGCATTAGCAAGAATTAACACTCCAGAAAGTCTCAAAATAGAAGTATATGTCATGAAAAAAAAAGATAATAATGTTGATTGATTCGGGTAGTACTCATAACTTTATTCATTATAAAATAGCCAAGGAATTGAACTGATTCCTATATCTAGCACCAGAGTATCATGTGATTGTCGAAAATGGAGGAACTATAAATTACTCAGGAAAGTTCCATAATATCAAGCTAACCATGGGGGAATATGTATTGAATAGTCTATTGCTTTCTATTCCAATGGGTGGTGTTGATGTTGTGTTGAAGTGTTTAACAAGAAACAATGAAATTGACATCTGGAAACAACATCCATGATCCTAGTGAAAATTAAGCACCTACACTAGGTTGGGCCCACACAGGCTATTTTTAGGTGAATGTCTATTTTTAGATGAATGTTTGTTTTTGTTATCCCTTAATATAGATGGGCACTAAACTATAATATATTCTCAATGTGGACTTGAAAATAGTTAACTGAAGTGGAAAATCAGTTAGCTAAGTGAATTTCGAGTTAAGAGGCTGGTTGGGGCTACATGCAGGTTGACTTTAGTTGTAACAAAGTGATTCTAGTTGTAACAAAGTTGGAAGTGCAGTGGTGCATGAATTTTAAATCATATTAACTCAGTTAAGTGATTTAAAGTCAATTCTGCTAGTTGTAACTACAGATACACTAGTGAGAGAATAAGTGAGTTAAATATTAATTAATTCACATGTAGTGATCTCACATGCAACTGATGTTTTTACTATTATTAACTACATGCATGTCAGATCCAGTGGAGACCCAGTTGAGTTCTGGGTGAAAGAGAAGTTAACTATCAGTTGTGATATTAGCTGACTACCAGGTGTAGTTAAAACACCACATGATTCCCATGATACTCAGCGCAGTTGACGAAGGCTGAAATTCTTTGTGATTAAGGATTGCATTCATCAGGAACTGTGTGAGCAAGGCAAGTTGTCTGGAGACAGTAAATTGGCTAAGGGATTTACCAATTTTGTTATGACAGTGTGAGATAATTAGCTAATGTACTGAAGGCTCTTGTTAGAATATTTTTGTATGTAATTGTTTCATGATTCCTTGTGGAATATACAATATATGATATAGAGGTTTTTAGCAGTAAGATTTCCCCGGGAATATCTCATGTTGTGGTTTTGATATATTCTTCTTTGGTTCATGTGATTGGTAATTATGTTGTTTTTATTCCGCAAAATATTTGTAGAAGCGATTCAGTATTTAAATTTAGAACATTTTTACATCGGGTGAATCCAAGATATACATGCATATTGTATAATTTCTACATGGTATCATATCTGTGTTATAAATTTTCTACATGGTATGAGAGTAGAAACTATTTGTGTGCGCGAGTTTGCAGAGAATATCTAAATATTTTGATTCAAAATTTTCAAAAACAATTAGCATATTGGAATTCCTTGCGAAAAAATACCCAAATTGAAAAAAAAAAATCGGTCAAATCAGAGCTCGAATGAGGGAGATATCGTCGATTTAACATCAACTCTTTTGTTAGAAAATTTTGTGACGATGGGAGAATTACAATGTGCGCGAGCCAAGAACCTACATGCACTGAGGTACAAGATGCATGCAAATATTTAATGAGAAAAGCAGAGGTTAGTGACTTGGTGGTTGAGAGGGAGCCTCTCAACATGCAGTCTAAGAAGCAGTCTCAAAAGGTTGTGGAGCAGCCACAACTGGAGATGTAGAAGAATCTCTATAGATTTGATGTAGATGTGATTTATACAAAGCTTCCTACCATTGGGAAGTGTGAGAAAGCCATGCAATTGATCCTTGAGAGGAAGCTGGATTTGCATGCAGGTAAGAGTGAACCTCAATATGTGGAGCAACCACATGCGGAGGATCATGGAGTGGGAGCAACCACTCATGCAGAGAAATTTCGAGCTAGATGGGCAGAGGGAGTGCATGCAACTATACCACCAGGTGAGAGGTGGGGCGACATGCATGAATAATCCCAAGAAGAAATTTTGGGCAGGATTCATTGAGATGGTGTGGATCTCATGAATTGAACCTGGCTACTAGGAGCCCACAGATAAGCAGTAGCAAGATCATTTGGATTGATGAGGTCAGATGTCGTGAGGACATGAAATCGAAGTGACAGTGTCGATTACTGGAGCACAGATCAGAGTTGGCAGCAAGTGCAGAGTGCATGGTTGCAGGTGTCAGCAGCGTAGTGGTTCCTGAAGACATGTGTAGTAGCTAGCAGAAGTCATAAGACTTTGATGACAGATGCATTGTAGTGATTAAGTTATTTGGAGGCTATTCAGTTTTGGAAGTGTTGCATGCAAAGGTTTCATGTGTGATAACCACAAGTGAAGTGTTGCATGCAAGAGTTTCATGTGTGAGAAACACTAGAGAAGTGTTGCATGCATGAGTTGCATGTTGCATGCAAGGGTTACATGTCACATGCATGGAGTTGCATGTCGCATGCAAGGACATTGCTTTCTTGTTGAGAGGGAGTGTTGAAGTTTGCAACAAGATATAGTGAAATTGGCATCCGAAAACAACATCCATGATCCTAGTGAAAATTAAGCACCTACACTAGGGTGGGGCCCACACAGGCTATTTTTAGGTGAATGTCGATTTTTAGATGAATGTCTATTTTTATTATCACTTAATATATATGGACACTAAAATATAATATATTATTAATGTGGACTTGAAAATAGTTAACTGAAGTGGAAAATCAGTTAGATAAGTGAATTTCGAGTTAAGAGGTTGGTTGGGGCGACATGCAAGTTGACTTAAGTTGTAACAGAGTGATTCTAGTTGTAACAAAGTTGGAAGTGCAATGGTGCATAGGTTGTGCAAGTTGTAAATGAAATTAACTCAGTTAAGTGAGTTAAATTCAGTTGTGCTAGTTGTAACTGCAGATACACTAGTGAGAGATCAAGTGAATTAAATATTAATTAATTCACATGTAGTGATCTCACATGCAATTGGTGTTTTTACTATTATTAACTACATGCATGTCAGATCCAATGGAGACGCAATTTAGTTCTAGGTGAAAGGGAAGTTAACTATCAGTTGTGATATTAGATGACTACCAGGTGTAGTTAAAACACCACAGGATGCCCATGATACTCAGCGTAGTTGATGAAGGCTAAAATTCTTTGTGATTAAGGATTGCATTCATCAGGAACTGTGTGAGCAAGGCAGGCTGTCTGGAGACAGTAAATTGGCTAAGGGATTTGCCAATTTTTGTATGACAATGTGAGACAATTAGCTGATGTACTGAGGGCTCTTGTGAGAAGAGTTTTGTATGTAATTGTTTCATGATTCCTTGTGGAATATACAAATTATATATGATAGAGGGGGTTTTAGCAGTAATATTTCCTCGGGAATATCTAGTCTTGTGGTTTTGATCTATTCTTCTTTTCATCATGTGATTGTCAATTGTGTTGTTTTTAATTCCGCAAAATATTTGTAGAAGCCATTCAGTATTTAACTTTAGAACATTGTTAGATCGGGTGAATCCAAGATATACATGCATATTGTATAATTTCTACATGTTGTAATAGGAGTCCAATGGTTATAATATTTGGGGACTATAGCTTTTAATTTTGAAGAACTTTTCTTGATTTTTTTTTGAAAGGAAAGGAAGTTGAATTACGGGGTATCAGAGGGAAACCAGGAAAGATAATCAACTCTAATGTCATGAAAAATCTTATGAAGAAAGAAAAATGAGGCGTAATTTCACAATTATGCTCACTACAGGTTCAAACATCAAAATCATCTATTTATCCATATCTCCAAAATGTATTGGACAATTGTTGGCTTGAGGGGTCCTCACCCAGGTTCAGAGTTAGCGTGCAACCAACAAAAACCTCTTACTACTGCCCCTTTCAGAAATTATCTGCTTGCACATACCAAAATCTCACTCGAAGAAGTATGGGGGGGTGTTGGAACCAGGTTTCCACACCCTGAGAGAGAATTAATGAAGTGGGTGCCCACAGATCTATCTTATTAAACAGACTGTATTGCGTACCAGAAACCCTAGGTCAACTAGCACAAGTTTACCATGTGCGTGCGCACAGACAATAGATCCGAAATCCCTTTAACTGCTCCGACAGATCTATGTAATGTAATATTAAGCCTTTAAAGTAACAAATCTATGCAAATATCTTACGCATCAACAATATAAACATGCACGTAAACCGTTCTCGATTACTGATAATATAAACGATACACAAAAAGCATAATTCATACATAGAAGCAAATCATGGATGCAGTAGGTACAAATAATTGTCAAAACAACTATTTATTGATCAGTCTTGATAGAATCCATTACAATTCACTAGATCTACCCACGCACAAAACCAACAGGGTCCGCACACAGCCAGACTAAGGTCTTCACACACACAACCAGCAGGAGCCTTTCAGACACAAATGATTACTACAGATTCAACCTCTCAGCTCTATCATATCAAAATCTCTCATAAATGATCCATATCTATCTGAATCGATCTATACTTCAATTTATACCTTCTCTTGTGCTCATACTATGGTCCTCAAATCGTGGTTTGAGACCCATAGTTTACCCATTAAACCATTACAACTCATGAAGGGAATTTTCCCTTCCCCATATCCCTTGACTCTTCCTTGCACAACGCACATGACTCAAAACTAACATAAATGTTGATTTTTGTACCAAAATTGTGGTACTAATTTACCCTGCTCCAACAGTCCCCCAACACAATCTTGTGACTCATCCTGAGTCACAAAGGAGGTGGTGTCTTCATCTTGGTCTTCATTACTTCAATGGATGTGGTGAAGGGTGCAAGGACATCCGCGCTCTGAACAACAACACTCTGAGCCTCCTCTACCAAATTTTGCGATGTAGGTCCTTCTACTGAGAGAATGATGCTCCACTGTGTTTGTCCCTAGGTCTTCACGGTAGCTTCTATGCCCTAAGATAACTTCATGGCCCCATGAGTCCATGGCTTCCTATGGGTGGCGAGGATATGTTTCTTGTGGTGCAGATCTTAAATTTCGTCGCGCAACACTCAACTTCTCTGCAAGCGAGCCATTCTTTGAGCAGGAACAAGTGTTGGTAGTGCCTCGTGGAGCTCATCAAAAGTTTGTTCCTTTCTGCACAAAACCTGTGAGGGTCCTTGGCCTTAGTTTTTCAATGAATTTCCACTTTACATAAATAGGCCAGATGGAAAATTATTGTGGCACATGACGGGGATATTTTGGTTTCACAAGATCTATTTACCAACATATTTTTTATGGGGATCCCTTTAAAGATTTCGAGGAAAAACCTATAGGGTGATGTGGTTATGGGGTGCCTTTTTTCTATGATGTGCACCAATCACCACTTGCTTGTGTCACCATGTTGTCTCACTTCATCAGTCCTGCCACACCACCTCACCACTCTTTTCTTCACTACTGATTGTTTTTGCAGTCCCACCTTATGTGGTTTTGTGGTAAAGAGGCGAGGGTTTTTCGTTTAACAATGATTTTCGATCACACAATCTGAAGTTTGGTAAATCCATCCCATCATGAACCCAAATTTTTTTTTAACTCTTGGGTGGGCATGGGAACCAACTTTTTCTTCAATGAGTTAGAGGTGACACATGCCGTGCGATCCACCTTTAAACTTTCCCACACTTTAATGGTCGCTTCTCCAACTCCTCTACCAGTTTTGGGGAGCCTTTCCAAACTTAGTGCCAACTCCTTAGCACAAATTTAGCTCTGTGACATGGAATTTTTTTCAGCTAACTTTGTCCTATAATAACTTTGTATCCAAGGAGTCATTTGCAGGCTTCCATATACAGTTGGAAATCTCTTTCTGAGATATATCCATTTGATCATTTTACAAGGGATATTGAGATGATATTGTAAACTAAAAATGGCTCCAAATTCTTTGCTCTATTATGAATTTGTTTGGACACAACTTTACATTTGTCATTAATGATAACTTATGTCTAAGAAAAATTTCCTGATTCCACAATTTTTTTTAAAGCAAACTAGAATGTTTGCAACATGGAAATAAGTATCTATACCATAGAAGATGAATACTCTATTTCAAAAAAAAGAAAAATTGCAACTGATCTTCTATGTAAGAAGACCTAAGATCACACCAAAATAAACTATACAACGTACAAGTGATGGTCCCATAAATAAACATATTTAACAAACAAAACAATATTTAAATAGCACCTTCACAATGTATATGAATGTGAAAAAGGAACATATTTGCCACTAGTGGTCCTACCAGTCGAACTAGAACAAAAAAATGGCAAAACTTGTGCAGAAGATGTTTGATATTTTCCTTAGCTATACGGTGAAAGAAAATGCAACTATTTGTAAAATTATTTACATGTAGGATTTTAGTTGGTTACATTTCTTCCACAATTTTACTCTCCTACAGATGGAGTAGTCACAACGAAATAAAATAGCACGAGGGTTATGACCGAACAAAAGAGAATAAACATATTGAGATAAGCTGAGAGGCTCAATATTTCTCAGAAAAAACGCTCAAACCATGGAGAATATGCTCCACGCATTTGCAAGGAGTGCAAGTATAATGAGTGAAATGACTGAGTGGATGTATGACGAGACATTAAAACTTGTGCATAGGAAAATAATCTAGAGTTGCCAACAATTTGCAGAGATAGATGCGATATCTTAGAATACCTTCTTCAACTTCTCATGCCCATTCCCAAGATCAATGATTTTTTAGGCAATGCCAATATATATAGGTTAAACAACGACCAAGGGATCATAACATATGCCACCCAATGTATAATTTATGGGCATATTTTCCTCATAACAAACATCATCAAAGTTGCCGATGATTAAACAAAATAGTTAGGGTTCCTAGCACTTATTCATAGTAGAAGCAGGTTGAGTGGCAACGTTGCAGACTAAAATAGAAGAAAAAAATTGTCTAGTGTGTGATGCGCTCTTCAAGGGTTACATAGCTGCATTTTCCACAACTCCATGCATATCTAAGATGAACCTTTTCACCATAACATTCTATTAATTACTAACTCCAACATGCCTTCATAAAACGACTTCGTTACTCTCTATTCCCTTTACTTTAATATGGACCTCAATATCCAATGTTTGTGTATTTTGGGTGAATCATTTAAGCAAATGGATGGACAAGGAGATAAATGATCTACAACTTTAGAAATAAAGTAAAAATTTTTATCCTTAGCTAAAGTCACATTAAGGGATGATCATGGAGACTGAGAATTAGTGTAATTGAGTCCAGAGATGATGTTCAGGTATGAAAGATATATCCATTGTATGAAAAATATCTTCTCTATTTTTTGTGGTAGATGGAGGTGAATCCTCATTTCGTGACTTTTATAACTAGTCACTTGGAAAGAATAGTATCATGATGTATGACTATTTGAGCGTCCATAGAGGGAATTCATGATCAATATACATGTGGGTTTCATAGAATGTAGCCCTAAGGAATTCCTCATGTGCACAAAGGCTCTACTTTCAAGTGTCAATTTGTGACAAATAATTTCTTTTGATTATCATAGAATCATATGCAATGAGCAATGCAAATCTAAATTTACAAATAGGAAAGGGAACATTATATGTATGTTGCTTATGTTGTTATTGTTAAGAATACACACTTTTTTTTTGAAGACAGGTCATTGGTATAGTATGATGAGTTGGTGGAGCACTATGAGAAGTCACACAGATGAAAAATGACTTAGAGGCAAAAAATTGAATGAATGGGCATATGAACATAGCTATGGGTAGGAGAAACATATATTAGATAATAAAGCTTAGGGAAGTAACATAGCTCGAATAGTTAGACGTGCATTGTAAGTACAAGGGAATCATATATACATCCTTGAGAAGATTCATTTTTGTTTATCTACAATCCATACTACATAGGGAAAGTATGACCACAAAACTAGTGGTTGACAAATCCAAAGGACACAAAACTTGAGGAAGGTTTGATACCACTATTGAACACACACAAAGGTATAAGGAAATATTTTGATAAATCATGAAATGCATATTATTCACAAAACATACATATAAAAATACATTTTGTGCGACCCTTTGTTTCATCTACCAAGACGTCTCTTGGAATTCTATGATTGATGGCCTTCACTTGATGCTTTTCGCCTTTCATTCAAGTGAATGAGCCAAGTTTGAATAATTCAAGAGGATTATGTTTCCAAAATTTGTAACATGATTCAATTATGTCACTAAATTATTTCCCTTTATATGGTTTTTAGTTCATAAATCTTCGATTTAATAGAACTAATATCCAATCACTAACAATTTTATTGTGCGTCGATTATGCCACTCTAATTATGTTAGGCCCCTATTAGACTAGTGTATCCCCTTATTGTTATTTTTAGTGTATCCCCCTTATTGTTATTGTTGTACCCATGTAGTCCCCATAGTGTTATTATTGTGCCCCATAGAAGCCCACTATTGTTATTGTTGCACCATTACATTATTATTGTTTTGTCGACTCTGATTATATCATGACCCCTTAGACTCCTATATATATAAAGGAGGTTTTATCATTTGAATCATACAAGAAATATTCATTTCTGTAATGTAAAAGAGGTTTCCCCCTCAAAGAGGATATTTTTAATTTTTTTTATCTAATATTTCTATTGTTTGTGAGTTGTTTGGATAAAATTTGGTATCAGAGCTTTGGATTATAGGGTTTCGCTTCTTCAAATAGGCCATATTGGAACTTTCACTATAGATTTTTTTCTACGAGGCCTCAGATGTTGAAATTTTTACCATGTGGAGAAAACATCTCGGTGAACATTGTGTAAACAATTCAGATCTTGGTTCTCTATATTTTCAGAGTTATGATCTGGGGAATTTATTTTTTTTGCAAGCTCCAAAATTCAATCTCAAATAAGTGACCTAGAGAAAATTGTCATAAATTTTGTCTCAGGCATCATTTGAATTTTATAAATAGTGAAAGAAATTTAACGGAGTTTAGTTTTTCATAGAGAAATTTCATTGATAAAGGTCCAATAGTGACAAGTGGAACGCCATACAAGTTCGCTCTACTGAATAAGTCTATAATCAGGTGACCATGGGAGATCAAACATAAGTTTACCTTCAAGAATCCAAATTAGGTTTGACCTATGGCATTGGAAAAAATACTTAGAGGGCTAATATAGGATTAAAAAAATGTGGGTATTATTTTTATTTTAAATTGCATAACTATTGTTTGAAAAATCAATTTGAAGTGATTCCAAGGGAATATTGAAGCATATTTATCAGTATTGGGTTCTAAAATTCCTCCCAAAAAAGAATTCCACACCCAATAAGCCCTCATAAATCTCTACTATGACAGATGAATAGGAATAATTGCAACGTGATATATCAAAATTATGAGACCAAGTGCAACAAATTTTTCTCTCACAAAGAGTAACAAAAAATTAAATGGAAGCTAAGATAGATGGTATGGAAGCTAAGGTGGATGCATAGAAGAAAAACTTGAATATTTTAAGGATGGATTGAAAGCGAACATGGATGGTTTAAAATTAGATGTGGAAGCTAAGATGGATGGCATGGAATCTAAGATGGATGGTTTGAAAGCAGACCCTGAAGGTTTGAAGGAAGTTTTGACAAAGTTGTTTCAAGAAAGGCTTCCCGGTGGTGACAAGGTAATCCATGAACATCATGATGAGGACAAAAGGAATATGAATTGTGATTTTAGAAACTCCAATTTTGGGTAGAAGAACCACCACATTCCAAATATATATATGAGGAAGTTTGATGGCAAGGATCCAATAACATGCATACTACAAATGGAGCAATCTTTTTATCTCCATGATGTGCAACACTCACAAAATGTACTCATTGAAACTTTATATTTTGAAAACAATCTATTTTTATGGTATCGATGGATTTTTTCTTGTAAACGACTTGTCACTTGGTCAATTTTTACGGAGGAAATGATAGTGCATTATGAAGATACAAAGAGAAACACCTTCTTTATCCAATTGATAAATATCAAACAAAAGGGTTCAATGGCATATCACATTCAGGACTTCCAAAAATTGAATATCAGGGTAGTAGATATTCCAGAGGAGCATAGGATTGATATCTTCATAGGTTTTTTAAAGGATAACATCCAACATGAGATTTTACTTTGAGAACCTGATTCATTAGAGAAGGGATTCAGGGTGGAAAGAAAAGTTGAAAGAAAAATTATGGAAACAAGGAAGTCTACCAATGACAACTATAAAGATGGAAATGTTGCTGCTCCTAGCCTTCTACAACCTACAAGGTTGACACCGCAACAATTGAAGGAAAAAAGAGCAAAATGGATTTGTTATAGTTGTGATAGAAAATACGCTAAAGGTCATAAGTGCGTTGAGAAGAAATTATTTTACATAGATTGTGAAGAGGAGGAAGAAAAGGAACAAGGAACATCAAAAGAGAAAGATATACACCTCGAACCAAACCTAGAGAAGGAAGAAATGAATCCAACCATATCTTGTAATGCGTTCGCAGGAATTACCACTCCCGAAACTCTCAAGATAGAAGGATATATAAAGAAAAAAAAGGTAATAATGCTAATTGATTCGGGTAGCACCCATAATTTTATTCATTGTAAGATAGCCAAGGAATTGAATTTCTTCCTCTATCCAGCACCAGAGTGTTAAGTGATGGTCGCAAATGGAGGAACAATAAATTACTCAGGAAATTCCATAATATCAAGCTAACCATGGGGGAATATGTATTGAATAGTCTATTATTTTCTATTCAAATGGGTGGTGTTGATGTTGCACTAGGAGTCCAATGGTTACATTATTTTGGGACTATAACTTTTAATTTTCATGAATGTTTCTTGATATTTTATTGGAAAGGAAAGGAAGTTGAATCACGGGGCATCAGATGGAAACCAAGAAAGATAATCAACTCTAATTTCATGAAAAATATTCTGAAGAAAGAAAAATGAGGCGTAATTGCACAATTATGCTCACTACATGTTCAAACATCAAAATCATTTGTTTCTCCATATCTCCAAAAATGTCTTGGACAATTTTTTGCTTGAGGGGTCCTAACGCAGGTTCAGAGTTAGCGCACAACCAACAAAACCCTCTTACTATTGGCCCTTTCAAAAATGATCTACTTGTGCATACCAAAATCTCACCCAAATCAGTATGGGGGGGTGTTGGAACCAGGTTTCCACACCCTGAGAGAGAATTAAATGAAGTGGGCACCCACAGATATATATTATTATATATACTGTCTTGCATACCAGAAACCCTGGGTCAACTAGCACAGGTTAACCCTGTGCGCGCACACAGACAGTAGATTCGAAATCCCTTTGACCACTCTAAAATATCTATGCAATGTAATATTCAGCCTTTAAAGTAACAGTTCTATGCAAATATATTACGCATCAACAGTATTAACATGCACACAAACTGATCTTGATTATTGAAAACATAAATCATATAAAAAAAGCATAATTCATACACATAAGCAAATCATGGATGCATTAGGTACACAAAATTGTCAAAAAATTTCTTTATTGATTAGTCTTGACAGAACCCCTTACAATTCACCAGATCCACCTGTGCACACAGCCAGCGGGGTCTGCACACAACCGGACTAAGGTCTCTGCGCACACAGCTAGCAGGAGCCTTTCAAACACAAACACTTACTACAGATTCAACCTCTCAGATCTATCATATCAAAATCTCTCATAATTGATCCATATATATCTAATTAAATTTATGCTTCTGTTTATACCTTTGATTGCACTCATACTATGGTCCTCAAGCCGTGGTTTGAGACTCCTAGTTTACCCATTAACCCATTACAACTCATGAAGGGACTTTGACCTGACCCAAAGCCCCATGTCTCTTTCTTGCATAGCGTGCATGACTCAAAACTAATAGAAAGCTTATTTTTGTCCCAAAATTGTGGTCCTACTGGACCTTGCTCCAATAGTTCCCCAACACAATCTTGTGACTCATCCCGAGTCACAAAGGAGGTGGGGTCTTCATCTTGGTCTTCAGCTCTTCAATGGATGTGGTGAAGGGCGCAAGGACATCCTCGCTCTAAACAACAACACTCTGAGCCTTCTCTACCAACTTTTACGATGTAGGTCCTTCTTCTGAGAGACTGATGCTCCAGTGTGTTTGGCCCAGGGTCTTCACGGTAGCTTCTATGTCCTGAGATAACTTCATGGCCTCATGAGTCCATGGCTTCATATGGGTGGGGAGGATATGCTTCTTGCGACACAATTCTTAAATTTAACCGCTCCAACAGATCTAACAGATCTATGCAAATATCTTACGTATCAATAGTATAAACATGCACACAAACCGATCCCGATTACTAATAGCATAAATGATACAAAAAAAGCATAATTCATACATAGAAGTGAATCATGGATGCATTAGTTACACAAAATTTTCAAAATATTTCTTTATTGGTCAGTCTTGATAGAACCCCTTACAATTCACCAGGTCGACCCGTGCACACAGTTAGTGGGGTCTGCACACAACTGGACTAACGTCTCTTCACACACAACCAACATGAGCCTTTTAGATACAAAATATTACTATAGATTCAACCTCTTAGCTCTATCATATCAAAATCTCACATAATTGATCCCTATCTATTTGACTAGATCTATACTTCTATTTATACCTTCGCTTGCGCTCATACTATGGTCCTCAAACCATGGTTTGAGACCCCTAGTTTACCCATTTACCCATTACAACTCATGAATGGACTTTGAACTGCCCCAAATCACCTTGACTCTTCCTTGTGCAGCGTGCATGACTCAAAACTAACAAAAATACTGATTTTTGTGCCAAAATTTTGGTCCTAAGGGATCCTGCTCCAATAGTCCCCCCAACACAATCTTGTGACTCGCCCCGAGTCACAGAGGAGGTGGGGTCTTCCTCTTGTTATTCATATCTTCAATGAATGTGATGAAGGGCGCAAGGATGTCCTTGCTTTGAACAACAACACTCTGAGCCTCCTCTACCAACTTATGTGATGTAGGTCCTTCTGCTGCGAGACTAATGCTACGCTATGTTTGGACCAGGATCTTCATGATAGCTTTTATGTCCTGAGATTACTTCATGGCCTTGTGATTCCAACGCTTCATATGGGTGGGGAGGATATGCTTCTTGCAGAATAGATCTTAAATTCCATCGCACTGCACTTGGCTTGTCTGCAAGCGAGCCATTCTTTGAGCAGGAACAAGTGTTGGCAGCGCCTCCTGGAGCTCATCAAAAATTTGTTCCTTTGCACGCAAATCCTATGATATCTTTTTGACGAGGGGTTTTGTCTGCACGAAAGTCCACAATCCCATGGTTGTATCTAGGAGTTCAGTTCCTTTTTTAACTGTTGTTGCAATGTTGGATGAAGCCTCCTTTACTAGGGTAGCGCATTGGGCTCATACTTCGGCTGGAGCTTGGCTTGTAACTCCGCAATCTGCTGTTCAAAATTTTCCTTGACCACTTGGGCTTCTGAGAAGGAGGCCTTCAAGGCGACCAAAAATCCTTCGACTTTGTCCTGAGGTGCAGCAGAGGCAAGGATGGAAACCTCGGGAAGGTCACCACAAAGGCAATCAACCAGAATCTCTAACTTTGTGTGCTAGGCCACCACTGCCTGTTTGGTTGTTTGAGCATGCATATACTCTTGTGTACATACTGAAACTATCTGTTGTGCCCCTATGAGCTGCTGTTGCATGCGTGCCTCTCGACACTACAACTCTTCTGTGATAATGGAATGGATCGCATGCAACTTACTGCTCGAAAGCATGGACAAGTCGATACCAACCTAAGAGCATGTATGCACCCATGTGCGCAAGTCGGGCTACTCCAAGGTGACTGCAGCTCCAGGAAAGGGGTAGATCTAGCTATCTGATGTGTTGGTGATGATGCTGGTACTCACACTAGTTTGATCTAGCCTCACCTGAGAAACACATGCTTGAATTTTATCTGTTTTGAGCTGAATTACCTACAAACCTACCCGATTTGCATCCACCACATCTTTATACCGCTCCTCCAGTGCAGCCCATCGATCCTCGGAGGCACATGTGACCGCATATGCAATTTTGTACAGATCATCCTTCGTGAGGGAGACATAATCTATGCTTCTTGCCTTAGATCCTTTTCTCTTCTTGCGCACACCCTTGGGAGTTTCAACTCCTCAATTGGTGCCTTTGGGGGACTCCTCTTCGATGTCATTCCTTCCATTTTCGCCATCGAGATCAACTTTAGGCTCCACCTCAGGTTCCTTCTCCACTTCTCCCTTTGCACCCTTCTCGGCTTATTTTCAGGCTTCTACACCTTGACCTATTTCTTTTTCAACATTTGTCGCTTCTTTCCCTAATGTTGAGGCTGTGATAGGCTTGGTGAAGCCTAGCTTGATTTTCCATGATGTTGACCAAGTCGCAAAGACCTTATCAATTTCGACCTATGTCACCATGTAGGGTAGGTTGTACCATACCCTATCCTTGCATGCGCGGATCTGTACGGTATGCATAGACACTTGAAAGTATCCAATGGCCTTATAGTTTTCATATGCAGTTGGGGACAATCAATGGCATGGGTGGATTGCTGCGACCAACCCTCCTTAAAATACGATCCAAAAGATCTTATTTTCCATTACGCACTTAGGGTCTTTGGAATCCCACAAGTTGGCATAGCATGCCCCTTCAAACACACCAGGATCTACGTCCGGGAGGACTACATTCTCTAGCCTTTCCCATGCAACCAGAGCAATGAGCAGCAACAACCATGAATAGCAAGACTTCTTACCCTCTTCCTGTTCCTTGCACACATTTTCCAGGAATTTCGTGTAGAGGAACTAGGACCAGTTGAAACTCACTCCCTTCTCGCACTGCCTTTCCAGTGCAATGAATTGCATGGGGACCACCTTAGGCCTGCACTTGTGCATCATTTTACAGGCCAGCACTAATGTCACGAGGCGCACTGTTTGATCTGCAATCTGCTGAACCTGGAAGCCCCTAGTATCGCATCACACCTTATCATCATTCTTCACCTTCGCAACAAATTTTTGCTCTTGGCTCTTTCCGTAATTTTCCATAGTGTTATGTCCCTTCTTTCGCAGGGCGGTGATCCGGTGGATCAGCATGGAATCGATTGGAATTTGATTTTTAATCCACAGACAACCATTGTGCACCAACACCAGCAACTAGTGAACACATGCATCCGTGATGGGATATCTTCCAAACTGAGGAATCCTCAACAAGTTGAGAATTCTGGCATTGCTCAACCCACACGCCCAAGGCATGGGCTCTACGTTTACTACTCTATTTTATAGAATGCATTCGAGGTAGTACTCCGGTGCCAATTCTGGGAAGTTCTTATCATTGGCCAGATCTTAGTCATCAAATTTCACAGATGGGAGCTTCCCAAACATCTCCCTCTCCAACGGGACTGCCTAAGGGATCAATGGCATCTACAGGTAGGCGCACACCATATCAAAGTCTGTCAGGGCCTTGACAAAGGGTCTCCACGGCTTCACATACTTTGGGAGCCACGAGATGGGCTCGAGAAAGAGCACAACTTCCTCGGTTGCAGTCATAGGTCTCTTCGTTGGATCACCCATAAGAGATCTATCCTTAGACACCTGGCGCGGGGATGTGATCTTCCTGAGGGATGTTTGTGACTTTGAAGACGATCCCTTAGTCACCTTAGCCTTCCCCTTGTTAGGTTTTGATATGACTTCCTGTACCTCAAGGACAACTTGATGAACGTCTTTAGAGCCTTGCTCGGTAGATGTCATAATCAGCACAGATAGCTCTTCAGACAATGCACTCTCGGAAGCGGGGTTGGTGGCCATCTTCCTTGGCTTGAATATAAACTCAGGATTTATTACTTTGGCTGTTGGAGTCTCACATGCAATCATACAATTCACACTAATAATCTTAGGGCACAATTTACTTGAACATCAAAAGAATAGAATGCGACCCACTTCCTCATTTTTATAGGCAATCCATGATAAAAACGACAAGAAATTCATTAATGGCACCTTATCCCTGTAAAAACGGTAAAAAATACTATAAGATATTATCATTAATTTCAAAAAATCTGCTCCATCCAACGGTAAAATCAAGTTTTCACCCAGAGTTACCGTTCCAACGACTAGTTTTTCCCACCACGCACAACCTTCGCACTTGTGTCACACCTTCATGCGCATGCCATCTGCGCAGCATGTACGCAAGTGGATTCCTTTTCTCCGACCATATAGTAATTTGGTAGGCACAAGGTTATCCCTATACGACTTCAACTGACTTCCGTTGACATACCCTAGGAGATTCTCATCGCGCAACGTGGCCAAGCGCATCACACCTCCATTTGTGATCTCCTTTATAATATACGGCCCCAACCAATGCATTTTGAACTTCCCTAGGTGGCGCACAAGCTGAATGTCATACAATAAAACCAAATCTTCTTCCTTGAATACCTTCTTCCGAATGTGCCTATCATGCCAGGCCTTCTCGCGTGCCTTCTAGACTTGCTGATGAAAGTTGGAAATAAAATGATCCTCCTATAATACAAGCAATTGTGATAGACATTCCTCCATGATGCATGGTTCAACCATAGTAGTTGTAATGTGAAGGCTTGGAATGATGTATTCCATTGGCATGATAGCTTCCTGGCCATAAACCATTATAAATGGTGTTTTACCAGTCAACTTCTTGCAGGTGGTCCGATAAGCCCATAAGACAACAGGTATGTGCCCAATAATTCTGATTTTCTTTGCAAATCTTTGTAAGTGCATTCTCCAGGATCTTGTTAAAGGATTCTACTGCACCATTTTCCTGAGGGTGATAGGGAGTACTCTTCTGGTGACGCGTCTTGAATTCTTCTATCAGAGCTTTAATAATCTCATTAACAAAGTGCGCACCCCAATTACTCATCAATATCTTTGGGCACCCAAATCTAGTCAAGATATTTTCAAAAATAAATTGCGAAGCAGTGTCTGCATCACAATATTTCACTGGCTTAGCTTCTACCCATCCAATTACATAGTCTGTTGCAGTGATGATGTAGCGCGCACCGGAATTTTTTCCAAGAGGATTAATAGGTCCAAAAAATTCTATGGCCCCTTTATCAAAATCTTATAGAGCCATCCGCGGCTACAACGACATCTCATATCTACACGATGGCTTCCTTGTTCTTTGGCATGCATCACAAGCTCGAAAATATGCATGTGCATCTTTTTACAGTGTGGGCCACCATAATCCATCGCATATAACCTTTTGCATAGTGGATTTCCCTACATTGTGGCCTCCTGCCACTCCTCCATGAGCTTCAAAAAAGATGTCTTGTATTTCATGTTCTAAGACATACCTTCTTAAAACTTCATCTACACCTAATTTGTACAGTTGACCAACAATCAATCTAAAGTCAGTTGTGTGTGTAACCAGCTCCTTTTTTTCCAGTGAATATTTAGCAAGCGCACTACCAGTGGTTAGAAAGTGAATGATATCTGCAAAGTGTTCATCAACCACATTAATTGCAAAGAGTTGTGCGTCAGGTAATCTGTCCTTCAGACTGGTTGGTTCTTCACCATTCTCAATGTGTGATAAGTTATCACGTCCAACATTCAATCTACTAGGCTTAACAATGATTTCAAAATCATATTCTTGGAATAGCAACAAGCATCTACAAATCTCCCTCCCCTCCCCCCGCCCCCCCAACATAGGCTTGTTGACTAGCTGCTTCAAAGCAAATTGGTAAGTGAACATCTTGAATTTCCCTCCTAGTAGATAATTCTTATACCCCAGGCTTCTGTAGAGCGTAGACCATAGCCAAACCTTCCCTCTTTGTGGTTGAATAGTTGTGCTTTGCACTAGATATATTTCTACTTGCAAAGGAAATGGGGTGATCAATATCTTCTCCTCCCAGCTGCGCTAAGACAAATCCAAGTGCAATGGTGGATGCATCAACATGCACATGGAAGACCTTGGACCATTCATGGAATACTAAAATAGGCACAGTAACCATCTTTTCCTTGAGCATCTAAAATCTCCTTTTGCAGTCCTCATCCCAACAAAAGGACACATCTTTCTTCAACAATTTTCCATGGGTGCAGTGATCAACACGTAGCCTTGAATGGATTTTCTATAATATCCTGTGTGTCCTAGAATAGAGCGCATATGTTTTACATTGGCAAGAACCTCTAAATTGACAATAACTGCAACCTTGGCTAGATCTACCATCAAACCTTGTTCACAAACAATATGCGCCAAAAATATCCCAAAAGGAACACAAAATATACACTTATTCAAGTTAAGGGAGATCTGATGCTTTTTACAAGTGTCGAGCATCACGCGCAGGTTGGCGACATGCTTCTTCAATAGTCCAAAGAGAGTCCAATCATCAAAGTACACCTCCAGAAACTTGTGCATGAACTCCTTGAATACAACTACTACTACACGCGAGAATATAGCAGGTGCATTATTCAATCCAAAGGGCATGAATCCTTATTGGAAGGATCCCCATTCTATTGCAAAAGTGGTCTTACTTCGGTCTTCTGGCACAATCCTAATCTGATGGTACCCTGAAAATCCATCAGTGAAAGAGTAGGCCTCTTGTCCTCCAACATTGTCCAATATCTCATTTTAAAATGGGGTAGTGAATGGATCATGTACACATGCATCATTTAGTTTAGACAAGTCCACATAAATCATTATTTATCCCTTAGTCTTCTTTTACTGAACAACCATCAAGCTTACCCAATCAGGCTCTTCCACGGGTTCAATGATTTAGGAAGCAACTATTTTCTCCAATTCTTCCTTCACTTTCTACTTATATTTTGGATTTAGCTAGTATAGTCGCTGCTTGATGGGGCACGCATCGGATTTCAGAGTGATTTTCATAACTCCCAGGTCTCCTATAATTCCTTTTAGCTTAGAAAAAATTGTGGGGAATAAGTCCTAATATTCTGTCAACAGCTCTGAAACCTTTCCCAATTTGCAATCATCCCAATAATCTCCTATTTTGGACAACTTGGGTTGTTCCTCTGTCCCAATGTTGAATTGCTTAAGTTTTATGGGCTTAGTAACATCCATCATTCCTAACAAGGGACCTTCAACTACACACTCCCCCTCATACTCAGGGATATTGAAATTTCTTGGGTCTTCATCATTATCTTCCACTAACAGATTTCTGCAGTTGGAAATATCCTGCACCTGTGCATCCCATGCAGGTGGTGGAACCTCCATTGCAGGTTTGGTCATGTCAAAGAAATCTCCTTGGATTTGGCTAATGCATTCAAACCCACTGTAAAATCTGAAAGTGAGGAGAAAAATTTCATTTAAGGAGGCCCAATCAGTAGCCCCTCCTCTGCTTCCAAGTACCAACCAGTGGGAATATTTCTTAGAGTATTGACAAAAATATGCACCCATTCTGATTGAATTTCATCACCCCAATCATCTATCCATTTATCCAAGTGCGAATGCGGGTCATCCTTTCCTGTGTATACTTCATCCAACCTTTTTACTAGGTGAGTGAAGCGCAAACATATCATACAAGCGCATTCCTCCCAAGTTTCAAAGTTCCCTTTGTGCGTATCCCACCAACGTGCCGAAGTTGCATGCATGGCAAGATCGAGTGCCCAGAAGCTTCGCTCTTCAGGGACAACCTTTTTCATTTCTTCCAAAAATAAAACAACATTATGAAAACCATCAAAATAGAAAAATTCTCATACCAATGAGGAGATGCAACACAAATTTTTAGTGACTTTGAGACAGCGCAGTGCAGAAACAACATGCAGGCGATTATACCATTTTTCCATTTCCTCATCCGAATCAGAGAAGCATGAGCTATAATTTTCCAAATTAAACATCCCATCAGTAGTTGGGTTGATCTAATCGTCATCTCGTGCAGTCAATTTGTAGATGTGGTCAACACCGTCTTCTGCGCACACTGGTTTTGTATATCTCTCCCCTTCCGCACGATCCAAAGGAACTACAACCCGAGTACCATTATTTTAAAATATCATACTCTTGTGCTTCAAGTTGATGATGCCCCCCATGTTGATAGCCCAATCCAGTCCTAGCGGTGTAGGGTAGGGGTTTGTATCATCAACAATTTGTATTACTTCAAAGTCTGTGCATACCTTGACTCCAACAATATCTACCATAAATTGCAGGAGCCTTCCCACTGGA
Organism: Pinus albicaulis; assembly: GCA_034641835.2. Lineage (NCBI taxonomy): Eukaryota > Viridiplantae > Streptophyta > Pinopsida > Pinales > Pinaceae > Pinus > Pinus albicaulis. The sequence continues at coordinate 1,378,523,785 of CM076575.1, read as the reverse complement.
ATAATCTTATGTTGATTGGCCATGCGCAGGTGAATGGTGGACCATTCTAGCTTTGGTTCACCCATCTTCTGCTAGGTCTGCTTAGGTAGAACATTCACATCGGATCCCAATTCCAGAATGACCTGATCCATCTCATGTTCCCCAATCTGCAATGTCATGCACATCTCTCTACCAGTTCTCTTCTTATTCTTGTAGATCTTTTTTACAGCCTTGGTCTCCGTTCGAGGCAACTCTTTATTCGCGCAAGTATCTATCAGGGCTTAAAGGATGCCTATTTATTTCTGGTTACGTAATAGCCTAATGCATGCTTGCAAGAAGGGTTTGACTTTGTCATCGATCTTTGCTTCTGTGATTGACTTGGATGTGGAAGCACCTGCAGCAAAAAAATACTTTCTGGCTTCTACAAAAGTCTCCTTCTCCCTCTCTAGGTTGAATCCTTCCTTATTTTCAAAAGCCTTCCTGATCCAGGGTTCTACATTAGCCTTCTTTCCCTTGTTTTCTCTAGTGGCTTCACCACTTCGTGTAATTGTGTTTACACTCAGGCCATCTTGCCACAACTTAGCTCTAACCATTTTCGTATTCTGCGTAGGCGTCTGCTATTTCTTCTACTGCATTCTATAAATCAAAATAGGAAAATCTTCAATAACATGATCAAACTGTCTACAATAAATGTAATACTGTCGCGCAGGGTTCGGAAAATCGCGCGCAAAGTTCCAAATATCTCCACAATTGTAGCAGATCAGTTGTCCTCTTCCGTGACCTTCACCTCCACCTCTCCCTCCTCCCCTTCCTTTGGTTGGAGATCCACCATGCCTATAGGGGGATGCTGGTGAGGATGGGTCGGCTTGCACTCTATAGAGGTTGGCATTGTATTTCATCAAATCGAATGTGCGGCAGTGGTGCTCATCGTGGCCAACTAAAGAGAAAAACCTACATCATTTCTGCTTTAGTTCTGGTACATAAATTCCTAATCGAGGGAAAATGTTTGTGTCATGTCGACCAACCACTTGACGGACAGAGCACCACATTGTGGGAGTACCGCTTGGTTCTGCAGCGTCCTTGGGTTGCAACGGATTTAGCCCTCCCGCTTGCATGTAATCCTGAAGCACGAGACACTGATATTTTTAGTGACCAGAGCCTTTACATCATATACACCATACCTCTGTGCAAGCCTCTTTCCCCCTGTCCTTGTGCAAGTTCTAAATTTCCAAATGAACTACTTCTAACTGATTCTAAATTTGTAGAGTTCCAAATTGGTCATCAGTTCTGGGCGCGACTTCTAGCTTCATGGCAACTTCAAGAGCTTCAACATGAGAATCAATTTTCTGCTAATTCAGTGGGTCGTGAATATGAGGCAGGAGCACAGAAATAAACCATTCTTTATGTTTCTTATAATTATAGACAAATCCTCCTTCGTTGATAATGTGCTTCAATTTTTGATCTGCCTCCCAGATAGATTCATTTGGCTCTTGTCAGATTTCTTTTAGATCTGTTACACATTGCGACTAGGAATTTGGTTTTTTGAATTGCTGCTTCAAATATTTCTTGATATCATCAATAGTAGGGTCAGTGTTCTGAGCTAGATATCCCATAAACCAATCCAGTGCATGCCCCTCAAATGCCATAACTAGTTGTGCCCTCTTGACAACATCGGTGTTGACGTTTTGCGCAATCCATACTGCATCTGCAACAAACCAGAATCTATCCATGTCTTCATCTCCCACACTCTTGAAGGTGGGTAGCTTCATATATGCAGCCATATCGCCTCCTGGCGGTGGTGAAGGTGGAGTAGGAGATGACCTATCCCTGTGCGAGTTCGATTATGGGGTGGATGGAGGGTTACCTCCTGTGTGTGTAGCTTCACCACTCTCTGTATCACTATTAGTTACATTTCTCAGAGGTCTATATATCAATCTGTCACCTCTTTGGTTGACCCAAAAGTACTTCCCGCTACGCGTAATGCTTTCAAACTCGTTTGGGGACATTCACTGGCTACGAATACACATAACACCCTTTTCACATAATAACATCTTAATCAAAAAAGGAAAAGAGCATCTGAACTTACCTCTCGGTCCTTTGAAGAACCTCCTTTTCACTTCAGAATATGATACAAATTGATCAATTGCAAACACTATCACAAATCCACCCAGAATGATGTTGACCCAATGGTCTGCCGCACGAGTGACAGTGTTATCAGCCTTTTCTAATTGTTGGATCAACTCAGGTATCCACTGAGTGATTTTATCATCCTTCCAGCAGCTTTGAAATGTGACTAACCTTGATAACCACTCCTGTAATTCATGTGCAAAGGTCACAAATAATATTTCGTGGACCTCTGTGCAAATGTACCTCTATTCTCACTCTTGAGTAGACAATTATTACTTCTATTCTCCTTGATGGCGAATTCACGTATCTTTTTCTCAAACCAGTCTTCTAATTTGGTCTTTGATGGCTTCCACAACATCTAATATCTCTCAAAGTGACCCTGGTCCCGGAAACAAAACCATTTCTTGGCTTGAGGGGTCCTGACCCAGGTTCAGAGTTAGCGCGCAACCAACAAAACCCTCTTACTAGTGGCCCTTTCGGCAATGATCTACTTGCGCAGACCAAAGTCTCACCCGAAGCAGTATGGGGGGGTGTTGGAACTAGGTTTCCACACCTTGAGAGAGAATTAAATGAAGTGGGTGCCCACAGATATATCTTATTAAATAGACTATCTCGTGTACCGGAAACCCTAGGTCGACTAGCACAGGTTAACCCTGCGCATGCGCACAGACAGTAGATCTGAAATCCATTTAACCACTCTAGAAAATCTATGCAATGTAATATTCAACCTTTAAAGTAACATATTTATAAAAATAACTTATGCATAAATAGCATAAACATGCACGCAAACCGATCTCGCTTACTGATAACATAAATCATACACAAAAAGCGGAATTCACACAAAGAAGTGAATCATGGATGTATGAGGTACACAGGATTTCCAAAACAATTATTTATTGATCATCCTTTACAACAACCATTACAATTCACCATATCTACCCATGAACACAGTCAATGGCATCCGCACAAAGCCGGACTAAGGTCTCCGCGCACACAGCCAACAGGATCCTTTCAGACACAAACGCTTACTACAGATTCAACTTGTCAGCTCTATCATATCAAAATCTCTCATAATTGATCCATATCTATCCCACTCGATCTATACTTCTATTTATACCTTTTCTTGCACTCATACTATGGTCCTCAAACTGTGGTTTGAGACCCCTAGTTTACCCATTAACCCATTACAACTCAAGAAGGGACTTTGACCCGCCCCAAAACCCCTTGACTCTTCCTTGCGCAGTGCGCATGACTCAAAACTAACAAAATTACTCATTTTTTCCCCAAAATTTTTGTCCTAAGGGACCCTGCTCCAACAACAATCATTCCAAGGTGTTTGATTCTCCCAAAGGCCTCCCACCTATTCGTGATCATGATCATGCTATTCATTTGATTCCAGGAAGTGTTCCTCCAAACATCAGGCCTTATAGATATTTGTATGCCCAAAAGAGTGAGATTGAACATATGGTTGCAGAAATGCTAGAGGTGGGTATAATTCAACCTAATCAAAGGTCTTTCTCTGCTCCAGTAGTATTGGTGCATAAGAAGGATGGATCGTTGCACATGTGTCTAAATTATATGGAGCTAAAAAAGCTCAGTATTGAAGATGAATTTCCCATTCCTGTCGTTCATAAATTATGGGATGAATTACATGGAGCGATTTACTTCACCAAGTTGGATATTCATTTAGGATATCATCAAATAATAATGAATATTGAAGACATTCCGAAAATAGAATTTAGAACTCATGAGGGTCATTATAAATTTTTGGTCATGCCTTTTGGCCTTACCAATGCACCTTCTACATTTCAAGGTTTGATGAAGTCCATTTTCAAACCCTTCCTTAGAAAATTTGTGTTAGTATTTTTTGATGATATACTAATCTACAACAAGTCTTGGAAGTATCATGTTGAACATGTTAACAGGGTCCTCAAACTATTGGAGGAGAACCAATTATGTTCAAAAACCTCCAAATGTTACTTTGGAGTACATGAGGTGGAATATCTGGGTCCTATTGTATCTTAGGGTGTTAAGGTAGACCCTAACAAAATTAAAGCAATTAAGGAATGGAAAATCCCCACAATCATAAATAATATCCTAGGGTTTATCAGGTTGACATGGTATTATCACAATTTTGTTAATATGTATGGGAGAATAACAACACCTATAAAAACATTACTGAAGAAATATCCATTTTTTTTTACTCCAAAAGAAACTAAGGCCTTTGAATATCTTAAAGAGGCAATGTGCCAAGCACTGGTCTTAGCTATGCCAGACTTCACCAAAACCTTTATTGTGGAATGTGATGCCTCATGAAATGGAATTGGCATTGTTTTAATGCAAGAAGGAAGACCCATTTATTTTAAAATCCATCCAATCAAAGGAAAGTATTTAAAAAAACCTATTTATTAGAAGGAAATGTTGTCAATACTACATGCACTTAAGCAATGGAGACCTTACCTAATGGTAAGACACTTCAAGGTAAAAACAAATCATGATAGTCTTAAATACTTTTTAGAACAAATATTATCTTCAAACGAGTAGAAAAATTGGGTCACAAATATGTTGGGTTATGACTTTGAAATCATCTACAAAAAAGGGAAGCAAAATGTTGTTCTAGATGCACTCTCAAGAAAGAATGATGGTGTGGAATAATTTCTTTGTGCCATTTATTTTATCTAACCATATTGGATAATCGAAACAAGGGATGAATGGAAGAATGACGAAGAAGTGTGGGCACTCATTCAAAAGTTGCAACAAGATCCCTATACAGATGATACATTTAGCTAGAAAAATGATTCATTATGGTACAAAGATTGCTTATATATTTGTAAGAATTCCCAATTCAAAAAAAGATTCTTTTGGAATTGAAAACCTCTCCCTTAGGAGGGCACCCAATATTTTTAAAAACTTACCACAGGGTTAAGAAGGATTTTTTTTGGGATGGCCTTAAATATTATATTCAAAAGTTTGTGGAGGAATGTTTGGTTTTCCAACAAAATAAAGTTGAGACAATTAAGACCCCGAATCTGTTACAACCTTTATCCATTCCAAGTCAACATTGGGAGGAAGTTTCAATGGATTTTATCATAGGTTTACCCAAGCCCGAAGGAAAGAGTGTCATCGTGGTGGTAATTAATAGACTTACCATGTATTCATACTTTTGTGCATTATCCCATACATTTAAATCCAGTACAGTTGCTACTGCATTTACCGAAAAAATTCAAAAGCTGCATGGAAACCCAAAGATTATTGTAAGCGATAGAGATCCCATTTTCACTGGAAATTTTTGGACAGAATTATTTTCTTTTCTGGGTACTCAATTAGCTCATAGATCATCTTATCATACTCAATTTGATGGAAAACTAAGATAGTGAACATATGTTTGGAAGGATGTATTTTTTTCTTTGTATCTGTTAAACAAACACAACGGGTCAAGTGGTTACGTCTAGTTGAATGGTGGTATAGCACTTCCTTTCATACTGCAGCAAAAATGACCCCAATTATGGAAGTTTAAGGATATCATCCCCCATCCATCACATCATATTTAAGAGAAAATTATAAGGTTCAATCATTGGAAGATAACATCGAGCATCACCAACAATTTATCCAACTGTTAAAGAATAACCTAACTTTGGCACAAAATCGAGTGAAACAATAGGCAGATCAACATCGCAATGAAAGAAGTTTTGATGTAGGTGACTGGGTATTTTTATGACTACAACCATATAAACAAATTTCCCTCAAGCAAGCTAAGAAGGATAATAAATTATCACTAAAGTATTATGGTATTTACAAGGTGTTGCAAAAGATTGGTACTATGGCATAAAAATTGGAGCTTCGAACATCTTCTCGAGTGCACCCAGTTTTCCATATTTCATGTTTAAATAAGGTTATAGGTGACAAGATCCCAGTTCAAACAATATTTCCAGAACTTGAAAAGGAAGGAAAAATCATATTGGGACCTAAATTAGTCACGGGAAAAATAATTTGACAACTATGAAATTGATCAATTTCAAAGTATCTCATCAAGTGGAAGAACTTACCCGTTGAAGATTCCTCATGGGAGGATGAGAATTTTATACAGAAGCATCCATAACTACTCAATCGTTGTGGAAAAATATTTTTTGAAGGAGAGGGTCATGTTCGATCCCTATAAGACTAGTGTACCCCTTATTGTTGTTGTTAGTGTATCCCCCTTACTGTTATTGTTGTACCCATGTAGTCCCCATAGTGTTAATATTGTGCCCCATAGAAGCCCACTATTGTTACTGTTTTTCCCTTACATTATTATTGTTATGCCAACTCTGATTATATTGTGACACCTTAGACTCCTATATATAAAAATGAGGTTTTTTCATTTGAATCATCCAAGAATTTTTCATTGATGTAATGTAAAGGAGGTTTCCCCCTCAAAGAGGATATTTTTTAAGTCGTTGATCTAATATTTTAATTGTTTTGTGAGTTGGTTGCATAACAAATTAGCCGAGGAAATATCCAACCATTGAAATAAAAATCAGTCCCATGGTAAAGATTCATTTTTCTCACCAAAATTGCTCGATCAATATCTTGACAAGTTAGAGTGAAAATGTTAAAACACCTTTGATTATTTTCAACCAATAATAATCATTTTTCCCCAACAAAGTGCTAGGTAAAACCTCTTGATGACTAAGGTGAAACAACCTCTAGTTTCATGAACCCTTGGGTGGACAATTGTGGTAATTAATCTGATTATTGTGCATGGTATGCCATTAAATTCTTTCTAATGATGCACGTACATCATAATTGCCTTGTCTATTATTCCTTCTTAGAGGTAGTTCCATAGTTATTTGAAGAACTATTTTAATAATTAGTGGTTGAAGGGAATGTGCATAGCCATGATTTTCAAAAGTAAGTACATTCTATAGTTAGAACTACATTCATCTTGATCTTACTATTTAGAGAAGTCATTTTTGGTAGGCCATGGCCCTTACAAAAAGATGAAAGTTCTCAGATAAGAACATATAAGAAAGTGATTCCTCCAAGGTCTTATTATATATAGATAAATATGTTTTTGAACCAGACATAATTGGTAAAACCCATAAGGTGCTTTGTCATGAAACCCATTACCTTTGCAAAGAACTCAAAACTCTATTCCATATGGGAAAGTGGCCTTCCCTACGACCTGCTTCCCATAATATTTCTCTTTTCTGAGCTAATACACCTGCGTGTTGAATTTTATGACTCTTCATGGATGGTAATTAATTACTGTCAGGGTTCCTATACAATATGATCTTTAAAGTAATGAGATATTCCCATAATACTTAACATCCGCTAAGTTCAAAGGCAATAGATGAGGAAAATATTGAAAGGAATTTTGAGAGTCTAATTGGCAATCAAAATAAAGAGTTCATAAAGAATTTTTCAGTGAACAAGGATGTCACATTCGACGTTAAACACCCACTAATTAGAGATAATTTTTAATATTCTGTGAAATAATTAGTATCTATGATCAATACTTTTTTAGGCTATGATGATGATGTTTATGTTGATTTTATCATTTTAGAGTTCATACAGAAGTGTTAAAATTTACAAAGATTAATTATGCATCCTACTTAGCCGAAATATCCATAAAAAATTATTTTAATTACATGATGAACATTGTTGAGGTACCATACATCCCTGGTTTACCTTATACTGGCTTAGAAATTGTCACATTTTCGGTTTTTAGGGATACAAATAAAAATCTTAGGAGAAGAAAACCTCCCTTTTGAATAGGTTCAAGTAATTGTATTTAATGAGAAACCTAATGGATACCATAGGTTTATTGATTCGTTCATGTCATTCATATTATCCTTGAATTATGGCCATCATCCCCCTAGGAAATGAGAGTAATGTAATTTCCATCTGCATAAGTACGAACAATTGAAATACGTAGACTTGTATATTCAGAAAAGTTACAAAATAATCGTAATCTATTGTGCAAACATTAATCCTTATAAATTTCCATTGTCTTTAATTGCTATAGTCTTTTCTATTTAATACATGCATCAAATAATTCATTTATATGACTTACATTTTACCTCTAAAGGAAAAACATAAGCATTTGGCATCCCTACTAAGTTATTTGGATTCAGAGTAAATGCCAAATTAACTCTCCCAATTATTGAAAGGTTTGTTGAAAACATTTAGGTTCGAAGATGATGAAAAATGGAAATATGAAAATCTTCATGTCATCGCCATTGTAAGAGTGTCTTTGAAATTTTCCCCTTACATCCATGCATTTAGTGAGGAAAAGGAAAAAATGGAAAACAAAGACTCTTAGATTGAGACATCATAGTTACTACTAAACCAAGCATTAAATGTAGGTGAAGGAATAACAAATATTAATTCTTGAAACCCTAAGTATAATGAAACAAACTCTTGAAGACCCTACGAATGTATATTTTCCTATCCCTCAAAATAAAAAGTTAAAAACTATGTCTAATTTTCCACAAAATGCCAATACTAAAACATTATCAATTGTTCATGTTTCTACTGAAAATTCTCATGTCTCTTTAGAAATGTTATGATAGAGAAAGTCAATAGTGTAAATGAAAATTAAGGGTAAGGAAATGTTTTTAAGCCCTAATAAAGAGCCTTTAAACCAAGAAGAAAAGACGTTGTACAGTCATTTAACATAGGAAGGCCCAACCCACTCCAGGTTGTTATCTTCAATTGATTACAGATCTTGGAAATTGCATATTGTTGTGTTACAAACTAAGATTGACACACTAACATATCGGCTAAAGTAATTTATTATGAAATAACTTAGTTCACAATAGCTATTGATAACCTTCCTCCTCAAGATAAATTTTCTAGCACATATATACAAACGATGTAGTAGCGAGTGTTGATTGGTGTTTTCATCAATGCTCAAATCTGTTAATGAACACTCTTAATATTTTATCTAGATTTTCTGAGTTGGAAGCTCCCATTGAAGGATGGTTGTAAACTCTAGTAGCCCCGCAATTGTCATGGTTTTTGAAGATGAAGATCAATGAAATTAACCTCAAGTTCATCATCATTAGATTCTTCTCACCAAGATAATTCTGGTGTTATGTGGCATGCTATGAGAGCCTTCACAGTTTGGGTTTTATGCTTATTTGAAGATGAAGGATCCATCATGTGGGCTAAAACCCCAAGATATGATTAATTAACATCACATTATTGGTTAAACAATGGCAAAGGGGGATTTCTTAATAAAAGGGTAAACCTATTATTGATTGTTATTAAAAATAAAAAATATGTCAAAGTTAAAATAGACCACTTTAGAAAAAGGGATTCTTGGCTTCAAATAAATTTTACATTTAAAAATTAAAGGGAGAATTTTAAAATTCAAAATAACTCTCCAATTCAGGTCAACTTCACATCAAATTTGAATATTTCCCTCCTTTGTGGAATTTGTTGAGCTGAGAGGTTTATTCTACAGCACAATGTGAAGGCGATGTGTAAGTATGTTCATCCCTCTTAAAATAAAAATAAAATAATCTCTAAATAGAAAAGAAATATCAACTATAATAAAAAGGTAAAAAAATATGATATGCATATTTAATATTGTATAGAATAAAATATGCAATGTTTCTTATGAATAAAATATTTTAATATGAATTAATATATATTAATAACAAAAAAAACATGTTTAATGTGTGCTCATAGTTGGATGCGCCTGCTATGTAATCTCTATAACATTCAAAATTATAATTTAAACAATAAAAATTACACATTGTGTTTGTATTCTAAACTAAGTTTGTACCTTCAAAATATTCATCTCTCTAAATTCATGTTAGATCAGTAGTTAAGATAGATCTAAACTAATTTCTATTTCATGGATTTTGACATTGATCCAAGTATAGATCGTTCTGAAGTTAAAATTATCTATGGCTTAAAGATATTTGAATATCTAACGAGAGGAGAGTTTTTGAATGGTTTTTTATGAGTTATAGGGGCTTAAACAGGATTGCCGGTAGCTCGTCGCTATTGTTGAAACTAATTCTGAGAAAGGTCGATGAAGGGTTGAGCTCGATTTTCTCAAGGTCCTTTTTGTTCTGAAGGAATATTCATATTCTCTGTGCGGCCAGGAACTATCAAACGTATCTGGGGTTGGGATATCACTGGAATTTATCTATAAATAACCCATAAACATCTATGGAGATATATGGTGTTTAGAGCGCAGTGCTCAGAAAACCATGAACTGAGATCCCCATTGTGCACTGAGAATCCAAATTTCCATAAATAACCCATAAACATCTATGGAGATATATGGTGTTTAGAGCACAGTGCTCAGCAAACCATGACCTGAGATCCCCATTGTGCACTGAGAATCCGAACTTCCATAAATAACGCATAAACATCTATGGAGATATATGGTGTTTAGAGCGCAGTGCTCAGAAAACCATGAACCGAGATCCCCATTGTGCACTGAGAATCCAAACTTCCATAAATAACCCATAAACGTCTATGGAGATATATGGTGTTTAGATCGCAGTGCTCAGAAAACCATGAACTGAGATCCCCATTGTGCACTAAGAATCCGAGCTTGAATTTGAATGAACTCAGGAGCACTGAGAGGTCGAGCTCGAATTTGAATGAACTCCAGATCGCTGAGAGGCCGAGCTTGAATTTTGAATGAACTCGAAAGAACTGACAAGCTGATCTTGAATTTTGAATGAACTCGGGAGTGCTGAGAGGCTGATATCCACTCTAGACAAGGAGGGTAGATTGTACTATTTAGCGATCACAAGAGATCTGGAAGGGTAGGTCGTTGGATGAACTGCAGAGCCAGTTTCGACTGGGCCACAACCCTGGTTGGTAATTGTGCAATGTTGAATTTATTCGATGGAATTGATGCGTCAGCAGCACTTGTGCATTGAGTGGTTTGGAATTGTAAAATTTTCACTCTACAAAACATATATGACACAAGGAGAGGCTTTTTTTTTTTTTTTTTTGTAAATTGTGTGGGACCACACTATTTTCTATTTATAATTGAAGGACAGGCTACAAAATATAAAATTCAGGCTATGACCTCAACCTGCCCGCAGGAAACCAGGTCTGTTGGCCACCTGAAAGCATGAAAAGCATACCAAAATTGAAATTGTTTCATCCGTCTGTAAGTCTCATTAGCTAGTTGTCCTACTACTGCAGATTGAACATACATATGACACAAAGAAAGTTCATATAAAACTAAAAAGTGCATCAAAAAACACTATACAGAAAACAACTATCCATCTGAAGAGGAGACTGGAGCTGGGTCTTTCATAGTAGACCCAGGCATGTCTACTTGTTGTAGCTGCTGAAGCAGCTTCTCCATTTGGCCTACCTGATCATCCAATCGACTAATTAAATCTGTTGTCTGGTACTGAGTTATCTTGATGAGCTGCAACTGGTTCTGTATGTCCTGCAGCAGGTCCTAAAGGCGAGGTTCTATCTTTGCCTAGTCTGTCTTAGTATGGACAGGCGGGAGACTTTGAATAGCTTTTGCTATAAGACATTTAACTATCCAATATGTATGAATAGTCTGATTGAATAGACTAAGACGGCCACGGGTATTTCCTGGGTCTGTTATGAAATCTAAAATCTCTGCTTCTGCTTCATTGTCTTAAGTATCAGTCTATATTTCTCTCTCCCAACCACGAATTTCTTGACGAACTATTGAAGAGTTACCCATCACATAATTGCAGCTAAGGTCTCCAGATGCTCCTGGTTAGTTTTACGACCACGTTTCTTAGGGGCAGGCTCACACTGGACTTTCTATTTTCCTTTGGAAAACTCGGACCTGGAACATCTCTTCCCCATAGCTGGAAAGATCCCCAATAGTATTGAAAGGTTGACAGAATGATTGTCGCTTGGCTTCCTCCGCTGCAGCCTCCAGATGTTTTCATGCAGAAAGCAGTGCTTGAACGAATGAAGTGCGGGAGGGAAACCACCTACCTTAACAGAAACTTTCCTCCAGTGCTCTAACAAAACAGCCTGGCCATACTGTGGCATAATGAAAATCTGGGTGATCGCACACTTCGTTGAGCTGGGCTGACAATACCTCATTATTGTCTTTAATTGCATGGAGGACGAGCACTCGCCTGGTTGCCACGGCTAGGATTGCCTCTCTGACATTTGTACACCCCGATCGGGGGACACAAGGAGAGGCTTTCTTACTCTAGATTGGATGACAAAAAATTAATGCACTTGGTCGCGTGCCATGTAAATTGTTCCGCTTAAATTTTATAGTTTTGATCAACCATTGACTGGTTGTTTGGAGGTCGCTCCCTCCTTTTCTCGTCTCTTTTGTAAGAAAGAAAAAAACGTTGTTTATTATATAAGTAAATAGTACATAATCATTCATCTTTTCGAGAAAGGCTTTTTAAGAAAATTAAATACATAGCATCAATCTAATTAAATCCTCTAGACTAAAGAAATGATCAAACTTCTCCACATATAACTATAAGCAATATTACCATCAACCAAAAAAACAAAGTTAATCAACATTTAAGTTTTAGAATGTTACTGTTCCAAACCATAGATGTACAGGGGGCAAGAGGCCACAAAGAAAAACATAACACATGAACAAAAACAAGATAATGAGCCCGTCTCATTGGATAAAGAACCGCAGATAGTCGTTACGCTCCAGAAATGAACAGGGCTCCCAAGAGACTGATCAGGAATCATCAAATAGATAGTTTTCAGGCTTGCTTGTGAATCCGACTCGTTTGTGATTTGACAAGAGATGACGACCCGCATAGAGGTTTCAGAAGTCAATTCCAGTTATCGCCCAAACATGAGAATAAAATACTAAAGATTGAATTCTAGAGAGAGTACATTTTGACGAAGGTTTTGCTCTTATATTTTTGACAAGATTCTTTCGCGAGGAATGCAATTGATTTGAATTAATAGTGAAGACAAAAATTGAAAGGTATAACACTTTGCTCTATTTTCATAATGAATTTCTTGTTGCCTCGTTTTACGAAAGAAATATTCATGTGGTAACACTGGAAGATGAAATTAAGAATGCTTATATGACTTGGTTAGTAAGACATTAAAATGCCTGAGACCGAAACTGGTTGTTTCATAAATCATCATTACTAATTTACATTTTTTCGAATGATTAATTAATTGTTGGAAAATCATTTTTAGAATTGGCATAAAAAAAAATTGTGTATAACATTCCTAAAGGCCAATATGTTGAATAGTTACTTTGTAATGAATTTTATTGATTTTGAAGTTATGATATATCTAAATCAAGACCAAAATTTAGAGACAAATATGGTTGAAGGGATTACAATAATTGGTTTTAGCATTGTGAACAAATTTAGGGTTTCTACCAGAGTTTACGCCCATTAGGATTTAATTAGGAACAAAGGATTTTGTAATTCTAGAATTAGGGTTTGATGCCTTTAATAATCCAGATGTGTTGATGACAATGATTTTGCAAGACTATGTGTGGAATTGTCAGTTTACTTACATATGGTCGATCTTAGTAGCTAGGGTTTGAGACAAAAAAATAACATATACACCTTATTTGTTGTGATGCTAGGGTTCGAGGATTAATGAGAGGGTTTGCATGGTGATGAGGGTTTATGTTACTGACATTGGGCTGGTTACGAACTATTAGTGTCACAAAGATTATATTATCTATGAACATATATTTGACATTTAAATTTAGATGGTTTGTCAGTGATGTAGGAAGTTTCTATTTTGACAAAGACATATAGATGTTGAGAAAAGGTTTGGCAGAATTATTTCTGTAGGGTTTTTAGAGAGATGAGAAATAAATTTAGGCTTTGTTGTGCATATTAAACAAAGGTAGAATTGATTGAAAATTTCTTTTGTATTAATATTGAGCATAGGGGGATCTACTTTGAAAATTGTGAAACGTGGTCCGCCATGGTGAGATAAAGGTGAGAGCCTTTAAGGAAAGTAGCAGCTTGCTGAGCAGGGTGGTAGGGTGTTGCGAGGCAAGAGAGTGGAGTCTGCTTCAGGTTGGAGGCTGAGAACACTTTAGGGCGGTAGGGTGATGGCAGGGAAGGTTGGACCGTGTGTATGGTGTTGTAGCATCCTTCCAGTAGCATCTCGTGAATTAGGAAGTTGACACTTTGTTTAGGTCAAATCCTGGAAATTCAGTCGTAAATGCATCCATCGAGAAGAAGTTGGTAAACAAGGTGTTGGTGCATCCATCAAGTTGTATCATGTATACCAGGGGGTTGGAACCTCCCTCAGTTGTAGCTAAAAATAATGGAAGTTAGAGCTTCCTATTGATGTACTTTTTATTGAAGACAAATATTGAAAAGCATTCAATGGTTTTTGTCTCATAAGGTTTCCACCTAAAATATCTGTGTCTATGTTCTTATTGTTTTGCATTATTGAATGGTGTTGTTGATTTTTTGTGTTTATCTGATGCTAATAACAATTAATGCTATGTGAAGTTAAAAATATACTAGCTCATAAGAAATATCACCCCCTCTTAGTATTTCCAACATCGAGGAACTTGATTAAGGATTTAATAAATGTTCAAAAAATTATAATGCAACTCCACATAATAGAAGAGCATCTATGACTGGAGAAAGCAAGAAATTGGGCTAATATTATTATGATATTTGAACTACAACAAAAAAATCTCATTACTGGTGTACCTAAAACATACCAAGCATCCATAGTTGTCATGCTAAAAGAAATGGGCAATGATATATTCATACTCAATAGAAAGCTTAACATGTCTGTAAGTGAGAATATCGAGAGTAAAGAAATAACATAAATTGAGAAGGAGAAAACTCAATTAAAAAACCAAGTCAAATGTCTCATTGAAACCAAGGCCAAATAAGAAAGACAAATCAAAGTATTAGAAGAAGTAGCTACAAACCTTGCAGAAAGGTTGCATAAGCAAAGGGTCATCATTGAAGTGGTGACTATTGAGTATGGATCTAACTAAGAACAACTTATTAAGCTAAATAAAAAAATATCTTAATTATAGGATGAGTGCTAAGCTAAAGTCTAGACCTCCAGACATTTCTAGATAAATAAAATGAACTCATAGATCAAAGTCATTATGAGATGGCTCAAAAGGATAAACAAATATCAGAGCTAAAACGGGCATATAAGAAAAAATACGAGTCCAATTCATAAATTGGATGCTTGAAACTTATTGACAGGTGGAAAAAAATTGTATTTCGGATCATATTAAATATACTATGAATATATTTAAAGACCATTTTGCAATATTTATCGATACAAAATCTATAAAAAAGAATCTGATCCTAAAGACCGTAAACACTTAGAATCAGTGAAGAAATAAAGTAGAAGTAGCTGAAGATGTCATTAAATTTGTTAACAAACAATCTGCTAATAATTTAAAGCTTCTAAATATTAACGATATGACTATGTTTACCATGAAAGTGGTGTGTAAAGGGAAAAAGAGGTTTGATATTTGATGCACATGATAAATGAAAAGAAGTTAGAAGCTTTTCCCAACATTATGGGAATCATTTCTTTAAATCTATTAAGTTTGGATTACCACCCCCATTAACTCCAAACGAGTGGAATTACCTATAGAATATATATAAAGAAGCTTTATATAGGAGATGAATGGGCAAGATCACCTCCTGAAAATTGCCGGTGGGATCAGGGATAAAATGGATTTTTAAAGGTTGTACTCTGAATTTATTGTTTTGGCTGCCATCACATAAGTTCAAGAAAAAATACCAGTTATAACATATAATTTATATATAGATATGTACATAAAAATTAAAATTATGCACGGATATCCTATTCCAAATTAAGCTAGGTGGTATGTTATCTCATGGTTGACAAATAAAAAGCCATTACTGACAATGTCATCAACTTTAGAATCCTTGTTGGCACATGAAACTTAACCAACAATCAGTGAGTCCACACCAATGCCATTTCATGTAGTAGTTTCCGAAATGGGTCATCAGTAAATGGTTAAAAAGGAGAAAAATAAAAGGGAATTGCATTACTCATTGGAAAATAGTTGACGAGAGTAACTACATCAACCAACTCAAAAATTATAAAACGAAGAAATCAATGTCGAGAAAAGGATCCTTTTCTGAGAGAATGGGATAGAACTTGATTCTCCTATGTGTACAACTTATCTGAGATTTTGAACTCTGATGTGTTATATTTCTATTTGCATTTAAAATTTTCTTAGTTAATTTCTATTTATAATTTCCATTTGGAACTTTGTTTGTGTAAACATTATTTACTCAAAACTTGATTTCCATAACATTTTATGTTTAATTTGAATTTCATGAAGTTATATATATTTCGCTTGTTGGATTAGAAGAAAAGTTTATTTTTTAAATTTCTTCTTTAATCTACTATCTAAATAGTATTATTTTTGTATATGGTCAAACAAATGTGTTATCATTGTTCCATGTGCTTTCATATTTCTTTAAAGAAGTAGTTATCATGATTAATAATATTAATGAAAATCCCTACACATTATATTTCCATTAATTGAAATAGAGAGAGGTGCTCTTAATAATGTTTCTACATATTAGACTTCGTGTTCCACCTATTTTTGAATGTTTATAGGTTTTTTATACTTACAAACTGATAATATCTCCCATTTGGGAATAATATTTATTTGTATATATCTTAACTAGAGGGATTCTATCTTAACTGAAGGGATTCTCCCTCAAATTGTTGGATTCTTCTAGTTAACTTAAATAGGGGAGGATATTGTTCCTCTATAAGATGCCTTAGTATCATCTAATGAATAGAAAAAACTCGAGGATACAACCTATGTTTTGGTGACCATATTGGTGATCAAAGTTATAAGGTGTTTTGAGATTCACATGATAAATATTGTTCTAGTTCAACCTCATATTATTTTTTGTTTATATGATCAAATAATGATCCTTAATAAGTTATATAAACTAGCTTTGTAGAGTGGTAGTTCAGGAAAATAATTGCAATGAGTGTGGAAAATCCCCATGTTTGAAGGAATCAAGAGAGACAACTAAGGTGACTGGGTTGCAGTTGTCAATAAGAGATTAAATTTAATTAATTCAAGCTCGAGAGAATTGTGAGACATAGAAGGTTGAACCTTGACACTGCATTGGGAAATCAACAACCTAATCCTAAGAGAATCCTACAATGAAGGAAAGAATATTCCTCGATAAGTATGCTTTTATTTGAAAATGTTGTTATTTACAAATATAAAAATGTTTTAGCTTTACATTCTATGATTAAAACTCCACGTAATCAAATAATATATAAAATTAAAAACTCTACTACTCCTCGTTTTAAAAATTCTATAAAAATAAAAATAATGTCAAGAATATGAACTTTCCCATTTTTCATTAGATAACCCCTAAATAGAAACCTATATCACCTAAAAATAAGGAGTTTCTTAGAAACCATTGAATGGTAGGATTTGGAGGAGGAGCCATGCGGGGAGTTGGAATAGTAAGTGGAAAGCCTCCATCACCAAAGTCCCCAAGTCATTGGGTGGTTGCTATATACGAACATCTAAGAGTACCTCAAAATTTACATGATATTCCCAAAAAGTATTTTAAAACTCTCCCAAAATTTAATGGGAAAAATAAGGTCTTAGTGAATAATGATGTAGTAACTTTCCATGATCGTATAAATAATTTAGCAATGGTCACAAAGATGTTTACTTAAAAATTTCCATTCAAAGATTAGAGGGTGAGGCTAGAAAATGGCTTAAAAACATGCCTCTAGGTTATAACGAAAAATACTAAACCATGGAGATTACCTTTAAAATCAATGAGGAGAGAGAAATATGATCAATATTAGTAGACCGAATTGTTGGCATTGAAAAGGAAATACCATGAATTTTTCCTTGGCTTTAATAAGAATTTAAATAAATTGTATGACATGATTCCTCTTTTTGAGACCTCGTTAGAAGTAGATAAGGTAGTCTATGAAATTTCTTTTGATCCCAATATTTCCCTCATGTTCAGAGAAATATGATATGTAACGTTAAAGAAAGCTCAAAATTATTCCTTCAATATTAAATGAAATCTCAATGCTTCAAGGAAATATAAAGTAAATATTGACCATCAATATAAAAATAAAGCGAAAGAGGAACATGTTGCTAAACCTTCCTCTTCCCACTCCCAAGTTAATAAAATTAATGAAATGCCCAAATTAATTAAATCATTTTGAAATAAACTCACACAACTTGTTAGCTCCCTATAATACTAGTGTAGCCCCTTTATTTTTATTTTCAGTGTATCCCACTATTGTTATTATTGTGCCCATGTAGCCCCCATATAGCTATTGTTGTACCCCATAGAAGCTACTATTGTTATTTTTTGTCCTTACATTATTATTGTTATGTATGCTCTAGTTATATTGTGACCCCTTAGACTCTTATATATACCAAGGAGGTCTTTTCATTTGTATCATCCAAGAATTGTTCATTTATGTGATGTAAAACAAATTCCCCCCTAAAAGAGGGAAATTTTCAATTCATTGATCTATCTTTTCTTATATTTTGTGATCTGGTGGCATAAAATTTGGTATTAGAGCTTTGGATTCTAAAGTTTAGTTGTTTCGAATAGGTCTTCTTGGAATTTTCACTATAATTTTTTTGTCTAAGAGGTTTCAGATGATGAAAGTGTGACCACGTGGCTTTGAAATCTTGGTGAATTTCGTGTATAAATTTTAGATCTTGGCGTGCTATATTTTTTTCTGAGATATGGTCTGAATAAGTTAGGATTTCTGCATGCTCCAAAATTCAGTCGCAAACAGGCGAGCTAGGGAAAATCATGATATATTTCTCTTCAAGAATCAAATTTGAATTTTGTAAAAAGTAACAGAAATTACTCGGACTGTAGTTTCCCGTGTATTAATTTTATTGACGAATATTGAAATAGTGAGACATGGAATTCCATACAAGTTCGCTCTACTGAACTAGTCTATATTCAGGACATCATGGAATATTTGTCATAATATTATCTTGAAGAATAAAATATTGGGATGACTTGTGGAATTGGAAAGAAGACTCATAGGTATACCACAAGATGAAATTTCATACCTTGGGAGGCCACAATTGCAGAGATTAAACAGTTTCAATATTGAGCTCCTAAAAACAAGAAGAAGGTGTGTATTTTTTCTTTTAAATTGTGTATAAATTTTGTTTAAAAAATCATTTTGAAGTGATTCAAAGGGAATATTGAAGCATAGATATCATATTTTGAGTCCAATATTCCTTGAAAAAAAAAATCGGATACACCTATTAAGAAACCAGAAAGCTCTACTATGTTGCATGAAGAAGAGGAATAAATGAAACATGATATATCAAAATTACAAGACCAAGTGAAATGAATTTTTCTCTCGCAACGAGTAACCAAAAATGAATTGGAATCTAAGATGGATTTTTAAAAGAAAAAATAAATGTAAACATAGAGGTTTTTAAATTTGGCATGGATGCGAAGAATGTGAAGTTCGAAGGATTGACAAAGTTGTTTCAAGAAAGACTTCCTAGTGGTGACAAGGTAATCCATGAAAATCATGATGAGGACAAAAGGAATATGAATTATGATTTCAGAGAATCCATGTGGGGTTTAAGAATCACCACAATCCAAATATATTATAAGGAAGTTTGATGGTAAGGATCTAGTAACATGGATAATACAGATGGAATATTTTGATCTACATCATATGCAACTCACACAAAAGGTACACTTTGCATATTTATATTTCTAACCCAATAAGTTTGTATGGTCTCGATGTCATTGTTCTCGTAAACGGTTTTCCACTTGGTCATTTTTTATGGACGAAATGATAACACATTATGAGGATACAAAGAGAATCACCTTCTTTAGCCAATTGATAAGTCTCAAATAAAAGGGTTAAATGGCGGAGAACATTTAGGACTTCCAAAAATTGAATATCATTGTAATTGATATTCTAAATTAGCATTGATGTCTTCATAGTGAGTTTAAAGGATAATATCCAACATGAGGTTCACCTTTGGGTACCTAGGTCATTGGAGAAAGCATTTTGGGTGGCAAAAAAAGTTGAAAGAAAAATTATGGAAACAAGGAAGTCTACCACTCGCAACTATAAATATGGAAGTGTTGTTGCTCCTAGCCTTCCATAACCTACAAGGTTGAGACCACAATAATTGGAGGAAAAAAGAGAAAAATGGCTTTGTTACAACTGTGATAGAAAATACATGAAAGGTCATAAGTGTGTTGAGAAGAAATTATTTTTCATAGATTGTTAAGAGGAGAAAGAAAATGAACAAGAAACATCAAAATAAGAGGATATATACCATGAACTAACACTAGAGAAAGAAGAAATCAATCTGACCATATCTTGTAATGCATTGTTGGTAATTACTACTCCTCAAACTCGTAAGGCAAAAGGATATATCAAGAAGAAAAAGTTAATAGTGTTGATTGATTCGGTTTGTACCCATAGTTTTATTCATTGTAAGATAGAAAAGGAAGTAAATTGGTTGATATATCCATCACAAGAGTGTCAAGTGATGGTTTCAAATTGAGGAACAATAAATTTCTCTGGAAAGTGCCATAATATCAAACTAACCATAGTGGAATATATATTGAATAATCCAATGCTTTCCATTCCAATGGGTGGTGTTGATATTGTACTCTAATTCCAATGGTTACAAAATTTAGGTACGATAGATTTTAATTTTCAAGAGCTATTCTTGAATATTTTTTTTGAAGGATATATTCTTTCCTTTGTATTTGATAAAAAACACAATAGGTAAAGTGGTTACCTCTCACTGAATGGTGGTATAATAATTCCTTCCATACTATAGCAAAAATGACCTCATTTAAGGGACTTTATGGATATGATCCACCATCCATCACATCATGTTTAAGAGAAAATTATAAGGTTCAAGCAGTGGAAGATCACATCGAGAATCAACAACAAGTTCTCCAACTCTTAAAGGATAACCTCACTCTAGCACAAAATTGAATGAAACAACAAGCCAATCAACATTGTAGTGAAAGAAGTTTTGATGTAGGTGACTGAGTATTTTTAAGACTACAACCATACAAAAAATTGTCCCTCAAGCAAGCTAAGAAGGATAATAAGTTATCATCCAAGTACTGTAACAACCCACAATTTAAATATACAACTAATTATTCCAATTTATGCAAACATTATCAACACACAACTATTCAACTAATTATCAGAGAATTTTCTAAAAACATAAGCATAGATGACTTTCTTGCAACGATGATATTCCTTACTTTTCATTTGGAGTTGAACATTATTTGAATCCTGCTAACCGCAACAAAGTTTTGGGGATGACTCTCCACCCAACTCTAGGCTCAACTACACATAATATTTTTACTGTTGGTCAACCCTAAGCCTTCAATCAAGATACTACTACTAGGGAATCCTTTGTCTCACAACACTTTTCTCCCTATATCCTAATCATGTTTTGTTATCACATGATCTTTGACTACTGATAATTTTACCTAGCACTTCGGTGCTATTTGAGAAATTTTGTTGGATATTCCTCTTTTGTGCTGCATATCGTAGTGAGACTAT
This sequence comes from Pinus albicaulis, assembly GCA_034641835.2. Taxonomy (NCBI): domain Eukaryota; kingdom Viridiplantae; phylum Streptophyta; class Pinopsida; order Pinales; family Pinaceae; genus Pinus; species Pinus albicaulis. The sequence goes on along the minus strand of CM076575.1, from coordinate 1,378,502,146 downwards.
ATTTTCTTCCAAAATATCCTTTTTCTAGGTGCTTTCTCCTAATTCCCTTTGGGTGTTTCTTCAATTTTTTTGGCCTCCTCTAGTTACAATTTTAGATTGATGATAATATTTTATGATTCTTAAAAAAAATTGCTTAGACTTTTAGCATGTTTCTTTAGTTCACTCAATTTGGATTCTAATGTATTGAAATTCCTTCTTTATACCTTTAGGTCCTTTAAGGAACTAATAAGCTATCTTTTAAGATCCACTTCACCTTTCTCTTCATCTTCTTCAGTACATTATTTTTTCTTCAAGAGATTATTTTTGGTTTTCCCTTGCCATGAACAATACTCACTATCACTTTCTTCATTGGATGAAGAGCTATCTTCATTTGGGTAGAAACGTTTCTTGAAATATTTGTTTTTACCTTTCTTCTTGTATCTTGTTTATTCTTATCTTCTTTCCTAGGAGCTTCTTCTTCATCATTATATTTCTTTGCATAGGGGCACTTTGAAGAAAAATGATCAATTTCACCATAATTGAAACAATTTAAAGAAAGCTTACCTTTGCACTTTCTTGTTCCTAATTTCAAATTTCTCACAGAGTTTGCTAGTTATTCATCTGAAATTTCACTACAACTACAATAAGGGCTTGGCTTTGTTTTTTGCTTTTATTTCATTGTTTTATTGCATGTGGTAAAATTTTCTTCTCTCTTGGATGGATTCTCATACTCTATTCTAATTTCGTAAGATGTAAGTGTTCCATGTAGCTCATCCATGTTGACATTTTCTAAGTCTAATATTTATTCTAGCAATGAGACTATAGCATAAAATCTCATTTGAAGTGATTTCAATATATTTCAAACAATTACCTTGCTTTCCATTGGTTCTCCCAAAAATTGTATGGCATTTACTACTTCATCAACCTGGAGAAAATAAGTTACAATATTTTCATCTTAATTAATTTTTAACTACTCAAAATTTCTTATGAAGGTTCGAAGCTTGGCCTCCTTTACCTTTTGCTCCCCTTCATATATATTTTGGTGGTTGTCCCCAAATATATTTTTCAAATGTGTAATGCATTACTTTTACATACACTAATTCTATTAGACCACTCAAAATAACAATACTAGATTTAGCATTACTATCATAAATCTTCTTAGCTGCATCATATATTCGAGGAGTCAAGGGTTCTTTGTATCCATTCATTACATATTGCTAGATATCATACCCTCGTGATTGCACATAAAATTTCATACTTCCGCTCCAAAGTGCATAATTTTTTCAATTAAATATTGCAACAACGATCTTTGTGCACTCTGTGGTCTCCCTTCTAGTGGTTAGAATTATTTTTAAGGAACCTAATCTGACACCAATTGTTGGAATTTATGAGACGGGTTTGAATTAGCATTTCACATACAATTAGTTAATTATAAAATTTTAGATCTTGAACATTAGAACAATAATCAACAACACATCATATGAGCGGTACATAATCATATTTTAGGTGGAAACCCTTCTAGAAGAAAAACCACCAAAAACGTTTCTAAGATTTTGTAAGTACAAAAATGCTTCAACTTCAACTGAAAGGGAAACTCCAAATTCCTAGTATTCTAGAGAATAATTCTAATTTATTAGGTAGCTCCAACTCTTGAACGACTGCTTATACACCATGGTTTTACCAACTCCAACTGGAAGGACACTCCAACACCTTGCAAGCTCTAATTTTCCCTAGCATCACCCTGCCACCCTGAAGTATTTTCAGGATCCAACCTGAAGGAAACTTCACTCTCTTACCCTACACCACCCAACCACCCTTATGATGAAATTAAGAGAAACAATTTGTGGGCTCTGGTACTAGGGACAATAACCCACTTACAAAGATATTCATCGAAGCCCTTTTATGGTAATATGTGTTTCAAATATACAATCAAAACCATAATTTTTCAACAACTACTTTTAAATTATATAACAATGTAATATATCAAAATAATTAAATTACCTCAAGTTTACGATGCAATTATGCCTTCAAATATGATAATGCAAAGGAGCTATTGATTATCAAGTTGATGCAAAATGATCCACTCACAGCAAGTATTGTACAATTCTGTGACAATATTCTTATTCTATTGATATTGTTGAACAAAATTTTCATTGAATCACAATAATTATACCTTCATGTCTAGATCTCTGAAAAATGTATGCCCAACTGTAGGCCTTACTTTAGATCAAAGTTTCATGTAAAACAGACCGTATACAAGCCATGACATTTATAACAAAAGTTATCACAACATGTTCTAGGATATATAGAAAATGAACCAAGAGGTGACTCTTTAGGAGTTTGTACAGTAAGCTCATAAAATTGCGTCGAATGCTCCACAAGTCATTTTGAAAAGCACCCAGGATTTCACTATGGCTTTTCCAAAAATTAGTTGTCACAAGAGGCACTACAAGGAAAATACCCTTTAGCAGATGTTTTTGAGGAACCCCTTATAAAAATATCCCCGATATCCATTTGTAGCGGAGGTCTCTAGAGGAGGTTGGCGAGTGGAGGTTTTCATGGATGTTATTTGTCCGGTGTGGTTTTCATCATAAATTGCACTGATGCGTTTTACTCACAACGCACCGGTGCATACTAAAAATTGGCACACCGAGATACCGCGCTCTTCGTACAAACCCACCCGGTGCGTCTAATTACTATAACGCACCGGTACTCTATGCATAAAAAGACCCAGTGCGGCTTAGTAATCCAGTGCACCGCAACGACAATGGTGCATCATCACTAATACTGCTCGGTGTGTCACAAAAACCCACGCACCGAAACAGGTTTAAATAAAAAAACATTATTGGTCGTAAACATGGAATTTTCACTTCTTAAGTGCTCCAGACCTCTCAAGCACTAGTGTGAATTTATCTTGTGTGAGGTGTGTTGCCATTGGTGCTCCAAATACACGCACAACTGCCATCCATTGCCCACCTTGTGGAGTTCGAATTTTCGAAAAGGGTGGGAAATTTGGTTTCTCTAATTCCTTAGAAAATATGCCTCCTCGACGTGCAAATGTACATGTATTTTACTTATTTCTCAATAAATAAATGTTTTAGCAAATTCGATTTCCAAAAAACCTTAAAATTTACCATTAAAAAAAAAAAAATTGCGCAGTGTGCTCGAGTCATTCAGCTCGAATCGTTCGCTGTGCTGCCTGTAAATTTACAGGTAGCACCACGAATGGTGATAACGGAAACCACACTGTGTTCTGGTGATGTACCAAAAAAATGCACACCGTGCTTATATTTAAAATTTACATGTCAGTGCGACTGTTTAAACGACCACACCATTGAATATGTACCAATGTCGGGAGGGTGGTGCGTGGACCAAACTATGTTCCCGGGGCAGATAGTTAGGTCAGTGCACCACCCGCCTGACATCATTACATGGGCAACAATGCGGTCGTTTACAGGACCACACCGTTGACCATGTATTTCTGTTGGGCGATGCGTTGACCAAAAGATTTTCCTCGGTGCGGATATTTTGGCCAGCGCACCACCCTCCCAACAACAGTACATGTTCAATGGTGCGGTCATTTAGAAGACCACACCATTGACCATGTATTATTGTTGGGCGGTGCATTGTCCTAATTATCTGCCCCAGGGTGGATATTTTTGTCAACGCACTGTAAAAAAATAAAATTTTATGTTTTGCGGTGCGCGAATAATTTCCATGCGCACCAAGAGCAGTGCGTGACTGTTTTTTGGGTGCACAGATTGTTTTTATTTTTCCAAAAAATAAAAAATAAAATAAATTATATATATATATATATATATATATATATATATATATATATATACATGTCTCATTTAATAAAAAAAGTGTATTTAATATGTTAATCATTCAGCGACGTGAGCAGAGAAAACAAAGGGAACAACAAGAACACATGGAGGACAAGTATAACGTGATTCACCTGTGGGAGGCACGAGAGATGGAGAGACTTATGTACCCTTGCCCTATTATGGCAACCACCCAGTTGCTCCTAAGGGAGTTAGGCCTCCTCAAGTTAAATGAGGAAGCTACATCCCTGAAGGGCCATAGTGGGTTATTAGGACAACTCATCTTTAGGTGGGATGCCCACCAAAAAGCTTTCTGGGATGGTCTTGGCCAGTGGTATGCGCCCACTGAGGAGGACATATACTTTATTACTGGCCTATCTAGGAGAGTGCAAGATTTTCCCCAATTCACAGATGTCCCTGTCAACTATGCAACACAGAGTTAGTTGGCATACTCCCATAAATACATTAGGGACGATATAGTTTCTCCTATAGATTTTCAGGTGTCTAGTGGTCAGTTACGTATTGATTCGTTTGGTGTAGAGGAGGTGAGGCACCTCTCACTACTGCTGACGACCATTGTACACTATACTAGTGATAGGAAATGCAATAGTTGCCTGCTTTTATTTTATGTTGATCATTTATTCTGGGCACCACGACTTGTGAGATGGTATGAGATTTTTTTGCGAAATTTTTGTATAGCATTAGATAGATGCCATTCTTAGAGAGCTTTCTAGAGATGAGGCCTACTTTTGTTCGGCAGCCTCGTAGGCCGATGCTACATGTACAGATGTAGATGTGGGGCCAGATGATGCCCAGGAGGGGCTAGTCTGACTTTCCCGCTAGGATATCTCCTGATGCCCCAGAGTTGCTATCCAGTGTTGATGATCACTCCTTCATTCTGGTGCCATGTATGTATGCAGGTTTGGATTGGCGAGGGTGTAACAACATCCTCTTCATAGACGATGAGCCATCAGATGCGAGAGGTAATATTAGTGTTTTCTTTAAATTAATATAGTTTCATTTTATTGTCTTAATTAATTAGTTAATTAGAATTACCAAATTTATTCTAATACGTTCTTTAAATTATTTTATTATATTGTTTAATTAAAATTTCTAATTATTGTTGTGTACTATATATTTTGTAGATATTGGGAAATTTGTTGGGGATGAGATTCCACCCCCAATGAATGATCCAGGTGTAGATGTTGATGAGGAGATTGCATAGGATGAGGATCATGGCGATAGACCTGATCCTGATCGGGTGCAGATACCTGTGGGGGTGAGGCGTAGGTCGGACACTTGATTTAGGATGGATTTGGGCGACCAAATCTGTCGACTGCTAGTGGATGAGAGAGTTCGCCTGGCTATGATCATAGAGATTCAAGTTGATCGTAGGGTCACACAGTTTTGGAGAGGCATGCCCTGCGATATGTTGACCCTCATCCGTCATATCGTTGGAACTTCCAGAGCACTAGCATGAGCTAGGAGGGGTAGGCGTCATGGAGATGCACGACAGAGTAGCGCCTCATATGATTATCATGATCACGAGGGTCATGATCATAATTATAGTACTCCACCTCCTCTTCCTTCACCTCACAATGGAGATAATGATGAGCAATGAGCATCCTGTCCTGATCACTGGGCATCGTCTGACCAGTCTGCACCATCTCAGCAGACACCTAGTCCTGAGCAGGCACTTGATTTTGAGCAAGCGGGTCCATCTACGGAGGCAGGTCCATCATCATAGGCCACACCATCCACTGAGCGGGCTACTCCATCAACGAGTCATCAACAGGCAGTTCTCGAGCACACTGCACCATCGACTAATCAACAGGCACCTCTAGAGCAGGCACGCTGTCTATCTGAGGATGAGGTTGCACCATCGACTGAGCAGGCCTCGAATAGTACTAGTTTTGATGTACCACTATATATTTGACATTTATATGCATTTATATTACAGTTCTATATTCTTGGCATTATACAGTTATATGTTCATGTTGATGTACTTAATTTACATGTTGGTGTTCATCATGATGTGTATATTGTTAGGTCATGTTAGAGATGTTCATTTAATATGCTTCCAGATAGATGTTTATGCGATAACAATTATTTCACATGAGATGTATATTTTATGTTTGTGTTGTGATGATGTTATACAATGGTCTTGTTTTTTTAGATGATCGTGATCACGATGATTAGATGATGTTAGCGAATTTGAATGTGTCTTTTAGTCGAATATGATGTTTCTAAAATGGTTAACTGTTATGAAACCAACTCCAAAAATAGAAGGAAAGAGAGATCAACTGGTGGTCTGGACACAGGTGTTAATGATAAGCTCTCAAATCTCGAAACAATTTCTTCAAGTTCTAGTGGAACTTCTTCACGGTCTTCCCTTTTGAAAATCAGTTATCAAATTTCAATTTTATAACCCAAAACAAATGCATTAAAAACTTGTTATAAAAATTTTAAATTACGTTAAAACCCAATTTTCTTAGCCTTCAATTAAAGGAAGAAATCATTATTGCATAATATATATAAAAAGAAGCAATAATAAAAATCAACCATAATGTTGATTTAGTGACGGATTCCAAACTTCATTAAAACCTTGGCTATAATTTTATCGCATCCAATTAAAACATTAAACCTCATGCATTTAATTATGTGATATTCGTTGGATTAAAAACCTTGATGCGAAAACCATTCGATCTGTTGAGTGTTGGGCAGACAACTCAACCCATAAAATCTAATTTATAATTTTATCGGGTCCATCTGAGCTCTTAAATTCCTTGCAACTAGAAATGCGATTTCCGTCGGATTGATGATCTTAATGCAAGGCCATTATATCATGTGAATTCTTGACGATCAAACTTGAATTGTTAAATCCGAATTATAAAATATCACCTTTCTTCAAATATTCTCTGCTCTTGTACTTGATGTTGCTATCCTGTAATTTTTTTTTTACCTGTTATTGTATTGCTCAAATTTTTGAAGCAAACTCTTCTCCATCAGCACTTCTCATCTCTGATTTTCCCAAATTCCTTAATTCATACACTCCTCTTGGGTGCATTCCATAAACTATATGGAATGGACTCTGCCCTGTACTCCTGTTAGGAGAGTCATTATAAGCATATTCAGCCTATGCCAAAATCTGATCCCACCGTTTAGGATGTTCACCTGCAAGAATTCTCAAAAGATTACCCAAGCTTTTGTTCACCACCTCAGTCTGTCCATCAGTCTGAGGACGATAAGCTGAGTTGAAACTTAGTTTAGTACCAAGATTTTTCCACAATGTACTCCAAAAATGACCAACAAATCTAGTGTCCCTATCAGAGACAATGCTTTTAAGTAACCCATGCAACCTTACAATCTCTTTGAAAAACAAATTAGCAACATGAGTAGCATCACTTGTTTTATAACATGGAATAAAAAGTGCCATTTTTGAAATTTTGTCAACTACAACAGAAATTGTATCATTCCCTCTCCGTGTTTAAGGTAAACCCAAAACAAAATCCATACTTACCATATCCCAAGGTCTATCTGGAATAAGTAATGGAACATACAAACCTGTGTTTTGACTCCTTCCTTTTGCATACTGACAAAATTTACAATTTCGCACATACTTCCCCACTTCAGTTCTCATATTTGGCCAAAAATAAAAGTGACTCAACTGTTCATAAGTATTGTATACACCAAAATGTCCACCAAGTCCACCACTATGTTTCTTCTTAATTAAATTTTCTCTCATAGAACAATTTGGTATGCACAGATGATTTCTTTTAAACAACAAACCTTCTTGCAAGAAAAAATCTAGCCACTTACTTCTGTCCAACAAAACAGGATTATTGCATGCTTCAAATGCCTCTTTAAAATCCAAATCTGTTTTATATAATTCTTTAAGAAAATCAAAACCCAACACTTGAATTTGACTTCCTTGAACTAAAATGTTTTTTCTACTTAAGGCATCTGCTCCTTTGTTTGCTTGGCCAGTTATAAGTTTCAATACAAAATGGAACTTTGAAGATACTCTACCCATTTTGCATGTTTCTGATTTAGTTTTGGTTGCTGCATAATGTACTATGGTGCATGATTATCTGAATAAAGCACAAACTCTTTAGACATCAAGTAATGTCTCTATTTTTTAATGACTGCACAACTGCATAAAAGTCCTTTTCATAAGAAGAATATTTCCTTCTTGTCTCATTCAATTTTTCACTGAAATAAGCTACATGTATGTCTTCTTGACTTAGCACAACTCCAATAGCTTCTCCACTGGCATCACATTTCACTTGAAAAGGTTTGTTAAAATCAGGCAAAACTAAGATGGGCTTTTCTATTATCTTTATTTTCAACAACTGGAAATTTTTCTCTGCTTCATCAGTCCATTTAAATGGTTGTTTGTCCTTATTTATAGTTTCAATAATAGGAGAATTGATCTTACTAAAATTCCTTATGAATTTTCTATAAAAACTAGTAAGACCATGGAAGATTCTCACCTCAAAAACACTTTTGGGTGAAGGCCATTCTATGATTGCCTTTATCTTCTCTAGATCCATATTCAATCCATCAGCAGAAACAACAAAGCCTAGGTATACTAAATCTTCTTTCATGAATGAACACTTTTTAGAATTTACTAGCAAATTTTCCTGGTGCAACTTCCTTAATACATAATTCAGATGTCTCATGTGTTCTTCTTTAGACTTGTTGTAAATTAATATATCTTCCAGATATATTATTACAACTTTACCAATAAATTCCTTCAACACTTCATTCATAAGCCTCATAAATGTAATAGGAACATCTGATAATCCAAACGGCATTACCATCCATTCATACAATCCTTCATCTGTTTTAAAAGTTGTTTTCCATTCATCTCCTTCCCTTATCCTTATTTGTTGATAGCCACTCTTTAAATCTAGCTTTGTAAAATATCTTGCCCCACTTAAACAATCCATCAAATCTTCAATTATGGGTAAAGGAAATCTATACCTGATTGTTATTTTGTTAATTTCTCTTGAACCAGTGCACATTCTCCAGCCTCCATATTTTTCTGGACTCAACACTGTTGGCACTACACAAGGACTCAAACTTTGTCTGATCAGTCCTTTATCTAACATCTCCTACACCTGCTTCCTGATTTCTTCATTTTCTGTGGGAGTCATCATGTATGCTAATTTATTTGGAAAATTTTCTCCCAGAATCAAATCTATATGATGGCTGATTTTTCTAATAGGTGGTAATTCATCCAGTAAATCATCTACAATGGTATCACAGTAATTTTCCATCATCTCTTGAATTTCAATTGGTAAATCAAAAATTTTAGTGGAAGTAATTACTATCTTGGGTTTGAAAATTAATTCAAATTTTACCTCATCATCTTCAATCTGCTGCAAATATTCTTTTCCACTCAGTAACAAAGCTTTCAGATCAGATCTTCATTTTGATGCATCTTCTTCTTCTATCGGCAACAATGTATGATTGATACCATCTTTACAAAACTTATATGTGTTCTTTTTCCCATCATGCATAGCTCCTCTATCATACTGCCACGGTCTACCCAGCAAATGTGACATAAGTCCATAGGCATCACATCACACATAATTCTGTCTTTGTAGCTACCCAGCTGGAATTCCACTTCACACTGTTCATTTACTAACAACTGATGTCATTTCTAAAGCCATGACACCTTGTAGGGTGTGGGATGTTTCTTTCTCTTCAATTTCAATTTCTCTACCACTTCTCTAGAGACCAAATTATCAGTGCTCCCACTATCGATTACCATTTGATAGCATTTTCCTTGAACTTTGCACACAGTTCTAAACAAATTTTTCCTTTGTGCCGGTTCAACAACTTCCTTTGTTGGTTTAACAAAACTTTGTTAACTACCAAAGATTCTCCTTTCTCTGGTGTATTTTTTGCTTCTGGCACTTTTGGTGCTTCTGGAATTTTTGCTGCTTCTTCTTCATTCTAAGAAACAATTACATTTCTCTGATTTGTCCCCACATTATTTGGACATTCATAAGCCCTGTGTCCAAGCTTATTACATCTATAGCATTTGATTTCTCTTCCTCTGTCTCTGTCTCCTCTTCCTCTGGAAAAACTCCTTCTGCCACTTGCATCACCTTCTGTAGATGTATGCTGACTTGAGCTGTTTTTAGCTCCTTCTCTCAGTGTTGTAGATCTTCCTCTACCATCTTGACTTCCAGTTCCTCGGAAAGTACCTCTACTTCTGGTATATTGCTTCCTTATGAGTTTTTCTTCAGCCTTCAAGGCCATATGATAAGCCTCTTCCACTGTTTTATGAGACAACAGACTTATCTCATCTTGGATCTCCATTCTGAGACCATTAATACATCTTGCAATCTTCTCTACCGTATCTGGAATTCGTCCTGCTCTTATGCTCACTTTGTGAAATTCCTCTGTGTATTCTTTGACTGTCATTGATCTCTGTCTAAGATTTTGCATTTGTCTAAATAATGAAATTTGATAATCACTTGGAAAAAACTTACCTCTCAGCTTTGCTACCATCCTGTTCCAATTCTTTATTGGCTTCTTACCAATTCTTCTTTCTGCCTGCACTTCATCCCACCAAAGCATTGCATGTCCTTTCAATTTTGTGACAACAAAATTCACTCTTTTTCCTTCATCCATTTCTTCATAATCTAAGAACTTATCCATTTCATTAACCCAATCTATCAATTCCTTTGGATTTAAGCTTCCTGTAAAAACTGAAACCTCAAATCTGGGTTTAGATGTGGATCCCAACACTGATTTAAAAAATCTCATTTCATGAGTAACTTTTGCGATTTCTCCCACTTCTGCAGATTCAACTTTAGGTTCACTGAAATATCCGACATATGCATCTCTTTGATTCCCCATTTCCATTGCTTCTAATCTGGCTTGCATCTATTGCATAAGTTCCATCACTTCAGCATTTGCAACTAGTCTTCCTCTTCTTCGACCAACACCACCTCCTCTTCCAACTCTGTAAGCCATGTTGGATTTCATTTCCTGATCTCTGAGACCTTGTTCAGTGTCTAAATGTTGATATGATACCACTAATGGTGGTCTGGATGCAGGTGTTAATGATAAGCTCTCAAATCTCGAAACAATTTCTTCAAGTTCTGGTGTAAATTATTCACGGTCTTCCCTTTTGAAAATCAATCATCAAATTTCAATTTTATAACCCAAAACAAATGCATTAAAAATTTGTTATACAAATTTTAAATTTCATTAAAACCCAATTTTCTTAGCCTTCAATTAAAGGACGAAATCATTATTGCATCATATATATAAAAAGCAACAATAATAAAAATCAACCATAATGTTGATTTAGTGACGAATTCCAAACTTCATTAAAACCTTGGCTATAATTTTATTGCATCCAATTAAAAAATTAAACCTCATGCATTTAATTATGTGATATCAATTGGATTAAAAACCTTGATGCGAAAACCGTTCGATCTGTTGAGTGTTGGGCGGACAACTCAACCCATAAAATCTAATTTATAATTTTATCGGGTCCATCTAACCTCTTAAATTCCTTGCAACTAGAAATGTGATTTCTGTTGGATTGATGATCTTAACGCAAGGCCGTTAGATCATGTGAATGCTTGACGATCAAACTTGAATTGTTAAATCCGGATTATAAAATATCGCCTTCCTTCTAGAGCTTATATAACTCGTAACTTTATATGCGATAACTATTGATCTGTACTGTCACATTAATCGAACAATTTTGATCCCAATTGAACCAATATGAATATTCTAGCATTTATTTCCACCAAATTAATAATTCCGCTAAGAAACTATAGCTTTTACATGTCAACAACTATTAGCATTTTAATGCAATTGGACTATTTCACTTTCCATATAAAACGCAGAACTTAAATGAATACATACACTTAAAGTCAATTAAACAACTCGTTCTGAAATTAACAATTTAGATGTATTTCCAATGAGAATTTAAACCCTCCAATATTTGGAAACTACGCACAGCTATAGAGGAAAATCGAATTTTCCTCTAATCCATCTCTAAATCTATCAAATCCTCCTCTTCCGGATACATTTCAAACTTAAAAATATATAATGTTCACACAATCCTTTCAATCTGATTCTTTTGAATCGGATTTGCCCAATCTTGGATAAAATCCTATTACATGATATTTTCCTAAAAATCCTCAACTAAAACTAAATTCAATTAATCAAATACAAAGCTATCCAAATTCCTGAATACTAGTAAAATATTATCTATCAAAACAGTAAATCGCAGGCTAAATGATCCCACTCCTTTGCTTATAATTTTTTTTTTGTATTTTTGGAATAAAATGAAGTCTTTTTCTCCTCTAGCCTCATGCTCCTACATCATCAATGCCTTATAAATAATCCACTTTTAGGGGGAAACCTCAAATACATTACATAAATGAACAATTCTTGGATGATACAAATGAAAAAACCTCCTTTCTATATATAGGAGTCCATGGGGCCACAGTGTAATCCTAGCCGACCTAACAATAATAATGTAAGGGCACAATAATAAAAATATGGGGGTTGCAGGGGTACAAAAATAACAATAAGTGGGTTACACTAACAACAATAAGGGACTATACTAGTAATATAGGGACCTAACATGATCCTCTCCTTCAAAAAAGTGTTGTCCTCAACGTTTGAGTAGCTATGAATGCTTTTGTATAAAATTCTCATCCTCCCATGTAGAATATTCAGTGGGTAAGTTCTTCAATTTGATGAGATACTCTGAAATTGATATATTTCGTAGCTATTGAGTTCTTGTTTCCGTGACTATTTCAGGTTCCAATATGGTTTTTCCTTCCTCATCAAGTTCTGGCAATATTGTTTGAACTGGAAGTTTGTCCCCTATAACCTTCTTTAAGCATGAAACATGGAAAACTGGATGCAGTCGTGAAGAAGTAGGAAGCTACAATTTGTATGCCATAGTACCAATCTTTTGCAACACCTTGTAAGGACCATAGTACTTTGGCGATAATTTATTATCCTTCTTAGCTTGCTTGAGGGACATTTGTTTGTATGGTTGTAGCCATAAAAATACCCAATCTCCTACATCAAAACTTATCTCACTACGATGTTGAACTGCCTATTGTTTCATTCGTTTTTGTGCCAAATTTAGGTTATCCTTTAAGAGTTGGAGAACTTGTTGTTGATGCTTGATGTGGTCTTCCACTGCTTGAACCCTATAATTCTCCCTTAAATAATATGTGATGGACGGTGGATGATATCCATAAAGTGCCATAAATGGGGTCAATTTTGTTGCAATATGGTGTTATTGCCTAAATCTACCTCTGGCTGAAAGAAGGCAGAGTTCAGGGTAACATCAAACCACGCTCAGTCTGGTAGCTAGCCCTACCAGATCAGGAGAGGGCTCTCTCCGGGTCAATATCAACAAAAATAATCAATGAGGCTTGAGATGAATTAAAATAAAAGTTGATTTTAGGCTAGGTATATAAGTAAAAGGATTTGATTTGATTTTGGGGGTTTTTTTTGGATCAAAGGGAAAGGCAGTTTTGGGTCCGGGGATGAGGCCTAGTTTTTGCAGAGTTCTGAATGGGGCAAGGAAGGCAATTGTTTTGATTATTTGGATTGAATGAATGGATAGTTCAGACCGGTGAGGAGCTGAAGAGGGAAAGAGGCTTTCAATTATCCTCTTCAAACAGATGAAAACATGGAAAATTAAACAAAACTGAAGGCAAAGCAAAGCAATCTAATGAATTCCACCTTTATAACTCATTTGTTTAATTTAAGAAGAAAGGAGAAGGGAAATGATACACATAAAAATCAATGAAATTACAATCACATAGAGAAACACACCATCAAAACACAGAGCCACATGGATCTTAAAGAGTGCTGCAAACCCTGGTCTATTCCTTTGCCAAAATTGCAGAGAGGAAATGTACAATGAAGTGCCAAGCAATCCCAAGTGTCCAACCCTGAAAATGACTAAAGAATTACAAGATATAGACAAGCCTAACTCATCCCCATGCCTCTAGGGGTCGAGCTCACCATTCTAGGAGCTGTTTCAACCATATCTAAACTAAGAACTGGAAAATAGGCAATGAAACAACTTGCCTCTATATGATAGGAAACTGATTCATTCACTTACATTTTACTTTTTGGTGAATGAATCTACTTGGATGAGTAAAAATGTGCCAAAATTACATCATATTCATGAAATTACATCAAGTTACATCAATATTTACATGAAAAAATCAAACTAGCCAAAACTAGGCGAAAATCTGAGCTGCTGAGTGAAAAATAGGCCAAATTTCCCAATGCGCCGCGCCTGAAATCTCTATGCGTAGCACAAATTTGAGGCTGATTTTGAGGGCCTTCCCAGAGTCCAAATTGAGTTTAGGATAGCTCGTTGGAAATCCCTACCTATCTAATTTCCAACCCAAGTGGAATTTCTGAATTTGGTTGCCATTTTCCCCTCCAAAAATCCAATCTCCCAACACTGCTTCCTGTGTGTCCAAAAAGTGGCAAGAAGGCCATTTTTTAGGTGTTTTTGACCCTTTAGGCAACCCAAAACTTGTCAAAATCCTTAGGTAATGGATAGGCATGCATAAATTTTGATGAAAAATCCAGAAATGCAAATTTTTCCTCAAAAGGAGCTACCAATTATAAGCGCGCGCCAAGTGGCGCTATGCGTCGGGCGAAAAAATCTGTGTTTAGGCCAAAAAATTCAAAATTAACAAAAATTTCCCAAATTTCTTGAAATTTGGGTTGAGTGTCCACCATCAAGCACTATGTTGGGCCAAGGAAGTTTGGCCAAAATTTGGAGTCGATCATGCCTTTTGTGACGCTTTAGTGCCCTCTTTAGCCTTGCTTTCAGGATCTTGATCCTCGCTTTGCAAACATGATTTCGCGCCCAATAATGGTTCTTCATGTGCCTGAGCATGTTATTTTCCTTCTTTGCCTTCTCCAACAGCGTCTTAAGATAAATATTGACCCTCTCAAGCCAAGTCTCTCTATCAGCCTCAATCTCCCGCTCAATGGGTGTCATCTCCGTTTGGCTTCTTTGAGCAGCTTGCTGGTTCTCACGGATGTTTTGCAACTCCATGATTGTTTGTTGATCCTCCAACTGTTTGTTCTGCTGCTCCAAGTAATTTATGATCCATTGGGCTCTTTGCAACTTGACGGTTAATGTGTCAATCTCCGCCTTCTGCTCCTGAATAGTCTCTCTCAACTTTGAGGTTGGAGAGCTCAAATCCTCATCAATAAGTATGAAATTAGTATCCTGGTCTCCTGAAGGGCCCTCATCCTGCATGGGCCTCTTACCTCTGTCCTGTACCTGTATCTGTACTTGTGCTGCTGATCACGGCAATGAGATCCTTTCCACCCCAGGTGGAGATAGTACTCGTCGGGCTGCTGCAAATAATACTCTGGTGCCTCTCTGATAAGTAACAAACACTGGCACACTGATAGGCTCTGTCTCGTGACCTTCAGGCTGATGAGAAGGTTCACCTGGCTCATGAACAACCTCCGGAGGAACCTGAGGAGCTGTGAAGAAATCACGGGAAATGAAATCCTCCCATGAAATGCACTGCAATCCAAACTGATGTACAACCATGATCTTGATGAGTGCATAGTGATAAATACTGTTGTACTGCTGCTCGAGAGTTTTCTTCTACATAAGCATGGTCATCCTCTCGATATTCTGGCACATAAAATAAGGTATGTTCATCATCCTCACTCTAGTGAAATGCATCAATAACCTGATGTGGTAGGCATAGAGGTGTGAAAACCGGCCCTCAAAACTGAAATATCTGATAATGAGTTTCATCAGAGGCACATAGGATTCCTTCAGGAACCAGAATGGGAACACCCTGTTGAGTTGCCTCACAAAGCTAAGCCTGATGTATGGTTCATAATGCACTCTGTCCACTTGTTGTCTTTTGTTCCACTGTTCACCCACATTCGGTATCCCGGTTGCCTGAGAGATGGTTTCTGGTGTCAAAGTGAAATTTGCACCAGCAAGAGTTACCTGACCATCATGTAAATGCAATACAAACAAACGAGACAACTCCTGATGATGATGAATCCTAGCAATCATCTCATAATACTGATAGCATGACTGCTCTCGAAAACATGCCATGGCAAGTGGGCAAGCCTGCAATTGAGTCAATGAGGTGGGCTCTTCTCTCACATGTTTGCCACCTTTACGAGGCCTTCTCAGTGCATGTAGCTCAGTGGTAGAATCACTATCTCTGTCATATGATGTATCAGTGTCTGTCTCCATGATGTCCATGCAAGGTATATGTTGGCTTGTATGAGATGAAAATGAGAATTTGGTGTTTTATTTCAATTGCCAAATATATGTCAAAGGGGAGGGACTGTAGGAGAAATAGGACAGTGGGAACAATGGCGTTTAATCAAGTGGAATTTACCTTTTGGAATTTTGACAAATGTAGGGACAATGGATAGCCACTTGACTGTTTGGGAAACTTGGGGTTTGGGAATTTTTATAAGTGAGATGGGAAAGGGAGAGTGATAGGAAATAAAATGATTTAGGATGGGGAAATGGGGATTAGGAGTAAGTGACTTCTAGAGATGTAGGGAGATGTGAAATGGACTGCAATTGATAGTATAACAATGAGAGGGAGGAATAAGCAGTGAGGAATGAACAAGTTTGGCACTAAAACAAATTTTAAAACTTCAACTTCAAAACCCTAAGGAGGCACTTCAACAAGAGGATAGGGTTTATAGTTTTGGCATTCAAATTCTCCAAAATGCATTTTCAAATACTTGTAAATGACAACTACAGTCTCACATGAACTTACTTGGACAAATTAGACCGAGTGATTTGGAATTTTTTGGAGGAAATGACAAAAATTTGGGTGTCGGCCCTATGCGTCTCGACAATGGCCCAGTGCACCGCAACCGTTGTATGCGTTGCGCCAGTTCAAAAATGCACAGTGGTGAGCGGCCCTATGCGCCGCGCTCAACCAGTGCGCCGCGCCCAACGCCCAGTGTGTCGCGACAGTAAACTTCACCCACAGTCTGCCCTTCAAACACTATTTCTCCCTCCACGATTTGTCTTTGGCTCTTTGATGAATTTGGCGTGCAAATGAAGTTTTTCATTTGGAAAGATCTTATATATACAAATGATTTTGATTTTTTATTTGGAAAACCCACTTTGTAAAGTCTGAAAACTTTGGCACTTTTCACATAAACTCTGTTTTTGTTTCCTTTGTGATTTTTGAGTTGAATGATGAATCTCTTGTCTGTCTTTGCAGGGATAGTTGGCATGGGGTTTTGGAAAAGGTGACCAGGGCTGCGCCTGAAGAACTTTACAACTGAAAAAACTTTGAAAATTACATTGCATTTATTACAAACGGATAAAGTAGACAATTTTTCTTCAAAACAGAGTTTTGAGGAAAAATCATTATCAAGCATTATGACGATGAAATTTTTGCACTGATACCTTATTTGAGGCTTCCTCATGTGCCTGCTGACATTATTAGACATTCTGAAGACTAAATTAACGAAACCCTAGACCTAATGAGACTAAAGCCCTAAAATGACTCTTTGCTAACCAGGAAACCAAAAATGACTGTAAATGATTTTGATGAACAGACACGGACCAGCAGGTACATGACATGATGGATATGAGTGACAAGATCCTTCCGTCAGATGATCCATGCTCCTAATGGAATGCACCTGACTGAACTGAATGAGACACCTAAAATGAAATGCAACAAGAGAAATTTGATCTCTGACGGAGGGATGAATATATCAACTCTAACATATGGAAGGAAGTGTTATACCACCATTCAGCAAGAGGTAACCACTTGAACTAATGTGCTTGCTTATCAAATATAAAACAACAATTATATCCTTCCAAAAATTTATTCACTATCTCAGTTTGACCATCGGATTGAGGATGATAAGATGAGCTATGAGCTAGTTGAGTACCCAAACAAGAAAATAATTCCGTCTAAAAATTTCCTGTAAAAATGGGATCTCTTTCACTTACAATAATCTTTGAGTTTCCATGTAGCTTTTGAATTGTTTCCATAAATGCAGTAGCAACTGTACTTGCTTTAAATGGATGAGATAATGCACAAAAGTGTGCATACTTGGTAAGTCTATCAAATACCACCATGATGACACTCTTTCCTTCGGACTAAGGTAAACATGTGATAAAATCCATTGAAATCTCCTCCCAACATTGACCTGGAATGGATAAAGGTTGTAGAAGACCCGGGTCTTAATTGTCTCAAATTTATTTTGCTGGCAAACCAAACATTCTGACACAAATTTTTGAATATCAGATTTAAGACCATCCCAAAAAAAATATTTCTTCACCTTGTGGTAAGTTTTTAAAAATACCGAGTGTCCTCCAAAAGGAGAAGTGTGCAATTCCAAAAGAATATGTTTTTTTAGTTGGGAATTCTTGCAAATATATAAGCAATATGTGTATCATAAGGAATCATTTTTCCAACTAAGTGTAGCATATGTACTAGGATCTTGCTGAAACTTTTGAATGAGTGTCCACACTTCTTTGTCCTTCTTCCATTCATCCCTTTCTTTGGTTATCCAATCTGGCTGGATAATAGAAATGGCAAAAAGAAATGCTTCCACCTCTTCATCCTTTCTTGAGAGTGTATCTACAACAACATTTAGCTTCCATTTTTTGTAGATTATTTCAAAGTCATAACCCAACATCTTTTTCACCCATTTTTGCTGCTCTTTTGAAGATAGTCTTTGTTCCAAAAAGTGTTTAAGACTATCATGATCATTATTTTACCTTGAAGTTTCTTCCCATTAGGTAAGGTCGTCATTTCTTTATTGCATGTAGTATTGCCAACATTTCCTTCTCATAAATAGCCTTTCTTAAATACTTTCCTTTGATTGGATGACTTTCAAAAGCAATGGGTCTTCCTTCTTGCACTAAAACAACACCAATTCCATTTCCTGAGGCATCATATTCCACAATAAATATTTTTGTGAAGTCTGGTGTAGCTAAGACTGGTGCTAAGAAAATTGCCTCTTTAAGATGTTCAAAGGCCTTAGTTGCTTTAGGAGTCCATGAAAATGCATCTTTCTTCAATAATGTTGTTATAGGTGTTGCTATTCTCCCATAATTATTAACAAACTTGCGATAATACCCTGTTAACCTGAGAAATCTGCGCAACTTCTTTATTGTTGTGGGGACTTTCCATTCCTTAATATTTTTCATTTTGTTAGGGTCTACCTTAACACCCTCGTGAGAAACAATATGACCCAAATATTCCACCTCTTTTAATCCAAAGAAACATTTGGATGTTTTTTCATATAATTTTTTCTCCTGCAATAGTTTGAGCACCCTGTCAACATGTTGAACATGATCCTTCCCAGACCTGCTGTAGATTAGTATATCATAAAAAAATACTAGCACAAATTTTCTAAGGAAGAGTTTGAAAATGGAATTCATCAACCCTTGAAATGTAGAAGGTGCATTGGTAAGGCCAAAAGGCATGACAAAAAATTCATAATGACCCTCATGAGTTTGAAATATTGTTTTCGGAATATCTTCAGTCTTCATTCTAATTTGATGATATCTTGAAGAAAGATCCAACTTGGTAAAAAAAATTATCCATGTAATTCATTCAATAATTCATCAATCACAGGAATTAGAAATTTATATTTAATAGTGATCTTATTGAGCTCCCTATAATCTAGACACATGCGCCATGATCCATCCTTCTTTTGCACCAATACTACTGGAGCAGATAAAGCATTAGGGGAATTTTGAGGTCTAAAATGGGCCTCCTAAGAAAAATGTACAACTAAAATAAACTTTATAAGAACCAATAGGATTCAATATGATGATGTCAACCATGGGGGATGATTTAGTATTTTTGGAGTAAAAAAGTAAAAAGATTCAAAAATAATAAAATAATAAAACTAATTTTTCAATTCGTATTTTCAACTTATCTCCCTAAGGGTTTACTCAAATTTCGATTAGGAATACTCGTTGGATTAAAAATTTAATTCCTCATCCAAGGAGTACCCATGTTGCATACTTTTTATGGACTGCGCTACATGAAAAATGAGAAATACATAAAAAAAATAAAAAAAAAATAAAAATAAAAAATAAAAAATAAAAAAAAAGCGTGATTGCAATCATGTTTTATATGTATTTCTCATTTTTTCGTGTAGAAAAGTTGATCAAAAGTATGCAACATGGGTACTCCTTGGATGTGGAATTCAATTTTTCATCTGACGAGTATTTTGTCTTGAAATTTGAGTAAAACCTTAGGGAGATAAGTTGAAAATACGAATTGAAAAAGTAGTTTTTTCTTTTTTTCCCTCCAAAATTTGATGATGTAATCAAATCTTATTTTATTATTTACACTATTATTTTATAATTTCCTTAGGAGGCCCATTATAGACCTCAAAATTCCCCTAATGAAATTTGACTAGGTTGAATTATACCAGCCTCTAACATTTCAACAGTCATACATTAAATTTCACTCTTTTGGACATAAAGATATCTGTAAGGCCTGATGTTTGGAGGAAAAATTCCTGGAATAAAATGAATAACATGATCATGATCACAAATACATGGGAGTCCTTTGGGAGTTTCAAACACCTTGGAATGATTGTCCAAGATTTTTTGGAGATCTAGAGAAATAGATTATTTTGATTTTGGAACTTCTAGTGAGCATAATTGTGCAATTACGCCTCGTTGTTCTTTCTTCAGAAGATTTTTCATGACATTAGAGATTATTATCTTTCTTGGCTTCCCTATGATACCCCATAATTCGATTTCCTTTCCTTCCAAAAACAATTTCAAGAAAATTTCTTGAAAATTAAAAGCTACCGTCCCCAAATATTGTAACCATTGTACTCCTAGTACAACATCAGCACCTCCCATTGGGATGGAAAGCATTGGACTATTCAATACATAGTCCACTATGGCTAACTTGATATTATGTCATTTTCCAGAGAAATTTATAGTTCTTCCATTTACAATCATCACTTGACATTCTGGTGTTGGGTATAGGAAACAATTCAATTCCTTGGCTACCTTACAATGAATAAAATTATGGGTACTACCCTAACCAATCAACACTATTACATTTTTCTTCTTGATACATCCTTCTATCTTTATAGTTTGAGGAGTGGTAATTCCTGCCAATGCATTACACGATATGGTCATACTCATTTCTTCTTCTTCTAGGGTTGGTTCCTGGTGCATATCCTCTTCTTTTGAAGTTTCTTGTTCATTTTCTTCCTCCTCTTCACAATCTATGTAAAGTAATTTCTTCTCAGCACACTTATGAACTTTAGTGTATTTGATATCACAACTGTAGCAAATCCCTTTTGCTCTTTTTTCTTCCAATTTTTGTGGTGTAAACCTTGTACGTTGTGGAAGTCTAGGAGTAGTAACACTTCCATCTTTATACATGTGTGTGGTAGGATTCCTTGTCACCATAATTTTACATTCATTTTTTCTTGCCAAACTGAATTCCTTCTCCAATGAATCAAGTTCCCAAATGCGAAATTCATGTTGGATGTTATCCTTTAGAGTCCCTATGAATAAATCAATCCTCTGTTCCTCTGGAATATTAATTACCCTTATATTCAATTTTGGGAAGTCCTCAATGTGCTCCACCACTGAACCCTTTTGTTTGAGATTTATCAATTGGTTAAAGAAGGTGTTTCTCTTTGTATCCTCATAATGTGCTATCATTTCCTCTGTAAAAATTGACCAAGTGACAATTTTTTTACGGGAGAAAATCCATCAATACCATACAAATGTATTTTTTTTTCTAAATGTAAAGATGCAATGCGTACCTTTTGTGTGTTTTGCACATTATTTAGATCAAAATATTGCTCCATCTATAGTATCCATGTTACGAGATCCTTGCCATCAAAATTCCTCATATCCATCTTTGGAATATGGCGGTTCTTCATTCCAACATTAGAGTTTATGAAATGACGATTAACATTTATTTTGTTCTCAGCATGAGTTTCCTCTACTATCTTTTCGCCATTAGGAATAATTTCTTGTATAAACTTTGAAAAACATTCCTTCAAACCTTCCATCTCTTCCTTCAAACCTTCCATTTTTTCTTCCATGCCATTCTTCAAACCATCCATCATAGCTTCCACCCCTTTCTTCAAACCATCCATATTAGCTTCCACGCTTTTCTTCAAAACATCCATTTCATTTTTTGTTGCTCTTTGCGAGAGAAAAATTTGGGGCACTTTCTCTTGTAATTTTGATATGTCATGTTGCATTTCTTCATATTCATGAGCCATAGTAGAGCCTTCTGAAGGCTTAATGGGTGTTGAATTCTTTTTAGTGGGCATTTTAGAACCCAATATTGATATCTATTCTACAATATGCCCTTGGAATCAATTCAAATTGATTCTTCAAACAAGACTTATTCAATTCAAGAAAGAAAAATACACACCTTTTTCTTGCTTTTGAGGAGTTCAATATTGAAATTGAATTATCTTTGTGATTTCAGATCTTCAATATCTAAAATTCGGCCCTGTAGTAGCACTCTGAATCTTCTTTCGAATGCCATAGGTCTGACCTAATTTGGATTATTTAGGGCAAAGTTATGCCCAATCTTCCACAATGACCTAATTATGGACTGGTTCAGCAAATCGAAATTGTACGACATGCCACATGTCAGTGTTTCCTCCTTCAGCTCTAAAATTGATATACAAGAAACTACAGTCCATGTACTTATGGCCATTTTTTAAAGAATTCCAATCCAACACTCAGAGAGAGAGTTATAACGATTTTCCCATGGCCACCTCTTTGAGATGAAATTGGGGAGCCTAAAAACCCATACTTCCATAGATCATATCTCCAAAAATTTTGCGAACCAAGATCTGAAAGTTTTATAGGAAGTTACTCAGGATTTCGGATTCACTCTGTAAAAATTTTAGCTTATGAATATTTGTAGAAAATAATTTATAGCGTAATTGCCACGATGACCTGTTTTAGGTGAAATTCGGGAGCCTAAAAAAACCCTAAATTCCACAGATCATATCTACGAAAATATTGCGAACCAAGATCTGAAATTTTTACATGACTTTCCCCCAGATTTTGGCT
Organism: Pinus albicaulis; assembly: GCA_034641835.2. Classification (NCBI taxonomy): domain Eukaryota; kingdom Viridiplantae; phylum Streptophyta; class Pinopsida; order Pinales; family Pinaceae; genus Pinus; species Pinus albicaulis. Next base: position 1,378,479,253 of record CM076575.1, on the reverse strand, counting down.
TTGCCCTATAAAAATTTCAACTTCTAAACCTTCGTAGAAAAAACTTTATATCGAAAATTGCATGATGACGTGTTTAGAGTAGCGAAATTGTAGAATCCAAAGCTCTGATACCAAAGGTTATGAAACAATCTCAAAAAATAGAAGAAAAGAGAGATCAACACCTTATAAATAAGCCACTTTGAGTGGGAAACCTCCAATATATTACATAAATGAACAATTCTTGGATGATACAAATGAAAAAACCTTTTTTCTATATATAGGAGTCCATGGGGCCACAATGTAATCCTAGTCGACGTAACAATAATAATGTAATGACACAATAATAACAATATAGGGGTTACAGGGGTACAAAAATAACAATAAGTGGGTTACACTAACAAAAATAAGGGACTATACTAGTAATATAGGGACCTAACATTAACATGATCGTGATGTTTATTTTTAATATTAAATTATGATATTTATTAAATATTATGTCGTGATCGTAATTGAAATTTTAATTTTATTTGTATGTAAAACTGTAAAATTGTAATTGTAATTGTACGTAATTGTATTCTCAAATTGTAAAATTGTAACTCTAATTGTATATATTCATGTCATGATTCAATTTTATTAAAAATTTTAAATGTTTAAATTTGTAAAATTCTAAAATTCTAAAAATGTAATTGTAATTGTATGCATCGTGATTGTAATTGTAATTTTGTATGTAAAATATTTGTAAAATTGTAATTGTAATTGTATTGTGAAATTGTAAAATTTTAATTGTAATTGTATGTATTGTCATCATTCAATTTTATTAAAACTTTTAAATTTTTAAATTTGTAAAATTGTAAATTAATTGTTAATTTGAACCATAATTACTGTCGTAAGTAAAATGTATACCGTAAATATTGTTAAATTACCATAATTGTAAATTTGTATGAATATAAATAATTGTAAAATAATAAATCTAGAATAATATGAATTTTTGTAACATAATAAAGTTTAAAAAATAATGCAAATAAATTCATGTTTAGAATTATCATTATTTTATTATGATCTTCCATACCAAAAATAATAGTACACATTTTGAGGATATCATTCACACACATTTAAAGCAATCAAGTAGTTGTATTATTTTAGGAACTGACATTATAAAAAAAAAAAAAATTATATAGTACGCCATTGTTTTCGAGATCAACATAATTGTAAATTATCAAGTGAAATGATTTTAACATTAACACAATGAAAACCAATTAATTAAAAATACATATTATAATGTTTTGAAAAAAAGAGTCTTAGTTATAAGATAATTGAGTCCTCTTCTTTATAAAAAACCCATCTTAAAAAGTATAAATGATGAAATAACACATGTACCATATCACTCTCGGTTCTCATGATCACCCTCATTATCTTCCAGCTCACGTGGCATGATAACACTATTTTTCTCAAAAATATGTTTTGATCTAGGGTCAAGTCTCAATATGAACCACTAATCCCTATCCAACACATCTGGGTAAAAAAACACCTGGTTGTAGTGTTTGGGGAGAACATAGGGCTCGTTATCTTTATTCCACATCTTTCTAGAGTTGATACATATCAGCCTACTATCGCGATAATCGTTTACATTATTATGATCAAAGGTGTCCCACCAATTGCACCTAAAAATAACACATTGGAAAGAAGATAAATCCACTTCAATGATCTCTTATATCTTTTTGATGTAACCTAACGTCACTCATATTAGGTTTTAATCACAGTGGCTAGCTCGACTAGATTGATCTAACTTGACTTCCAATCCACAGTCTTGTGTCATGTGTCCATCATCTGCATTTTCTGTGGGAAAATGGTGTCCAGATACCGACATAGATGGGAACAAATTGACCTATAAAAAAGTTAAAAAATCATAGTGTCATGTGTCTTATAATAACCCAACTTTTAAAATATGAAATATATATGTAATTACATTTCAAAGATGCATTATTAAGTTTAAAATGTACACAAATAGATTATTACTGAGTGGGTGCACCCAATCCCTACGTTTAGAGCATCCTCTTCAGAACGCGGGTAACGATCGGTTGCACCCTATTTCTCTCTAACTTGGTCAGCAAGACAACTGTTGGGGCATATAATTGGCATATTTTCTTTTAAATTATCGGGATAAGGCACACTTCTACCATTCAACCATCTGAATTATTTCCTATCACTATCCCATTTCATCCTATTTTGTTCATACAATGTGACCCACGGTTGTGTCACTTCGGAATTGTAAAGAACGAAATTATTGATTGCTTCAATTTCTGCATTCGATGATGAAATCAAACCAGCATATAGTAAATATGAGATAAAATTATACATTATATCAAAATTCAACATGAATATTTACTTTGTGTAAATTTGAAAAATTATAAGTCGCTTACTCTTTATCAAGTGCCTTTTTCCATTCATTTGGAGAATCTCCCCTCTCTTTTGTCTTCATCCCTTTCATTGTCCCAAATCATCGCACCTAGTCTGTTGTCGGTCTATTTGAGGTACTCACTGGCATAATGTAAAGGCTCATATGATATGTACCCCTTTGCGATAAACCTCTTGGGTTTTTCCCCTTGTCGAACAAAATCTTTCAATATCTTCATGTACCTCTCTAAGAAGAACATCCAATGACAATTGATCATTTGTAATGTTCATTGTGTGATTATATTTATCAAAATATAAGGGAGGACTTGATGGCCACTTAACTCAAAATTTCTAAGAAGCATGCATTCGACAAGCCAAACTTTGCTTTCAAGTTATACAATAACATTGTTGTGCCCAATTTGGTTCACTTTGACTAACCACCAGGTCTAAAGAGAGGGGTGGTGGAAGCAAATTTAAGGCTTTCAAAAAAGGTATCAATGATATGAGCATCATCCCCTAGCTGATCATTGTTATGGAATTCATCTAACAACATTGTCTCCATGGAAATTGTATCCCTTAAGTAATCATCCATACCAACCTCTATTTGATTGCCTCCATTGCCAACTTCTAAAGAACTACTATTGATGCAGTCACTCCTAATTGGTTAATCTGGACGTAGTGGGAATTGAATAGGTGGTTGATTCAACCATTATTAGTATCGTTCCTCTCTGAGTTTTTATCTTAATTCAGCCTTCTCTCGATTTGACATTGTCATGGGGTGCAATGGAAGATGGTAGGAAGGTCGTTCATCATCACTAGAATCCTAATAATTTCAAAAAATATATCTGAACATGATTAATACAAAATCAATGATATCAATTAGTAAGCACGCCGACAATGCATGATTAATTGGTTTGACATTGAAATAATTACATTAATATACCAAAAAAATATTATTACCATCATTGTCCCAGGATTGTGGCTAGAAGATGAAATGTTACAATTGGCAAGGTGAAGGGGTTGTCCATTTCCATCTACCAAATGCACCTTGTGGTATGCTGCTCCTGATAAGATCTTTTGACATTTTGAAGTAGTTTGAATATTTTGTGCATCTGAACTCGATTTTGAATCTACATGAACCTACAAATTTGCATACATTAATTTTATTCAGCTGATTAACATGGTTAAAAATAAATAAATTCAATTAAATAATGAAAATATAAATAAAATATGAAGTAAATATTACGTCTGGAGATGGATAGGGATAGCTCCGTGATGAACTTTGAGAAATATTATGGAACAAGCTGGATTTTGAAGAATTTTTCATTTGATACAATTATGAGATTTTCTCCCTGCATTTGAAAAAAAATCAACAATAAACTTTGGTGTACATACCTAAATGTAATTTAGGTGCCTTAAAAATGGACTTATTGTTATCGGTGCTAATGTACAGTTAACCGCACCGGTGTGTTTTAGTTACCGCACACCGGTTCTGTGTTATTAACCGATGCACCGATGTGGTTAGTTAACAAGCACACCAAATATATGGAAATAAAAAAAAGTACAATTTTATATTTTTAAAGTGAAAAAAAACAGTAAATTGAAAAATCAGCGGCAAATTATTTTTGGAAATCTAATTTCATAAAAAATTCTTTAAATCGTAAAAGATATTCATTATTTCATTATTTTTGCAAAAAATTTCAGTGAGGGATTTGCACGAGAGACATAACTGGAGCAAGAAAGCACGAGAACACTGTGGAGCAGCAAAATACTTTCGAACAACAACACTATTCAGAGAATCATAATTTGAAACATCTGGTGATTCACACAAAAACCCTGTAGTATAGTAAAGATGTTAAATTTTACTGTAATAATTGTTTTTTTTACAGTTTCTGTTTGATTTAATACATGCATAGTAAATATTTTAAATTTTACTGTGAATTTTCAGAGAGAAAAAAAATAAAAATAAACAAACAAACAAAAATCCATTCTTACATTAAACCCTTGCTTCTTCTTCTTTCTGCCCTTGTTTCTTCTTATTTCATTGACATCAAAATTAGGGCTTTTCATTTTAGATTTATAGGGTTTATGTTCCTATATATGTGTGTGTGTGTGTGTGTGTGTGTGTGTGTGTGTGTATGACATCTAACCCACGGGATGACTTGTATAGTCGGATCCCAACCATGTCAGCCCTTGCATGATTTTTTTAAAAACTATTTTTTTTTAATTAGTGCGCCCTCTGTAAAATAGCACACCGGTGCGCTATTTTATTATAGCACTCCGGGCGCGTACTGTTAGATAAAAACTATTTTTTATTAATTTATGTCTGTGTTAATCGGTGTACCGATTAACATATAATGCACCAGGTCTCCTTGTTGACAGAGAGACCCATACGGTGTTTCTACTCTTTTGGCAGTGCATTTATAAGAACATGCTGCACCGCCTCCTCCATGACATATTATGCTACAAAGCTAACACTAGTGTTTTTTTTATTAATTTGTCTCTGTTAATTAGTGCACCGGTTAACATATAACACATCAAGTCTCTTTGTTGATAGAGAGCACCGTAAGGTGTTTGTACTGTTTTGGTGGTGCGTTTATAAGAACAGTATGCATAGCCTTTGGTGCGTACCATTTGAAAGGCGCACCGTTTTCTTGATTTTTTTTTACCTGAAAATTTTATGATTTATTTATAAAATATATTAATGAATGGTATGGTACAAGTTTAATATTGATAAAGAAATGGATGATAAGAGATCAAGTAACAAAAATACTAACAGCACATCGAGAAAAGCAAAAAAGGCAAGTTCTTTGTAAACTATTTACAAAAATTGTTATTTTGAATTATATGTAAGTTTAACTAATATGTATTATTTATTGTGTATCATGCAAAGCCACAAAATGACGAAGCTTGATAAGATTATTTCTGACGTAAGACCAGAAGAGTGTAAAATATTGATGGAAAATTTGCAGAAGGATGAATCAGGTGAAATAAAAAATACTATCGATCCAATATGAGTTTCCTTTTCCTTTTTTAATTTTCATTAATAATATACTTGAAAATATTAGATAACATTTTTCAAATAGTCTATTAATTCACATATGTTTAATGTTCTATAGGGACCAACAACGAAGAAAATGAATGTTGTTCTAAGAAAAGAAAAAAATAGAACATGCAAATGAAAATGAATTGCTACTTAGCTCATCTGGAGTGGTGCCGGAGGTTAATGAAATGGGGAATTTGTTTTACAAAACTTTGAGGGATCTAGTGGAACGAATGTATAAGTTTTCTTTCCACTTACAATACAAAAATCAATCCAATGATTCCAAGAATCAAATTTTATTTAAACTACATGATGAGTTTCTAGAGAATTGGTCAATGAGACATGTCAAACTTTTAATAGTAAAAGCATACAACAACAAAAAAGAAGGAATGAAAAATTAATATTCCTTCAAATGTTTTTTCTAAAATTATATGTGTATATTACTAAAAAGCAATCACTTATAAATATCACTTTTGTTATATTTACTTTTCATATATCAATATTAAAATTAAATAGTTTATTGTCATGTTACATTTTCAGGAATATTATGAAAATCTCAAAGGATGAACGAGCTGATATCAGAAATATTCCAGTGGGATGTCCAAAAAGGTGTACAAGGAGATGGTCAAAGAAATGGACATAATTTCATCACACGAGGAACCATCTCAACAACAACGTGCTTCAAATGAAATATGTAATCATTGAATTTTTCGATTAGGTACAATAAATAAACAATTTAGCATTAAATATTAATTTTCAAGTATTTTCTTGCAGAAAATAAAATAAAATGGAACCCATTCAACACATAAAACAGGACGACAAGGAAAAAAATGGTTGATATCTATGTTTGTGAGTAATTGTTACTTCCTTATAACAACCTAACGAGATTTTATTTTTGTATATTTTAAGTTGTTTTACAACAATCATCATTGAATTTCTTCAAACAGGTGCTAACATACAAATAAGAACCATAAGACAAATTGATTGACATTAGGTTAAATATGGGTTGTTAATATGTGTTGGAATATCAAAAATTAATTGTGGAATTTGTAAGCATCTATCTTGTTTTACTTAGCTTCGTCTATAATTAATAGAACAAAAAAATATTTTATATTAAACATATGATTTGTTATGGGTATAAAGCTTGCAGGAAACAAAGTATGGAACTGCGCCAAAAAATGAATTGTTGAGCTATAGCATGAAATTTGGTTTTGAAAGAATGTGTATGGTTCATGAGTCAATTCTTGCTATGGTACATTTCTTTTCGATTTACATTGATGTATATTATTTAATATTGAAATTTTCATTATTCTCACCAATGTATATACACTCATTACAATTTAAGTCATCGAAGTAGCTCAAGCAGCGACAATAGTTCCAACAAAAAATGATGATCAATATGTTTGGATATCAAAGCAAGGTGTTGTATTTTTTGAAATATTTTTCTCTGAAATCAGACATTTTGTTTAATGGAATGGACATAGTGTCCCAATTGAAAGACAAAGGGATACCAATAACTGTCCCATTTAGTATGAAAAACAGTGTCTTATATATATATATATATATATATATCAAATCAAGGTGTTGTATTTTTCAAAATACTTTTCTGTGAAATCAGACATTTTGTTTAATGAAATGGACATAGTGTTCCAATTGAAAGACAAAGGGATACCAATAATTGTCCCACTTTGTATGACAAAGAGTTTCTTATATATATATATATATATATATATATATATATATATATATATATATATATATATATATATATATATATATATATATATATATATATATATATATATTTCTTTAATTTATTCTATTGTGTTCTCCATTGTCGCTGTGAAATGTTACACCGCGGATTAAATATATGGATGATGAATTATTATAATGAAGAGATGTGAAATCTGATGATATGATATAACAAATTAATCCAAACATCACATTCAAATTCACTAATAAAAATTTAATTGATATGAATATTGTTATAAGATATGTTTTTACTTTTTATGAATAATGAATTTAATAAAATCATAATAATTGCACTGTCATAGGTCGATGTTTCTAAAAAATAAAAAATGAACACCGGTGCATGTTAGTCACAACGCACTGGTGCGTTTGTATGATACTGTGCATCGGTTTGTTTCTACGACCTATGGGCATTGCACAAATACCAATACCAATTAGAATGCCCGATGCGCTTTATCAACAACTACCACCCAGGTGGTCCGATAGGTGTTTCATGCAACGATGCGGTTTTCCTTTAAAGTGCCAGTGCATTTTTATAACTTAACGGCTTGATGCGTTTTATCAACTATAGGGCCCAGTGCGGTTTTACACCTTAACTGCCTAGTGCATGCACCTTCCATCGGCCTGGTGCAGCTAGCTGGATGACACGCTTTAGGCCGTTGCTAAACACCCTAGGGCGTCTGAATTTTTTTTTCATCCCAGTGCTTGGTAGGTTTATAGTACTAGTGCGTTCACGGTACAACGCATTGGTGTGTTGACACCTGATGCACGCACCAATGAGAAAAACATCTGTAACATCATCCGGTTGCCCAGTTTTTTTAGTTGTGTTGAAATTCTGTTAGAAGCTATACCAAAACCTTCATTACCAAAAACAGAGGTTGTAACAAATGTTTTTTTGACAACTTTGGCCAATTTTATAACACTAAAAACCTCCTTTATAACCTCCACTAGAGGGTCTTTTCCTTGTAGTGAGGGGTCAAAATAGGTTAAAAATTCCTCAATTAAGTGCACACTTTTTACCACTATAAGGCCTATGAGAACCTCTAAATACAACACAATAATGTATTCCCTTGAATTTTTCAATATTCACAGTAGAATTAGTACAAAGTAGGCCAAAACAACTTACCAGGAATATTAAGTTACCTTAATCATGGTTGTATCATATTTTTTCCATTGAAAGGAAGTTCCATGCTAATAGTCCGTAATTATTCCAGTCCAAATTTCACAATAATAGAGTTGAATATGGCTCTAATTTATGCCAGTGAGAAAAAAAGGTGTATAACAATTGAAGCACTGAGATTAACCCTCAAACAAACCACAAGACAACCTCGAAATTTGTTGCAGATGCCATAGTCATAGAGAGTCTCATGAAATTGACTTAAGGTGTTATGTTCTAGATCTTCAATAGGTCTCAACCATGTGCCCTTAAAAAGATAAGCATGTGATCTACGAACCCAAAAATACTTATCAACTATAAGTAAGAAATTCGAACATGTAACTTCATTTCAAAACTTAGATAGGATAAGCATGTAACTTCACTCTAAACTGAGAAAAAATAAATCACACTATAATATTTCAACTTCGCTCTAAGAAATTGAGTAGAATATATCATAATATAATTTTGCAATCTCTCTTTCTGAAGCTCATCAAAACATATAAGAAGATAAGCATAGATACTAGGATAAGACAACTTAGAAGATAAGTTCCACAAACATGATCCTTTAGAAATCAATTGTGTACCCTGTATGCCAATGATTTGTTCCCTAAGAGGACCAATAGTTCAGAGATGATAAGGCCAAAAATCCTTAGGAATATTGAGCTAACCCACAGACGTACCAACCTAAAAAATCTTCAAAAATTGTCTCAAAATTTTGACCTCCCAAATAAAATATTCAAGACTGAACTTGGTCGTAGATGATTATAGAGATAACTCGCTTTTGATAAAATTTTCTGCATAGTATTCTGCAGAAATCGAGTCACCTTATATAGTTAAGAAGAGGGCTTCTATTTAGGCTGACTTGTGCAAATAGGAGGGAAATGTGAAACTCAAATTTTAATATTTGGAGACAAAATAGTTTCATTTTTTAGATGTTGACTAGAAATTTAATGTATTCTTCCAAATATAAAATTCCACGAATAATCCAATTATAACCTTCTTTCATTATCGTTTTTTTGGGGACTTTGACCAAGATTTGGAGCACAATAGTTTATCGAGCATATCTCCTTAACTATGGGGAGTTAGGATACATGCTACCTACCATTGAAATCAACATCACAAGGAGAATCAAATGACGATTATCTTGAACCAAGAAACACCACTATTCCTTGTCAAAATCCTTATCAATGATGGTGTTCTTCTAGAATATGCTTGGGTTGACATCAATGAAAACCACATTTCAACAATGTGACCTAATAGCTAATTCTGGTAGTGTTATGCAAATATATAACAAGATAGAAGAAAAGAGAGATCAACAACTTAAAAATTAGCCTCTTGAAGGGGGAAACCTCCTTTACATCACATAAATGAACAATACTTGGATGATACAAATGAAAATACCTCCTTGGTATATATATAGAAAAGTGTAAGGGGTTACAATATAATTAGAGTCTACATGAAAATAATAATGAAAGGACACAACAATAACAATAGTGGCTTCTATGGGGCACACCAACAACAATATGAGGGCTACATGGGCACAACAATAATAGTATGGGGCTACACTAAAAATAATAATAAACAAGCTAAATTTGGATTATAGGCACCTAACTTTCCCCTCTCCTTCTAAAAAAGTGTTGTCCTCAACACTTGAGTAGTTTTGGATTCTTTTGTATAAAATAATCATACTCCCATGTGGAACCTTCAGTGGGTAAGTTCTTCTACTTAATGAGATAATCTGAAATTGATTGATTATATAGTTGTTGTGTTCTAATTTTAGTTACTTCTTCAGGCTTGAATATGATTTTTCCTTCTTCTTCAAGTTCTGGAAATATTGTTTGAATTGGGAGCTTGTCACCAATAACCTTCTTTAAGCATGAAACATGGAAAACTGAGTGTACTTGGGAACGTCGAGGAAACTCCAATTTGTATTCCATAGTACCACTCTTTTGAAAAACCTTTTAAAGAGCATAGTACTTGGGTGATAATTTATTATTCTTATTACCTTGGTTGAGGGACATTTGTTTGTATGGTTGTATCCGTAAAAACACCCAATCACCTACATAAAAACATATTTCATTGTGATGTTGATTAACCTGTTGTTTCATTTAATTTTGCTCCTGAGTGAGGTAATCATTTAAGAGTTGGAGAACTTGTTGTTGATGCTTGATATGATCTTCCACTGCTTCAACCTTATAATTTTCTCTTAAACATGATTTGATGGATAGTGGATGATATCCATAAAGTGCTAAAAATGGGGTCATTTTTACTGTAGTATTGAAGTGTTAAACCACCATTCAGGTAGAGGTTACCACTTGACCCATTTTATTTATTTATTAGATACAAAGTAACAAATATATCCTTACCAAAACAAATTCAAGAAAATTTCCTAAAAATTAAAAGTTATTGTCTCTAAAGATTACAAACATTGGTCTCATAGTACAACATCAACACCACCCATTGGAATGGAAATAATTGGAGTATTCAATACATATTCCCCCATGGTTAGCTTGATATTATGCCACTTTCCAAAGAAATTCATAGTTCCTCCATTTGCAGCCATCACTTGACACTCTGGTGTTGGATATAGAAAACAATTTAGTTCCTTGGCTATCTTTCAACGAATAAAATTATGGGTACTACCCGAACCAATCATTATTATTACCTTTTTATTATTGGTATATCCTTCTAACTTGAGATTTTGAGGAGTATAATTCTTGCCAATTCATTAAAATATATTGCTAGATTCATTTCTTCTTCCTCTGGGTTGGTTCCTGGTGTATATCCTCTTCTTTTGATGCTTCTTGTTCATTTTATTCCTCCTATTCATAATCTATGCAAAATAATTTATTCTTAGCACACTTATGACCTTTAGAGTGTTTTGTATCACAACTGTAACAAAGCCCTTTTTCTATTTTTTCCTCCTATTGTTGTGGTGTCAAATTTGTAGGTTATGTAAGGCTAGGAGCAATAACACTTCCCTCTTTATAGTTGTGAGTGGTAGAACTCCTTGTTTCCATAATTTTGCGTGCAACTTTTCTTGCCACCCTAAATTCCTTCTCCAATGGATGAGGTTCACAAAGCTTAACCTCATGTTGGATATTGTCCTTTAAATTACCTATGAGAAAATCAATCCTATGCTCCTCTAGAATATTAGTTACCCTAATATTCAATTTTTGAAAGTCCTCAATGTTCTCTGCCATTGGACCCTTTTATTTGAGACTTATCAATTCTCTAAAGAAGGTGTTGTTATTTATATCCTAATAATGTGCTATCATTTCCTTCGAAAAAATTTACCAGGTGAAAAGTGGTTTACGAGAATAGAGCCATCAATACCATACAAATTGATTGGGTTCTAAATATAAATCTGTAATGTGTACCTTTTGTGTGTGTTGCATATCATGTAGATCAAAATATTGCTCCATATATAGTATCTATGCTACTGTATTCTTACCATAAAAATTCCTCGTATATATATTTGGAATGTGGTGGTTCTTAAACCCCACATTGGAGTCTCTAAAATCATAATTCATATTTGATTTTTCCTCATCATGATTTTCATGGATTACCTTATCACCACTAAGAAGCCTTTCTTACAATAACTTTGTCAACTCGTCCAACTTCACATTCATCGCATCCATGCCTGCTTTAAAAACATCCATGTTTCCCTTTATTTTTTATTCTAAACCATCCATATTAGATTCCAATTCATTTTCGGTTACCTATTGCAAGAGAAAAAATTGTTGCACTTGGTCTCATAATTTTGATATATCATGTTGCATTTCTTCCTCTTCATGCATTGTAGTAGAGGCTTTTGGTTTCTTACTAGGTGTATATATTTTTTTGTTTCAAGGGATTTTGGAATAAAAAAATTGTATCTATGCTTCACTATGCCCTTTGAATCACTTCAAACATATTTTTTTAACAAAAATTATGCAATTTAAAAAAAAAAATACACACTTTTTTCTTACTTTTAGGAGATTGATATTCAAACTATTTTATCTCTACAATTGCGGCCTCCCAAGGTATGAAATTTATTCTTGTGGTATACCTATGAGTATTCTTTACAATTCCACATTTCATACCAATATTGGATTCTTCAGGATAAAGTTATGCCAAATATTTGAAAATCACATTATTATGGACTCGTTCTTTACAATGAACTTATACATAATTCCATGTCTCACTTTTTTCACCTTCAGAAATGAAATTGACATAAGAGAAACCAAAGTATGTGTGTTCTCTATCAATTTTTACAAAATTAAAATTTGATGCTTGAAGAGAAATTTATGCCTATTTTCCCTAGGTCACATGTTTGAGACTAAATTGTGGAGCATGCAGAAACCCTGAATTATTCAGACCATATCTTGGACAATATAGTGAACCAAGATATGAAATTTCTACATGAAGTTCATCATGATTTAAGATCTACCTGATAATAATTTCAGGTTCTGAAACCTCATAGGAAAAAAATTATAGTGAAAATTAGAAGATGGCCCGTTTTAAACAACGAAACCCTAGAACTGAAAGCTCTGATAGCAAACGTTATGCAACGAGATCACAAAATATAAGAAAATATATATAAACGACTTTAAAATTATCCTCTTTGAGGGTTTAGCCTCCTTTCCATAACATAAATGAAAAAATCTTAGATTATACAAAAGACAAGACCTCCTTTGTATATATAGGAGTCTAAGGGGTCACAATATAATTAGAGCCTACATAAAAATAATAATGTAAGGAAACAACAATAAAAACAGTTTATTATATGGAGCACAACAATAATAATATGGGGGATAAATGGGAAAACAAATAACAATAAGGGGCTACACTAACAATAAAAATAAAGGGGCTACACTAGTATTATAGGGGCCTAACATGCCTCTCTCCTTCAAAATAAGTGTTGTCTTCAACGCTTCAGTAGTTGTGGATTCTTATATATAAAATTATCATCCTCCTATGTGGAATCTTCAATAGGTGAGTTTTTTCCACTTAATAAGATACTTTGAAATTGATCTATTTTGTATATGTCATGTTCTTGTTTTCGTGACTGCTTCAAGCTCTAATATGATTTTTCCTTCTTCTTCAAGTTCTGGAAATAATGTTTCAACTGGGAGATTGTCATCGATAACCTTATTTAAGAATGAAACATGGAAAAATGGGTGTACTCGAGAAGATGTAGTCAGCTCCAATTTATATGCCATAGTACCAATATTTTGCAACACCTTGTAAGGTCTATAGTACTTGGGTGATAATTTATTATCCTTCTTAGTTTGCTTGAGGGATATTCGTTTGTATGGTTGTAGCTGTAAAATTCCCAGTCACCTACATCAAGACATATTTCACTGCAATGTTGATCAACACGTTGTTTCATTCATTTTTTTGCCATAGTGATGTTATCCTTTAAGAGTTGGAGAACTTGTTGTTGATGCTCGATGTGATCTTTGCACTGCTTGAACCTTAAAATTTTCTCTTAAACATGATGTGATGGACGATGGATGATATCCATAAAGTTTTATAAATGGGGTCATTTTTGCTGTAGTATGGAAGGAAATATTATACCACCATTCAGACAAAGGTGACGACTTCACCCATTGTGTTTGTTTATTAGATAAAAAGCAATGAAGATATCCTTCCAAAAAATAATTCAAGAAAAGTTCTTGAAAATTAAAAGGTATCAACCTAAAAGTTTGTAACCATTGGACTCTGAGTACAAACTAAACACCACCCATTGGAATGGAAAGAATTGGACTATTCAATACATATTCCACCATAGCTCACTTGATATTATGCCACTTTCTAAAGCAATTTATAGTTCCTCCGTTTGCAGCCATCGATTGACACTTTCGTGCTGGATATAGAAATTAATTTAATTCCTTGGCTATCATTGAATGAACAAAATTATGGGTACTACCTTAATCAATTAACATTGTTAATTTTTTCTTATGGTATATCCTTCTATCTTGAGAGTTTTAGGAGTGGTAATTCCCACCAATGCATTACAAGATATGGTCGAATTCATTTCTTCTTTCTCTGATTTTGGTTCCTGGTGTATATCCTCTTCTTTTGATGTTTCTAGTACATTTTCTTCCTCCTCTTCACAATCTATGTAAAATAATTTCTTCTCATCACACTTATGACCTTTAGTGTATTTTCTATCACAACTATAACAAATACCTTTTTCTTTTTTTTCCTCCAAATGTTGTGGTGTCAATCTTGTAGGTTGTGGAAGGCTTGGAGCAACAACACTTCCATATTCATAGTTGGGAGTAGTCGAATTCATTATTGCTATAATTTTGTGTTTAACTTTTCGTCCCACCCTGAATGCCTTCTCCATTAAATCAGGTTCCCAAAGGTGAACCTCATGTTGGATAGTATCCTTTAAAGTACTTATGAAGACATCAATCCTATGCTCCTCTCGAATATTAGTTACCCTTATATTCAATTTTTGGAAGTCGTCAATGTGCTCCGCCATTAAACCCCCTTTTTTTAGACTTATCAATTGGCTAAAGAAGGTGTTTTTCTTTGTATCCTCATAATGTGATATCATTTCCTCCGTAAAACTTGACCAAGTGACAAGTTTTTTACGAGAAAAAATCCATCGATACCATACCAACTGATTGGGTTATAAATATAAAGATGCAATGCACACCTTTTGTGTGTGTTATACATCATGTATATCAAAATATTTCTCCATGTATAGTATCCATGTTATTGGATCCTTACCATCAAACACCCTCATATATATATTTGTAATGTGATGGTTCTTAAACACCACAATGGACTCTCTGAAATCATAATTCATATTCCTTTTGTCCTCATCATGATTTTCATGGATTACCTTGTCACCACTGAGAAGCCTTGCTTGCAACAGCTTTGAAAAACCCTTCCAACCTGACATTCATCGCATCCATACCCACTTGAAAAACCTCCATGTTGCCATTATTTATACTTCTAAAAAATACTATTATATTCCAATTCATTTTTTGTTGCTCGTTGTGAGAGAGAAATTTGTTGCACTTGGTCTTGTATTTTTTACATATCATGTTGCATTTCTTCCTCTTCTTCATGCATCATAGTAGATATTTCTAGTTGCTTATTAGGTCCATCCATTTTTTGTTTTGAGGCATTTTGGAATTAAAAAATGATATCTATGTTTCACTATTCCCTTTAATCACTTCAAACGAATTTTTGAAACGGAATTTTTCTTTCTTTTAGGAGGTTGATATTTAAACTAGTTTATCTCTAAAATTTTGGCCTCCCATGGTCCGAAATTTCATCTTCTGCTATACCCACTATTCTTCTTTCCAATTCCACAAGTCATACCAAGATTATATTCTTTAAGATAAATTTATTCCAAATCTCCCACTATGACCTAATTATGGATTGGTTCAATATAATGAACTTGTATGCAATTCCATGTCTCATTGTTTTAGCCTTCGTCATAGAAATTAATACACGAGAAGCTACAATATGATTAATTTATGTTACTTTTTACCAAATTCAAATACGATGTTTGAAGAGAAGGTTATGACGATTTTTCCTAGGTCAGTTATATTTTTCCAAACATATCTCGGAAAATCCAACACACCAAGATATAAAATTCTTACTTGAAGTTCATCAAGATTTTAGCTCTACATAGTCAAACTTTTATCTTCTGAAACATCGTAGAAAATAAAATTATAGCGAAAATTCTAATATGACCTCTTTGAAACAACAAAACCATATAATCAAAAGATCTGATACCAAATTTTATGCAACCAGGTCACAAAATAGAAGAAAATATAGATAAATGACTTGAAAATTAGCCTCTTAGAGGGGGAAACCTATTTTACATCACATAAATGAAAAATTCTTGGGTGATACAAATGACAGGACCTCCTTGATATATATAAGATTCTATGGGATCACAATATAATTAGAGCCTACATAACAATAATAATGTAAGGACCCAACAATAAAAACAGTATTTACAGCTTTAACACAATAAAATATTGAGATACGTAGGTATAAAAGCAGTTAATTTTACAATACTTGTAACAACCCACAATTTAAATATATAAATAATTATACCAATTTATTCAGGCATTATCAACACACAACTATTCAACTAATTACCATAGAATTTCGAAAAACATAAGCATAGATTAATTACCTGCAGTGATGATATTCCTTACTTGTCATTTGCATTTGAACATTATTTGAATCCCGCTAACTACCAAAAAAAATTGGGGATGAATCTCCACCCAACTGTAGGCTCAGTTACATATAATCTTTCTACAAATGCCCACCCCCAAGCCCTCAATCAACGAATGGATGAATATCATCCTCCTCCTCATCCATTAAATAGACCAAAAATTGGAAAGAGATTGCATGCACGCATTCCATGTGCCAACATGACAAATTTTATTTCTTTATTTTAAGTTTTACTTAATTTAATATTTCTCTTAGTTTAAATCTTTATTATTTTATTCCTTTTTAATTTTTTGTTAATTTTTCTTATTCTTACTATTTTTATAGTTTATATATATAGAACTAGATTTTATTATTTAATATTTTATTTATTTATTATTATAATATTCTCTTCATTACTTATTATTTATTTACTCTAAATTGATTATTTTGGTAAAAATCACATTGCAATTTTTCTATTATTTATTTACTATTATTTCCTTTTCTTTATTATTTATTATTTATATACTTATATTTTAATATTATATTAATTTTTTATTATTAACATTTATTACATACTCCCCCCCCCCCCCCCCTTTAAGGAACTATGTCTTGAAGTTAACTTTAATTGTTTAACATTTTATTTTATTTAGTTGTTTGAGGGATGTCAGTTTTCTTCCGATGTGTAGGCCCCACTTCCATAACTAGTACTTGGAGGTTAGTTCATACCATAGTGACACTCAGCTCATGTTTACAATAGAGAGCTTGTAAAAGTGGGTAAATGTGGGAGTGGTAGTTACACTAAAATATTACAAGAACAACATGTGAGAAGTGGTGGTACATCACTTTCTAGAAGTGATAAAACATGCATGACATCCAAGAAATATTGAATTTGGCTTTTCCTCAGCATACTTGCACCAGACACAACAATCAAAGTTATAGTAGGCCTAATTATTCCAATGTTCCTTTTGATTGTAAGAAAATTGGCGATGATAAGTGTTTGTGGTATAGGAAAGCATGCACGTTTTATGAGTTGAATAACCATAGTGTTTCCAAGTGTTCGGAACTTGAATCGATTTGTACATGAAATTTATGTTGACCAAGAAGGGGACATGACATGATGTTAGGGCCCTATATTAATAGTGTAGTCCCTTATTGTTGTTAATGTAGCCTCCCCAATTTTTAGCGTTTTACCCATGTAGTCACCATTTTATTATTATTGTGCCTCATAATAGCCCAATATTGTTATTATTGTGCCCTTACATTATTATTTTTAGGTCGACTAAGATTATATTGTGACCCCATGGACTCCTATATATAGAAAGAGGTTTTGTCATTTGGGTCACACAAGAATTGTTCATTTATGTAATGTAAAGGAGGTTTCCCCCTCGAAGTGGCTTATTATAAGGCATGTATCTCTCTTTTCTTCTATTTTGGGAGTTGGTTTCATAACATTTGGTATCAGAGCTTTGGATTATAGGGTTTCACTACTTCAAATAGCTCATCGTGGTATTTTCACTATCAGTTTTTTTCTATGAAGATTCAGATGCTAAAATAAAAATAGATTTGCGAGGAAATCTTGAGGAACATTTTGTAAAAATTTCAGATATTGGTTAGCAATATGTTTGTAGATATGATCTGTGAAAGTTAGGGTTTTTGCAAGCTCTCGAATTTCATCTCAAAGAGGTGACCTTGGTAAAATCATCATAACTCTCTCTCTGATAATCGGATTGGAATTTTGTAAAAAGTGGTTGAAATTACACGGAATTTAGTTTCCTGTATATCGATTTCAAAGCCAAAGGAGGAAACAGTGACACGTGGCACGTCGTACAAGTTTTCTCTACTGAACCAGTCCATAATTAGGACATTGTGGGAGATTGGGCATAACTTTGCCTTGAAGAATCCAAATCAGGTCAGACCTATGACATTGAAAATAAGATTCAGAGGGCTAATAAAGTGTTGAAGATAAAATCTTTGGGATTATAAATCACATAGATACATCAGATCCAATATCGAGCTCCTCAAAAGAAAGAAAAAGGTGTGTATTTTTAAAATTGCATAAGTTTTGTTTGAAAAATAAATTTGAAGGCTTCCAAGGGCATATTGAAGAATAGATATCAGTATTGGGTACTAAAATGGCCCCTAAAAAGAATTCAACAACCATTAAGCCCTCTGAAGTCTCTACTATAACTCATGAAGAGAAAGAAGTGAAACATGATATATCAAAACTACAAGAGAAAGTGCAAAAAATTTCGCTCTCGCAAAGAGTAACAAAATACTAAATGGAAGCTAAGATGGATGGTTTGAATAAAGGTGTGGAAGCTAAGACAGATAGTTTGAAGAAAAGTTTGGAAGCCGAGATGGATGGTATAGAAGGAAACACGGAAGCTAAGATGGATGGTTTGAAGAAAGGCGTGGAAGCTAAGATGGATGGTTTGAAGAATAGAATGGAGGTTAAGATGAATGGTATAGAAGGAAACATGGAATATTTGAAGAAGTACATCGAAGGTTTGAAGGAAGTCTTGACAAAGCTAATACAAGAAATGATTCCTAATGGCGAAAATTTAGTAGAGGAATCACATGATGAGAACAAAATAAATGTTAATCGTGATTACATAAAATCTAATTTTGGATTGAAGACCCACCATATTCCAAAGATCAATATGATGAATTTTTATGGAAAGGATCCCATAACATGGATACTACGGATGGAGCAATATTTTGATCTCTGTAATGTGCAAAACACACAAAAGGTACACATTGCAAATTTATATTTAGAACAAAATACATTTTTATGGTATTGATGCCTTTTCTCTCATAAAAAAAAATTCACTTGGTCAATTTTTGTGGAGGAAATGATAGCACATTATGAGGATACAAAGAGAAACACCTTCTTTAGCCAATTGATAAATCTCAAACAAAATGGTTCAATGGTGGAGAATATTGAGGACTTCCAAAAATTGAATACAAGGGTAACTAATATTCCATAGGAACACGTGATTGATGTACTCATAGGGACTTTAAAGGATAACATCCAACATGAGGTTCGCCTTTGGGAACCTGATTCATTGGAGAAGGCATTCAGGTTGACAAGAAAAATTGAAAGTAAAATTATGGTTACACACACCAGGAACCAACCCTAGAGGAAGAAGAAATGAATCTGACCATATCCTGTAATTAATTGGTAGGAATTACCACTCCTCAAACTCTCAAGATAGAAGGACATATCAGGAAGAAACATTTAATAGTTCTTATTGATTCAGATAATACCAATAATTTTATTCATTGTAAGGTAGCCAAGGAATTTAATTTCTTCCTATACCCAGCGCCAGAGTGTCAAGTGATGGTGGAAAATGGAGGAACTACAAATTTCTCTAGAAAGTGCCATAATATCAAGCTAACCATGGGGGAATATGTATTGAATAGTCCAATTCTTTCCATTCCAATGGGTGGTGTTGGTGTCATATTAGGAGTACAATGGTTACAATCATTGGATACGGTAACTTTTAAGTTCAATTTTTTTTCTTGAATTTTTTTCGGAAGGAAAGGAAGTTGAAGTACGGGATATCAGAGTGAATTCGGGAAAGAAAATAAGCTCTAATGTTATGATAAATATTATGAATAAATAACAACAAGGTGTCATTGCACAATTATGCTCATTAGAAGTTACAATATCAAAATCATCTATTTCTCCATAACTCCAAAAAGTGTTGGACAATAATTCCAAGGTGTTTGAAACTCCCAAAGGACTCCCATCTATTCATGATCATGATCATGTCATTCATTTGATTCCATGAAGTGTTCCTCCAAACATCAGGCCTTATAGATATCCTTATGTCCAAAAGAGCGAAATTGAGCGTATGATTGAAGAAATGCTCGAGGCTGGTATAATTCAACCTAGTAAAATTTATTTTTCTGCTCCAGTAGTATTGGTGCACAAGAAGGATGGATCATGTTGCATGTTTCTGGATTATAGGGAGATCAATAAGCTCACTATTAAAGATAACTTTCCCATTCCTGTGATTGATGAATTATTGGATATATTACATAGAGAAATTTATCTCACTGATTTGGATCTTCATTCATGTTATCATCAAATTAGAATGAAGACTGAAGACATTTTGAAAATAACATTTCAAACTCATGAGGGTCATTATAAATTTTTGGTCATGCCTTTTGGCCTTACCAATGAACCTTCAACATTTCAAGGGTTGATGAATTCCATTTTCAAGCCTTTCCTTAGAAAAATTTTGTTAGTATTTTTCGATGATATACTAATCTACAACGGGTCTAGGAAGGATCATGTTCAACATGTTGACATGGTGCTCAAACTATTGGAGGAGAAACAATTATATGCAAAAACCTCCAAATGTTTCTTTTGAGTACAAGAGATGGAATATCTAGGTCATATTGTATCTTAGGAGGGTGTTAAGGTAGACCATAACAAAATTAAAGCCATTAAGGAATGGAAAGTCTCCACAAACATAAAGCAGTTGTGAGGATTAACTGGGTATTATCACAAGTTTGTTAAGAATTATGGGAGAGTAGCAGCACCTCTAACACCATTATTGAAGAAATATGCATTTTCATGGAATCCTGAAGCAACTAAGGCCTTTGAACATATTAAAGAGGAAATGTGCCAAGCACCGATCTTAGCTACGCTAGACTTCAGAAAAACCTTTATTGTGAAATTTGATGCCTCAGGAAATGGAATTGGTGTTGTTTTAATGCAATAAGGAAGACCCATTGCTACTGAAATTTGTCCAATCAAAGGAAAGTATTTACAGAAAGATATTTATCAGAAGGAAATGTTGGAAATACTACATGCACTAAAGAAATGGCGACCTTAGCTAATGGGAAGACACTTCAAGGTAAAAACTGATCATGATAGTCTTAAATAATTTTTGGAATAAATACTATCTTTAAAAGAGAAGAAAAAATGGGTCACAAAGATGTTTGGTTATGACTTTGAAATCATCTACAAAAAAAGGGAAGCTAAATGTTGTTGCAAATGCACTCTCAAGAAAGGATGAGGATGTGGAAGCATTTCTTTTGTGCCATTTCTATTATCGAACCCAATTGGATAACCGAAGCATGGGAGGAATGGAAGAATGACGAAGAAGTATGGAAAATAATTCAAAAGTTGCAGCAAGATCCCAGTACATATTATAAGTTTAGTTGCAAAAATTATTCCTTATGGTACAAAGATTGCTTATATATTTTTAAGAATTCCCAACTAAAACAAAAGATTATTTTGGAATTGCACACCTCTCCCTTAGGAGGACACCCAGGATTTTTAAAAACTTACCACGGGGTGAAGAAAGATTTTTTTTGGGATGGCCTTAAATTTGATATTCAAAATTTTGTGGTGGAATGTTTGGTTTTCCAGCAAAATAAGTTTGAGACAATTAAGATCTTGGGTCTGCTACAACCTTTATCCATTTTCAATCAACGTTGGGAGGAGGTTTCAATGGATTTTATCAAAGGTTTACCTAATTTTGAAGGAAAGAGTGTCATAATGGTGGTAGTTGATAGACATACCAAGTATGCACAGTTTTGTGCATTATCTCATCCATTTAAAGTGAGTACAATTTCTAATGAATTTATGGAAACAATTCAAAAGCTACATGGAAACCCAAAGATTATTGTAAGCGATATAGATCCCATTTTCAATGGAAATTTTTGGACAAAATTATTTTATTGTTTGGGTACTCAGGTAGGTCATAGCTCATCTTATCTTCCTCAATATGTTGGGAAAACTGAGATAGTGAGCACATGTTTGGAAGGATATCTTCGTTTCTTTTTATCTGATAAACAAACACAATGGGTCAATTGGTTACCTCTGGCTAAATGGTGGTATAACACTTCCTTCCACACTACAACAAAAATGACCCCATTTATGGCACTTTATGGATATCATCCTCTGTCCATCACATCATATTTAAGAGAAAATTATGAGGTTCAAGCAGTGGAACATCACATCGAACATCAACAACAAATTCTCCAACTCTTAAAGGATAACCTAAATTTGGCACAAAATCAAATTGAACAATAGGAAGATCAACATCGTAGTGAGAGAAGTTTTGATGTAGGCGACTGAGGATTTTTATAACTACAACCATACAAAAAAATGCCCCTCAAGCAAACTAAGAAGGATAATAAATTATCGCCAAAGTACTATGGTCCTTACAAGGTGTTGCAATAGATTGGTACTATGGCATACAAATTGGAGCTTCCTGGATCTTCCCAAGTGCACCTAGTTTTCCATGTTTCATGCTTAAAGAAGTTTATAGGTGACAAAATTCCGGTTCAAACAATATTGCCAGAACTTGATGAGGAAAGAAAAATTATATTGGAACCTGAATCAGTCACGGAAATAAGAACTACACAGCTACGAAATCAATCAATTTCAGAGTATCTCATAAAGTGGAAGAACTTACCCACTGAATATTCCACATGGGAGGATGAGAATTTTATATAGAAGCATCCAGAACTACTTGAGCATTGAGGACAACACTTTTTAGAAGGAAAGGGGCATGTTAGGGCCCTATATTACTAGTGTAGTCGCTTATTTTTGTTAGTGTATCCCCATTATTGTTATTGTTGTACCCATGTAGTCCCCTTTTTGTTATTATTGTGCCCCTTAATATCTCACTATTGTTATTATTGTGCCCTTACATTATTATTGTTAGGTTATCTAGGATTATATTGTGACCCCATGGACTCCTATATATAAAAAGGAATTTTTTCATTTGGGTCATCCAAGAATTTTTCAATTATTTAATATTAAGGAGGTTGCCCCCTCGAAGTGGCTTATTTATAAGGCGTTTATCACTCTTTTCTTATATTTTGGGAGCTGGTTTCCTGAAACATGAAGACCCATCTCGAAATCAGAATAAAGAGAAGGGAAAGAAAGGCTAGATGTTGAAATACCATTGCACCTATTGCAACAAAGGTGGATATTAGGAAGCTAAATTTTGGTAACTCCATCCAGAGCTTCTATTGAAGAAGGGAAATAAGATCATGCATATACTAGTAAAGAAAGAGAAGCAAATAAAAGAAGAGAAACCATTTTCTTATTTTGGAAAAAATTGGATGAAAAATGTCCATTGTAGTTTTCTTCCATTAGAGAATGTGTTGTGTGAATATTTCAAGACGATAAAAAATTGTGCTAGCTCATTTTCATTAGAATCCTCATATTTTTTATTGCTGCTAATGTATGGTACATCGATATTGGTTGGGGTAATGATTGCAGAAGGATATGGAAAAATGAAAATGGGAAATAATATGGTTTCGGTCATCATAGTTTTTATGTAGTTGATTGTAATGAGCTATTAGGTGCACAAAATAGGGTCAAAAAATACCAAACAAGTGGGGAGGAAGTACCCACACTTGGTGTCCGAGTAAAAACATTTTGGAGATGCAAAATTGTATCAATGGGGAGGAATGATCTCGGAGGATCCAAAAATGCCTCAAAAATCAATTTTCTCAAAACATAATGAAATTAATTCCATATACAAGAGCTAACGACACAATTCTAACGCAACTTGAACAAGAAAAAAAAAACGTACATGAAGGTTATCTCATTCTAAAGTTGATTGGGAGTGCAGTGATGGCGTCCGTCAAGTTTTTCGTTAGGGTTTTGCAGACTCCTGCAGGTGCAAAGCAGGCTATTCTTGGAGCCGCAGATCCAGGGAAGTTCGCTCTTAGTGCGAATACAGTGGCTTTCGCTGCTGTTTCTTGGATTGAAGGAGATCCAGCACCTCGTGATGCGACCAAACCGGCTCTGTTTTGCGGCTCAAGGTTGGATCTCTGGGTCCAAGCTAATGCAGTTAGCAAAGACAGATCAAAATCCTTTTTCCCACTTCAAGGCTCTGCGGAGAGGGACAAATCTAGATCTAAGGACTATTGCATGACAAACCCCATAGGTAAGTTTTTCCAGGGCGATGGCAAAGATGGAAATGCTTTGGAATCGGGATTTTTCAATGGCGGCAAGAAGACAGAAGCCAACAGGCGAAGAAAGACTTTTGATATCGGTAAGGAACAGCAAAGGATTATATGTATATGCGTTGTTGGATTCAGATCTGGCCCCTGTCCCAGATCTATGGCGTTTGAGCCCTGTTCTGTCGACAAAGGCTAGCAAACAAGGAACGGATCTAACGTTTTTCTGTTCCTTTCTGATAGCCAAGAGACTGTCTTTGTTGAAGAGATTCAGGCGACATTTGTGGCCAGAATGGCAAGGATTGCACGTACCAAGGATCCTCTAGACAGGCCTCTTTTTGGACAGTTGTTTCTACTGATCCATTTAAAGCCCTGTCTCCCTCTCTTACGCAGTCATGTGGAGGATCTGGCTGTAAAAGACAGAGATTTAGATCTGATCAGTTCCCAGCGGGCACTGGAATCTCAGATCCAGGTTGGATCTGGGGTTTTTTGCACAGCACAGAAGATTTTCAAGGGTCTCTCACTGAAGACAGGCTCGCCCCCAAAAACTACAGGTAAAGCTCGAGCTCGGCTTCTCTTTTTTCAGTATGAGCTGAGGCAGGGATCTAGCCTATACTCACGCCAGGATCTGTCCCCTTTCTTGCACCTGGACGCAGATCAATATAATGAGCCAACTGCACCCTCTAAACAGAGGCAACAGGTAATAACAAGATGTTTTCAGATTTTTATAAAACCCCCTGTGGGGAAATCTTGCTTAGTCTGGGTACATGCAGACAATTCCATTCTGCAGCTGAAACAGTAAATATGGAGATTGATGGGCTACCCTGTTCGGATCCAACACTTGGTCAGTGGAAGATACTCCCTTCAGGACAGCAGAACCCTGAAGGATTATGACATTAGCCCAGAAATAACAATTGGCCTGAACCTCAGGCTGAAAGGGGGTGATGTGCCCCAGGAAAAATCAAGTACTACAGGAGGAGATAAAGGGAAAAAGGCCACCTCTTAGCAACAACCTACTGGAGGCCTCTCCTATAAAAATATTTTACAGGGTAATAAAAAAAATGCAGAGTCCCCGCCAGACCAAAGTGGATATACTCCCAGGCCATACATAGTAGATCAGCTTGGGCAAACCCCAGCCCTTAACATTGACGCTGCAGGAACAGAAGAGTATGTCAAATCATATGAAACTCAGGCTCTAATCTGTCGTTTTAATTGTTTTTGGCCAAAGCCAATGGACCTATTTCACTGGATCTTCACCCGTTGGACTATGGAATGTGATATACATCTCCGTTCTAAGGGGTTTTTTATAGTCAATTTTGCCTCCACGGATGTCAGAGATCTAGTTATCAGTTCAGGGCCATGGTTTTGGGGATCAACGGGTCTTTTTATGACTCCATGGTTTCTAGATTTTGACCCAAACACAATGACTGTCTCCCGAATGCCAGTTTGGGTCCGGCTATATAACCTTCCCCTCCATTTTTGGAGTGAACAAGTTCTGGAGGGAATTGGGAACAGCATAGGGAAATACATCAAAACAGATCTGGAGAGACTTGAGGAGAGGATCTACACCTTCGCAGGCATTTGTGTGGAAGTTGATCTAAGTAAAGGACTGCCAAAAAATATAAGGCTGATATACAAACAACAGAATTGGCTGCAAGGACTAGACTATGAAAACACTGCATTCAGATGCAGAGTTTGCAGGATGACTGGAAATTTGCAAAATACATGCCCAGAAGCTAAGAAAGAAAACAACAAGAAGAAACAGAGAGGGAAGCAAAGAAAAGGGTGGAATTACCCCCCTCCTGAGTCAGAGGAAGATGAATCAGAAGCAGAGGAGGAGGTTACTCCCACAGAGAATATTGCGACAACCCAGGGACAGGAGATTCAAAAGGAAAACAAAACTGCTAATCAGGCTCCACACCTCCACCCAAATCAAGCAGAAAAGACTAGTGAGGAATTGAGTACCGGAGGGATCAAACGGCACCACTCCTCAGATACTTCAGATTCAGACAAAGACACAGGCTCCCAGATGGCTGAAAAGCAGTTAGTTCTTGCAACGATTGAGCCTTCTCAGGGAGAATGGCGCAAGGTTGAGAAGAAGAAGGGGAGGAAAACCTGAGGTGTGAGACTTCTACTCACTCCCTGGAAACAGTGGTTTTTTCCTAGTTTTCTCTCGCCTTCCCTCTCTCGACCCCCTTTCTTTTCTTTTTTTCCTTTATTTTTTCTTTTCTTTTTTTATTGAATGCGATCGTAGCCCAGCTATGATGCATTGTGTGGCATAGAACATGATCCCTATGGGCAGTTGTCTCAGAATGCTTAATTGCATTATGCTCCATGTAACTTTTCATTTTCTTAATAAAAAGTTACTGATTTTTTTCTGTGGAAAAAAAAAAATCACATTCTAAAGTTTTCGTGGAATGAAAAAAAATGTTACTAGAGGTGCCACATGGGAGTCCTACAAAATCACACATGGCAGTGTGGAGCTAATGTGGAAATTGTACATAGCTAACGTGTATTCTAGGTAGAGGATAGGTGGCATGATGTGGTGTTGACATCGATGACACATGTTTGAGGTTGAACATGAAATGTGGCATAAATGGAAGCTGATGTGGAAGGCGCAAGTGGAAACATGTTGCAACCTAGCTAGCAGGCGACCTGGAAATGTAGAGTGTGTAGACATCCTATGGTGTCAACACATGGCCAACTGATCGGATAGACATGAAAAGTATGTATATGGCTGACGTTGTACCCAGTCAACATATGATGTGGCATACCCATGGAGCTATGTGGCACTCGAGTGATAGTGTCTAGGCTGGCGGTGGAAGTGAAATTAACGAGCCATAGGCCACCACATGGAAACCCCAATTAGCCACACAATTATTTGAGAATTGCAAATTGGGCACCATGGGGTTTGAACCCCCAACCTCAGAGGAGGTCATCCGACACACTTCTAATAATGTAATTTGGGAAACATGATATTTACATTTTATTTATTATAATGTACGAACCAAAGGGGGAGATCCATGTGTTTGAACCTACAACTTCCCACAACATGAACCAACAACATATTCCAATAATTTAACAAGTCACCAAACACTAAAAAGTTATTAGGCAACACCATATGTCCGTCGTGATTGGATCATAACAATTTAACTGTGTTATAGCCATATGCCATAGGGGGTATTTTAATTAGACTACCAACATATAGTGTTATTGTAAGACTATTACAAGAGCCTAACTAGAGCCTAACCATTATCATATGATCCACAAGTTTGCAAGTGAATAGGCCACAATTCCAAAATTTTTGTTTTTTATATTTTTACAAAATGCCCAACATAACCTCCTGTATATTCGACCCCAAGTTAAGTAAGAGACAATTTTTTTATATATTAAAAATATTACCAATGCATCAAGGTAGTCTAGTGTGATATTTTGACAGAGTCAAGAGCCCATGAACATATTTTAAGCCTGCAAGTTTTTTTTTGTAAACAAAGAAATATTGAAGATCATTTTTGCAGCAACTAAAAGGGGTTTTGCATGGTATTTTGAAACCAATTTGTCGTAGGAGAGAAGCTTTCTTTGTTGCAAGTTATTAAGGCTTCATTTTTAATTTGGTTGCAATTTATATACAAGTTGTTGTTGAGCTTCATTTTTGGCAATGTTAGCACTAGGTTTGTACCTTTAGAAAAGGATCAAAAGGTTTTGAAAACGAGTTGATAATTTCATTAAAAGTAAAGAGGGGTTAAGTGTTGGATTATATATAAAAAAAATTGTGTGGAAGGGTGGCATAAGGGTTAGAGAAATTTCAAAGAGGTTTATTATGTCATGCCTAATTTTTTACCTAATTTTTTCAACCAATTGGATGAAGTATACCGAAAACAGGTGGCGCTACGAAATATTTTTTTAGCACCTACAATTGGTGCTACGAAAATATTTCAGAGTGCCTACAAATCGCGCTAAAAAATATTTTCCTAGTGCCTACAAGAATTTTTAAAAATTGACTTGATCGGAGCTTATGAAAGAATGTAATATAATACATATATACACATAAACACATAAATGCAGCAAAAATAAAAATTCATTTCTTTAATATCAAAGAACTGAAATATGCTTACATACAGAATGGAAAAAAACTAGCTTGGGCGACGGTAACTTATCTCTGAGAAGAGATGTGGCGGCTACATGCCTATGAACTATGTTAAAATGAGGCTTGGTGGCCTTTTTATCATTGAGAAACAATGAGAAACTCTAAACATCCAAAAACCTAACCCTAGGAGATGAAGCACCAAAATCTTGTGGACCCCATTCGGATAAGTTAGAACATCAACTTCCCGAGTTCATAACTTTGGCATACGACCTCCATTTGGCTATCATAATATCTTATTTCAAAGACCTCAAAGAGGAGGTTGTAAAAAATGGAAAAAACTAGTTAGGGACTTCTTTAGTCTCTCCGTTTTTCCTAAAAACATATTTCAGTCCCTCAAAAATGCTCTGGAAGTTTAGGACTTGAAAAACTGCCAAAAATAGTAAATTGTGCTATAATTAAAGAATCTCAAAAATTGAAAGAAACAATGATGGGGGTCTAACTTGAATAGGCAGGTGACCAAAAATATCCACTTGGATCATGATTTTTTCTAACAGCCCTTGAGATGATTTCAAACGCTCAAACATTTTTTTGAAGAAGCCTAACTCATGTTACAAGTTGATGTGACAATTGGAGGGGTTTCCAAGTGTTAAAGGAGCTTTTTAGAGGTAAACCTAAAAACTGAAGTTATGTGTAAGAGAGTCATTTCCAACATACCCAGGAAACTAGTTTGCAATGGACAAAAGAGTTTTTATCAATTCTTACAACGTGTGGCAAGGTGTTGAGTTACGTTTCAGTTGAGGAATTGGAAATTCCGACCACATTAATGGTTATGGACCTGATGGAATAGAGTGGTTTTAGGATTATGAATAACTCATACTAATATTCACCATTTCAGGTTGGGAGCATGTTTTTCACCATTTCAAAGGATACAATATGAGTTTCTATCATAAATTTTCTAATTCCTTTGATGGCAACATGAAAAGGGTAAGAGATTTACAATCTGAAGTCACTAAGGAGTCTATTGGTGAAGCTACAGGGTTGCCTATTGAAGGGATTTTTTTTTAAGGAGTAGATGGTACAAGGCGTAGATTTGAATTTCTTCTTGAAGAAAAATCCTTGAAGCCCTAACTAGAGCGTTGAAGTTCCTCGTAGCAAGTTGAAGCTTGAATGGACCAATCTTGTTAGGACTATTCAAATGTTTTTTACGTGTGAAGGAAGGTACTCAAAAGTTTATTTATATCACATGATATTTATGTGTCACTTATATGGTTTTTGTAAGATTAATTTTCCCTATTTTCTTCATAAAATTTTGCTCTAAATGATCACTAAGGCAAAAACTAGAAGTGAATTATTTTCTCATGACATATGACATCATGCTTTGATTAAAATGTTATACACCCATGAATTAAGTAAGCATGTAGATCAGTTAAGACATAGAACTTGAAGAAACCTTGCACCTAGGAGACAAAAAAAGATTAATACAAAAACCCCTATTGAAACCCTAAATCAAGAGACAAAGGTTGATTCTAGCCATAAAATTCCTATTAAAGAGTCTACAAAAACCCTGTCAACGAACCAAAATATAGGGTTTATGAAATGAAAAAAAAAAATACAATGAAAACATGAACAATAAGGTGAGGAATTGGAACATATGGAAGTAAAATACAAGAAGGGAAAGCATCCAAGAAAGAAAACAAGGGAAACCAGCAGAAAAATAGAGGATAGGGTTATTTACTTTAGGAAGCATCATACTAGCCCTACCAACAAGATGAGGTTAGATTTCAAACCTAAATTCAGCCCTAAATTGAAAGAACGAATAGTTATTGATGAAGTTGAGAATGTAGAATCTTCCAAAGGCAAGACGAAATATGAAAAGAAGGTAAATAAATATTCTACAAAAAGGACAGGGAGGAAAACCATAGAAACTGACAGAGACATTCAGTAAAGGGGAAAGAGAGTTACCAGATAAATGGCAGGTCAGGACAAGTTGAATATGTTGGTTCAAGCAGCTGAATCCATGGAAGATTGAGTAGGTTTACATTTTTTGCAAGTAGTATATTGATCTATAAACATGGGAAGTAGATGTTTGCTGAAAACCCTATTTTTTGTTATAACATCTCATTATGCTTCACTAGATCCTTTTGGAAGTCAAGATACCATACTCCAAGGATGAATGATAATTAAAATATATCATAAAAATATTTTTGTGGTTGTAGGCACACATATGAAGTTTCTATGATTTTTTGATACAAAGTTAACAAGAGAAAGGTGCCTTAGGAGGTGGAGACATTTGTATATATGTTGCATGAATTGAGGAAAATTTGCAGGTTCATGTATCTCATAAATTACTACAAAGGAGGCTTATGAAGTGTAGTGATGGTACATGATCTGAAAAACCAATGAACAATTTTTAGATCCATAATTCTAGTAGTCTATCTCCTCAATCGTTTCTAGAAAAACAACAAATATCTCATACTAGCTTTCGTAAATGTTTTGTTTTTTACTACATTCTAAGAGGAAATTTGAATAGTTGGACTAAGAGGGATTAAAATATATTTTTAAAATAATATTATGAAGATATTGTGATATTTGACAGTTAATTTACAAGACATTGTGGATTTCAAACTTTATGTAATTTTCCTATATAATACATGAAAAATAAGGAAAAAGGTTATATTTTGAGAAAAAGAAGTTGATTGTGTGTGTGTTTTTAAAATTGTATGATTTTTACAGTGCCAAAACCAGAATATTCTAATTATTCATACAAAAATTCTTGCGATGGTTTTCCTAGTATGTGTTCCTTCTAGCTACAATTTTCCTTCTAGGTGATGCTCATTAAATGTTTATCTTTTAATGTTTGAATAAAGGTAATGTGACATAATTCATTTATTTAATTCTCTATTTCATCTATTTTAAACATCTTGCACTCTTTCTTCTAATTCTACGAGTATTAAACTTGTTGGGTTGTGCCTTATATTCTTTCCATGACTAACTTCAGGCGAGAAGTGGTGGGTAAGCGGGCAACCCCCTTATGCTTGCGTCAGGTGCAATAGCGGGGTCATAGGGGGGGGCATAGTCCCCCATTTCGGGGGATTTTCAAGGGGTGGTAGCCCCCCTACATAGGGTCCAAGGCAACTCCCTAGAAAATTTTTTTGGACCCTATATTACGTGGGCGGACCTACCTCTAGTTTTGGGCATGATGGTTTTCTGCCTATGGTAGTTTGTATATCTGGTCAAGGGAACTATAGTTATGCTCTAATCCAAGGTTAATGGATTGGGGTTTATGAATCGTTCAACATGTATATGTGTGTGTGTGTGTGTGTGTTGTAACAAAGAAAGGAATATAATGAAAAATCAAGTTGGTAGTCCTGGTTTTGGGATCCACGGGAAAATATTTGTGTATCTATTTTATTTTTTATGATCTCGCTATTGCTTATTTAATTTTTTATGAGTTTTTTTGTAGATAATTTATGTATAGGGCTAAAACCAAAAATTGGTATCTGAGTGTAGGCCCACGAGTTTGATACACACCAAACTCGCGTTGGGGGGGGGTTGGGGTATTGTCGGACATTGGATAAAACAACGATATCCGTGTGTTTCGTGACATGGACTAACTGCCTCTCATGGATCCTTATCTCTAGTGATGTGATCGTTGACAAAAACCTATGGGTTTTGGTCTAACAGAAATCATGATTCCAAACATTTGGTATCAGAGTTGTTTCGGCTTCAAGGGGAGGCCTTTGCTGCTAAGGGTTTTTTTTCTCAGGCATGTGGTAGACCCTGTTCAGTGGGAGATATACGGGATCAATTCTTGTAGTGAAAGAAGATCGTGAGGAGTGGAAAGATAGAGATCGAGAAATTTACGGTCATAGTTTTTAGTTTTGGAAGCTCAAGATGGAGGATCTTTTGGTGGATAAAGATCAGTGGATCCTAGTAGATCTAGGTACTAAACCAACGAAAATGTCATATGAAGAATGAGCCAAGTTGGATCAGAAGGCAAAGAGCACAATATAGTTGTGTATCTCATATTCAATATTTTTGAATGTATCTCGTGAAGCTACAATGAAAGCTTTATGGGAAAAATTAGGGACTTTGTACCAATATAAGTATCTGGTGAATAAATTGTTCATATGGAAAAAATTCTATAACCTGAGGATGAAATATGGAGACTCGGTGACAGAGCATCTGAATGCCTTCAATACTGTGGTAAGTCAGTTTTCATCTGTTGATAGCAAAATCTCAGATGAAGGTATTTGTATCAGTTTGTTGTGTTCTCTACTAGATTCATGGGATAGTCTGTTTGTTGCAATAGGAGGAAATATAACTACCTTTAATTTTGATTAAATTGTCTCAACATTGCTATTAGAGGAAATAAGATGGAAAAATTTGAAGGGAAATAAAGGAGATGCCTTTTCTGTACGAGGACAGTCCCAGAACAGAACAAAAAAAAAGTTCTCGAGTGGGAGATCTAAATCTCTAGGAATGCTTGTAAAGGTCTCCTGGAAATGCAGAAACGGAGGGCACTTCAAAAAGGAATGCACATCTAAATCTCCTGAGAAAGGAAATGGATTTGATGATGCTCCTTCTACAGAGGTGAAAATTACCTCAGATGAAGGTGGAGATGTGTATTTGGATTCTTATTCAAATACACATGTAAATCAGGAGACATGGTTGATTGACTCAAGTGCATCCTTTCACTTCAGTCCCCATAGGGAGTGGTTCTACGAGTATGAGAAGTATGATGGTGGTGATTTCTTCATAGGAGATTATAAGAAGTACATAATCGTTGGACGTGGAAAATTCAAGCTGAAGTTGCAAGGTTTAAGGATTAGAACACTTCCTTATGTTCTGCATATTCCTGCATTGGCCAAAAATCTGATTTTTGTACGCAAAATGGATGATGTAGGTGTAAAAATAGTGTCTAAGAAAGATACCTGCAAGATGGTCTAGGGAGCACTGGTATTGATGCGGGGAGTTCATATTGGAACTTCGTAAAAGCTTCTAGGTAGCACTGTTATTGATGGGTTCAATAGTTATGTGGTTCCTCAATGTGGAACAAAAAGGCTACCAATTTCTGGATAAAATACCATTCTATGGCATCAAAGCCTTGGAAATATTGGAGAGAAGGGACTTCAGATATTGCAGGGTAATGGTATGATAGAAGCTATGTCTAATTTCTCTCTAGATTTCTAGTTCTGTGAACATTTTGTATATGGGAAGAAGAATCGGGTGAGTTTCCCTTCTGGTGCTAAGAGGGCAAACAAGATATTAGAGCTTGTGCATAGTGATGTGTTTGGGTCGGTGTTGGTTCTTTCAATGGGTAAGACTGTGTACTGTGTTTCATTTATAGATGACTTCTCACAGAATATATATATATATATAGAGAGAGATATATAGCTCCTAAGGGAGAAATTTGAAGTGTTTGACATATTTAAAGAAATTAAGGCTCTATTAGAAAATCAGATGAAGAAGAAGATAAAGGTGTTGAGGATAGATAATGGTGGAGAGTTATGCAAGAAGGAATTTGAAGAGTTCAGTAAGAAGTGTGGTATAGCATGGTATAATACTACTCCATACACACCTCAACAAAAAGCAGTTGCAGAGAGAATGAATAGGACGTTGATGGAAAAGGAAAGAAGCCTACTCAATGGTACCGGATTAGGACAAGAATTCTAGGCAGAGGCAATGGAGATTTCTTGCTACCTAGTTAACAGATCACCTTCATCAGTGTTGGAGGATAAGACTCCACATGAGGTATGGACTGCTAAGAAACCCTCTCTTTCACATCTGAGGGTATTTTGATGTGATGTATATTTACATGTTCCAAAGGAGAAAATGACCAAGTTGGATAATAAATGTGAAAGGTGCAACTTTATTGTATATAAGGATGGTTTAAAAGGTTATAACCTTTGGAACCAAGAAACAAGAAAGGTTGTGTACAACTGAGATGTGGTGTTTAGAGAGGTGAAAGGTGTTGTTAAACATGAATTCCTACCAAAGGAACCTGAGAAGATAGAGTTTGAGCCAAAGGATTAATAATAAAACTCTACATCAAAACAAGATTCAGAAGAGGAAGAGCCACAAACTCCAGCTATGAGAAGATCAGTTCGAGAAAGAAGGCAACCATAAAGGTATAGTCCATCTACTTTTTGTTCAAATTTTTCTTTATCTATCAGTGATGATGATCTCAAAACTGTCAGGGATGCAATGGATTCATAGGATGGAAAACTCTGGAAGGAGGCCATGTTTGATGAAATTGCATCCTTGCACAAAAATGAGGCATGGGATTTCGTGGAGTTCTTAGATGGAAGGAAACTGAATGGAAGAAAATGGGTCTTTAAGAAGAAGATGAATGCAAAAGGCAAGGTGGAGAAATACAAAGCTCTATTAGTAGCAAAAGGTTATTCCCAGATGTCGGGAATTGATTTTGGTGATATTTTTTCTCGTGTTTCCAAGGTAGCTTCTATTATATTACTTTTATCTATTATTGTTGCATTTGATTTTGAGTTGGAACATATGGATGTGAAGAAAATATTTCTTCACAGCGAACTAGAAGAGGAGATCTACATGAAGCAAGTTAAAAATGTCTCTATATGGGTTAAAACAATCACCAAGGATATTGTATCAAAAATTTGATACATATATACAGGGACTTGGCTTCACCAGAAGAAAATAGGATCATTGTGTGTAATTTAAATTATTTTGTAATCATGTTATTTATTTGGTCTTGTATGTGGATGATATGTTGCTGGTAAGAAATGACAGAAATTATCTAGTATTTGAAGACCCAATTGTTCTCCAAATTCGAAATGAAGGATCTTGGTGCTGAAAACTATATTTTTGGCATGAAATTAAACACGATTTGGCAAAGAGGAAGCTCTAGTTAAATCAGAGAAAGTATGACGAGACATTAGTTCAGAGGTGCAATATGGAGGATGGTAAACCGGTGAAGGTTCCTATCCCTGTAGGTGTAAAGTTATCAATTGAACAACGTCCCAAGACACAAGAAGAAGAAGAGGACATGTCCCATGCTCCATATGCAAGTGCAGTGGGTAGCCTAATGTATGCAATGGTCTATACTAGACTATAAACTGCACATGCAGTGGGAGTATTGATCACTTTTATGTCAAAAGCAGGGAAGGATAATTAAAGAACAATGAAGTGGGTTTTCAGGTATTTGCGTGGCACTAGTGATTATGGTTTGTGCTACCAGGGAAGACCAGGATTGGACAACATTTTGGATATTCATGGCTTTGTTGATGCAAACTGGGCTGGAGATCTGGATCAAATAATATCTACAAGTGGGTATGCGTTTAGCCTATTGGAGGTGCATTGAGTTGGATGAGTAAAAGAGAGTCTATAGTGGCTCTTTCAACTCCAGAGGAACAATAAATGGCAGTCACTCATGCAATCAAGAAATCAGTTTGGTTGTAGAAATTGGGTTCATGTATGGCATTGGTGCATTGAGATATAAAGATAGAATGTGATAGCCAAAGTAAAATTTTCTTGGCTAAGAAACCTTCTTATCATTCAAAGACAAATCACATTGATGTTCAGTATCAATTTGTGAGAGATATCGTTGAGGACAAAAAGGTGTTGCTAGTAAAGGTGGACAATTTGAAGAATGTTGTATATGCATTGATGAAGTTAGTGAGAACTAAGAAGTTATTTTGGTGTAGAGAAACAATGGTCATTGTAGGTCTGGACCAATGAGTAAGCTCTCTTGTGGGCCCCTTTGGAAAGAAAACAAAAATTGGGAGAATGTTGTGTGTGTGTTATATTATTTCCATGACTAGCTTCAAGAGAGAAGCATGGGGTAAGTGGGGGCATCCAGTCCCCCTATGTTTGTGTCAGGGGATTTATAGGAGGCGGTACCCCCCCTGTACGGGGTTTGGGGAAGCGCCCTGAGAAATATTTTTTGGACCCTATATTCACTAGGCGGACCTACCTATGGTTTTGTGCATGGGTTTTCACATGGTTTTGGACATGATTTTTTTCTACCCATGGTATTTTTTAGATACGATCAAGGTAACTAAAATTATGTTCTAATTTGGGGTGAATGGATTGGGGTGTATGAATGCTTCGACATGTATATATATGCGTTGTAACATTGGAAGGAATACAATGAAAAATCAAGTTGGTAGTCCAGGTTTTGGGATCCAAGGAGGAATCTTTGCGTATATATTTTTTATGTTTTATGCTCTTGCTATTGTTTATTTTTGTTTTAAGAGTTCATTTGCAGATAATTTATATACAAGGTTAAAACCTACACATCTTTCATGCCATGTTGTAGTGGATCGATATTTCTATGTTATAGTTCCATCTCAAATGATATTTTGATAGTATAAGGTCTGCCATATACCATTCCTCTATCCATCTTGATCACGTAGCCATTTTATTGGTAATTGCATCTAAAACCTAGTTTGTTGACTCCATTTCCTAATGGATTGATTGTCTCATACCCAACCAAACCCTACTGTGATACCATTTAATTAAAGATCTAGTCATTCTTTTGAAGACATGATGAATTGCTAAGTATTTAGTGATTAAGAAGTCAGACAGAGCCCTCACTGGATTGGAAGGGCTAGCCTCCAATCTACGAGCTTAAAGTGAAAAGGTTACCTTAGGTTTTTTTCTTTCATAACCAAGAAAGTATTTTGAGTGATGAAATTTTGGCAACCATTTTGGGGAAATAAATTTTTTATGTTCCACATAACTCTTTTCACTGATGAGATATAGTTTTTGGGAGTAGACAAAAAATTAGATAGCAAGATTGGTTGTTCAATTTGACCTAACGAATCCCCTATTCGAAGTTCAAGGTGACTCCACAGGGAATTCTGGTTCATATAAGGGCTCATACAAGGGACCATCCAAATCCCAATCCACCAGAGTTCTTATCAAGTCCAAAAAAGAAAAATCAGAAAGAATAAATCTGCAAGGGAGTTAGGTACTATTTACCTAGAAATACATTTGTCTTTATCCAAAGAGATTAAATGCATTGAAGACATCCAATTTGATATCAAGTTTGAGCAGAATTTTTTAGGTCAAAATTAGAGTTTGATTTTTTAGAAGTGGTTCTTGATGAGAGAAGATTTAAAAGTTATGTTCCAAGTGTTTCTTCTCAATAATTAAATTTATCGCAAGAATACAAAGATACTTGGCTCCAGTTTTACAAATTGGAGCATTTGGTTCATGAGCTTCAGGTACTTGTATCTAATTCCACTACTTTC
Source organism: Pinus albicaulis (assembly GCA_034641835.2). Classification (NCBI taxonomy): domain Eukaryota; kingdom Viridiplantae; phylum Streptophyta; class Pinopsida; order Pinales; family Pinaceae; genus Pinus; species Pinus albicaulis. Next base: position 1,378,441,502 of record CM076575.1, on the reverse strand, counting down.
CCATTATCTATTCCGACATTTTCCACTCCATCTGTTTTTGTTGGATCTCATATCCCTACTTCATCAGTTGTCGCAACAACAAATTCATTTCCTTTTTCATTGTGTTTTGAATTCCTAGTTTTGTAATTTCTTCAACCCCATCTTGTGCAATCATGGCCACTAGATATTCCACTATCACCCTTCCAGGTCAATTGCATGACCTCCCTCAAAATTATGGAAAAATATTAATTCAATTTTATAGACAAGGAGGTTTTACTTCTCAATAAGATTTGGATAAGTTTAATGATTTTATAGATCTATAAGAGGTGGATGACGATGATGTGAAGTTGAGATGTTTGCACAAAGATTATTAGGAGAAGTGAAAAAACGGTTCAGGGGACCGCCAACATCAGGAATTGCAAACTTTCAATAGTTTTAGTAGTTGTTTCTTGCATGATGGGAGGATAGGAAAAATCCTTTATAGATATTGGTTGGATATGATAATTTGAGGCGAAACCCAAGTGAAACAGTGCAGGAATTTTTTGCTAGGTTTAACAAAGTTTATAATGCTATTAAAAATGATATTAAACCACCTCTGGGACTAACTCTACTTCATTATACATACACATTCGATGTTGAGTTTGATTTTCAGTTAAGAGAAACAAACCCTACTACACTAGAAGACATGAAAAATAATTCCATAGGAGTGGAAACTAATTTGCTGGCCCAAAAAGGAAAAAATGAGGACCATAAGGAAAGTAACTAAGAATGAAATTTCTTCTTCAAAATATAACAAATTTGATGTCATGCTGAAAATAATGGGAAAATTGGTTGATAAGTTAACTCCTCGCAGGGGTGAGCCTCAACCCCAAGTCTGAAATCCCAATTTTAGAAGGCCTCTGATACCTCAAGTTTGGCAGATATACACTGAAGAGAAAAAAACAATAAGACCTCCATTTCTAGAGAATTTTGTTGATGAGGAAAACATTGAAGAAATTGAGCAACGTCATATTAATTGTTTTGATGATGAAGAAACACAAGTGTTTTTTACTAAAGAAGAGCATGATAAATACACTAATTTTTAAGAACAAAAAGATAGAACCCAAATTCTATTTGACTCAAAGATAGATCAACAAGGTTACAATAATGTGGTTGCTGATTTTCAAAGATAATATAATCTTGGGGGAAAAAATGTCGTTGTTTCCAAATCTCCTCCAGTAAAACCTGTAGCGGACTAGAGACAAGATGACCCTAAGAAGGAATATGATCCTAAGAAAGAATTTGACTCAAAGAAAGATCCACCTAAGAATATTGATGAAGCCAAGAAAGAGATAAATGTAAAAGAGTTGGAGAAAGATCAACCTTCTTTTAGTTTGGAAAATGAAGTAGGTAATATCAAGATCCTAATTCCTTTCTCTGAGTTATTAATGAATGCACAATATAATGAGGATATTATCAAAATGGTAAAAAGAGCATACATTGATCGAACATGTAATATCAATGTTCAATATTCCTTAAGTTTACAAGATGATTCTCCTACCTTCTTATTTGGTCCCCATGTAACTAAATAAAATGAATATGTCCCTCCTTTTTATATCAGTTTTGACATCCATGATATGATTTTTCATAATTCCATGTTAGACTGAGGATCATCACACAACTTGATGCCAAATACTGTTATGGAAAACCTAATACTCAAATATCATTAGACCCTATAAAGATTTGTTTTCTTTTAATTCAAGAAAGGTCAAATGTTTGGGCCTGATTAAGGATGTAGTGGTAAATTTGACTCAAATTCTAGCAAAAACCATTTTGATGGATGTGGTGGTGACAGATATTACACCAAGATTTAGAATGTTGATTTCTCGTTCTTGGTCAGCCAAAGTGGGTGGTACTCTTCAAATGGACACGTCCTATGCTTCCATCCCTATTTTTAGATAAATAAGGAGACTTTATAGGGAAGTAAAGATGAAGTATGTGGTGAGTAGTAACACTGAACATGAGAATCATCCTATTTATGATGTAGATACTGATTTGGAGTAGAAAATTCTTTATAATGAATTAAATTTGGAGGAAGGGAACCAACAACAAGTGGAGGCTCAGGTTGAAATAGAAAATGAGCAGGTGCCTGAGAAGAATGATACATGGAACATGAATTTTGATGGATATACTGAAAAGGACGGATTAGGGGATGGTATATGGATCATTACACCTGATGGAGGTAGTCAGTTGTATTCTTTCAAGTTATATTTTGAATGCACTAATAGCATTGTTGAATATGAGGCTTTGATAATTGGTTTAAACATAGTCAAGAAGAAAAAGGATACAAGGATTGGTGTTTTTTGGGACTCACAATTAATTATAAATCATGTCAAGGGGATATATAAGATAAAGAACCTGAGGTTGAGATCCTATAGAAATTAAGTTTGGGATCTCTTTGGTAACTTCTTTTCCAGGCCAATAATTTCAGCAATTTCTAGAGGAAAACTATATTGATAATTCTTTGTCTAGCTCATCTAGTATGTTTGAAATTCCTATTTATTCAAATAATAGCTATCAGATAGAGGTGAGACATAGGCCATCTATTCCAAACAACATTAAACACTCGCATACTTTTTAACATGATCAAAAAATAAAGATATATCTAGAAATGACCGATGAATTTTCTAACGCTCCCATTGATAAATATGTGGATTTAGATATAAAGGATGATGTATATGGTTTTTTAAATGCTATAGGCAATTGAAAATTAATTCAACGAAACAATAATTTCTTGCCTAGTGGATTAGTGCCTTTATAGAAATTTTTTGACAACAATCATGTGGAAATCAAGCCAAAAATAAATCCTAATAACAATAAACTTATACAGGAATGTAATTTAGGGACCGAGGAGGAGCCAAAGGTTATTTAAATATATAATTATTTATATGGAAAGAAGAATGAAAATTACGTTGAATTATTGAAAAAATTTGTTGATGTTTTCCCATGGAGACATGAGGATCTAAAGGTATATGATAAAATCATTATTCAACACACTATAGCATTAAACAAAAATGAAAAGCCCTTCAATAAAAATCTTAGAATAATAAGTCCAAAATTATTACCACTAATATAAAATGAGCTTAAAAAAATTTTGGATGATAGAATTACAATTTCCTTAAGATTTTCTAAATGGGTTTCTAGCCTTGTACCAGTCAGAGATAAGAATGGGGAAATCCGATTTTGTGTGGATTTCCAAAATTTAAACAAGGATTATTTGAAGGATAACTACCCACTCCCCAAGATGGAACATATATTACAGAGTGTTTTCAGTTCCGAAATAATCTCTATGTTAGATGTTTCCTTGGGGTAAAATCAAATATTGGTGTATATGGATGATAAAAAAAAAGACAACTTTCACTACGCCATAAGGAACGTTCATGTACTCCAAAATTCCTTTTGGATTAATGAATGCGGGAGATAAATTTCAAAGGGCGAGGGACATAGTTTCTTCAGGAGACAAAGATAAGTTTGTAGTGGTTTATCTAGATGATATCACAATATATTCAACATCTGATTTGGATCACTTAAAACATCTAAAAAATATTTTTAAAGTGTATAAAATTTGGCATCGCACTCAACCCCAAAATGTCACATTTTGATATGTAGGAGGGTAAATTATTGGGTCACATAGTATATAAACATGAAATCCAAATTGATCTGGAAAGAGTTGAATCTATATTGATGCTCAAGCTGCCCAAAAGTAAAAAACAGGTATTGTCTTTCCTTGGTCGAGTCAATTTCCTGCAGATATTTATTCCAAATTTCACTTACACATTAAAGACAATTAATAACATGTTGAAGAAGTGAAACAAAATTAAGTGGAAAATTGCATATAAAAAACATTTTGAAGGGATTAAATCAACACTTACAAAAGCCCATGTTCTATTTAGTTCATATTTCACAAAGGAATTTCTGATTTTTTTCATTTGCTTTAGAACACACCATTTCAGGAGCATTGATGCAGAAAAATAATGATAGTCAAGAGCAACCCATTTATTTTTTTAGTAGAACACTAAGATATGTAGAATTAAAGTACAATACTATGGAAAAATAGGCTTTTTCACTAGTGAAAGCATTGAAGGATTTTAGGGTATTCACTCTACACTCTCATGTAATAGCTTTTGTCACTAATGTTCTTGTAAGAAATATTATAAGTCAACCAAACTGTGATGGTAGAAGGGGCAAGTGGATAGAAAGACAGTAGGAATATGACCTATAAATTAATCTGACCAATTTGATCAAAGGTTAGGGTTCAGCGAGATTGATGACCGAGACAAATTGTGACACTTTGGGTGTAAATTTTTTCTCAATATTTCAAATGATACAGAAGCGAGATTGGTTTTCAAGGTGTCCGACAAACTAATAACTTACCCTTGGTAGAGTGAAATAATTTACGTTTTGTACAATTTAGAAGCTCTTCTGGGGATGAAAAAACACAAGGATGGTCACTGAAGTTAAAAGATGCAAAATTATGTTGTCGTGATAGCTATTTTTATTGGAAAGATCCGACAGGAATCCATTTGAATTTCCTAATTGAAATTGAAACTAAGAAGGTTGTAGAAGAATTGCACCAAGGAGATTGTGGGGGGATTCACTATTGGAAAGGTACAAAAATAAAATTCTTAGGGTAGGCTATTATTGGCCAACTAATTTTGAAGATGTACATAGAGAGGTGGAAACATGTTTCAAATGTTAGATTTTTGAAGGAAAAGAAAAATTATTATCATTTCCTCTAAAATCTATTGCAGTAGAAACCCCTTTTCAATAATGGGGGTTGGACTTCATAAGAGAAATTCATCCATATTATTTAAGGAAGCATAACTGGATACTAACTACCATATATTAATTCACTAAATGGATTGAATCCATACATACAACACAATATACTCATAATGTGGTGATTCAAGTTTTAGAAGCTATTTTTTCATATTTGATTTCCCTAGAAAAATTATAATCGATAATTCTCAATATTTTAAATCTCATAAAATGGTCAAATTTTGTATGGATTATCATGTTACCTTAGGTCATCTAACAACATATTACCCCCAGGTTAATGGACTATATGAATCATCTAACGAAAGTCTATTCAGAATTATCAAGAAGCTTTTAGAGGAAAGTAAAAAGACTTGGCACACAAAGAATGGGTAGACAAGATCAACACCAAGAAATAAATTGGAACATCACTATTTTAGTTGGTATATGGTACATACATGTTTTTTTTAGTTTCCTTAAGTATACTAGTGATGAGACTTTTGCAGGAGCATGATGTAGGACCTTATGATTTTTAGAGAAGGACCAATCAACTCATTGAAGTTCAGTAGCTAAGAGAGCAAGTATATAATCAACCTCAACTATCTAGGAAAAAATAAAGTGGATTCATGATAAGAAGGTAAAGGACATTGATTTCAAAGTTCATGATCTAGTATTAAATTGGGATGATAAATTTGAGGTGAAGAGGAAGCACGGAAATTTTGATCATTTATGGAAGGGACCCTATAGAGTTGTTTCTTTCCACAACAAGAAACTTTTATTTGGAAGAGATAAATGGGTATTTAAGTGGAGTTCTAGTAAATGGATGTTTCCTAAAATATTTCCTCTTTTGAAAAAGATCAATTTTCACAATTTATTGTTCATAACCATTTTTTTAAACAAATTTGAAAGTTTGGACAAAAATTTGAAGGATTTGAAGCCCGAGGTGAAGGCCATAATATTCTTATTGGTGTTTGTCATAGTGTGAAAAGATTTTAGTTTCATTTTATTTAAGTTTACTTGAGCAGTTTCAGAATGTCTATTTTTCTATAAAACAACAGAAATTTTCGAGTCCTTTGAAGCACATTTTTTAACAGATATTTAGTCCAATGGATCAGGAACATGGTCAATGCATTATTTACTGCCTCTTGGGAGACAATATCCCCATTGGATCCAAATGTTAGCATTAGGTTTGTACCTTTAAAAAAGGTTCAAAAAGTTTTGAAAATCAGCTAACAATTCCATTGAAAGTAAAGAGGGGTTAAGTGTTGGATTATATAAAAAAAAGCTGTGTGAAAGGGTGGCATAAGGGTTAGAAACATGTCAAAGAGGTGTATTATGACATGCATAATTTTTTACCTAAGTTTGCGGCTAATTTGATGAAGTATACTAAAAATGGGTGGCACTACAAAAAAAAAATTTAGCGCCTACAGGAATTTTAAAAAATAGATTTTTTCTAACTGCCCTTTGGATGATGTCAAACACTCATTTTTTTTTTGAAGAAGCCTAACTCATGTTACAAGTTGATTTGATGTTTGGAGGGGTTTCCAAGCATTAAAGGATGGTTTAAGAGGTAAAATCTAAAAATTCAAGTTGTGTGCAAGAGAGCCATTTCCATCATACCTAGGAAACTAGTTTGCAACAGACATAAGAGTTTTTAGCAGTTTTTTCAACATGTGGCAAGGTGGTAAGTTTCATTTCAGTTGAGGAATGACAAAGTCTGACCACATTAAACATTATGAACCTGATGGCATAGAGTGGCTTTAGGATTATGAAGAACTAATACCAATCTACACCTGCCAAGGATGGGAGCTTTTTTTTCACTATTTCAATGGATACAATTTGAGTTGGTGTCATGAAAATATTAATTCCTTTGATGGCGGCATGGAAAGTGTAATATATTGATATTTTTTAGACACTGAGGAGTACATTGTTGAAGTTACATAGTTTCCTAATGAAGGGGAAAAATGGTTTAAGAAGTATATGGTACAAGGCATAGATTTGAATTTTTTCTTGAAGGAAATTTCTCAAAACCCTAACTTGAGCATTGGAGCTCCTCGTAGCATGTTGAACCCTGAATGGACCAATTTTCTTAGGATTTGTCAAAAAAAATTTACATGCGAAGGAAGGTACTCAAAATTTTATTTATATCATACGATATTTTTGTGTTACATAGCTATTTTTAGTAAGATGAATTTTCCATATTTTCTTCACCAAAGTTCACTCAAAATGACCACTAAAGCCATAATTAGAAACGAATTATTTTCTCATGACATATGCCATCATGGTTTGATATAAATGTTATACACTCATGAATTAAGTAAGCATGTAGATAAATTAATATGTAGAACATGGGGAAACCCTGCACCTATAAGATAAAGAAAGAGTAAGACAAAAACCCTTGTTGAAAACCTAAATCTAGAGACAGAGGTCGAATATAACCATCAAATTCCTATTGAAGAGCCTATATAAAACCCTAAAAGTGAACCAGAAATTAGGGTTTATAAAATACAAACAAAAATAAAATGAAAAAAAACACAAGAAGGTGAGGAATTTGAACCTATGGAAGTAGAAGACACGAAGGGAAAGCGTCAAAGCGAGAAAATAGGGGAAAGCAACAGGGAAATAGGAAGCCTCATATTAGGCCTAACAGTAAGTTGTGGTTATATTTCAAAGCTAAATTCAACCCTAAATTGAAAGAACCATTATTTATTGATGAAGACAAGAATGTATAATCTTCCAAAGGCAAGAAGAAATGTGCAAAGAAGGTGAATACATTGTTTGCAAAAAGAACATGGAGGAAAACCCTAGAAACTAACATAGACATTCAAGAAAGGGTAAAGAGAGTTACCAAATCAATGGTAGGTCAAGACAAGTTGAATATGTTGGTTCAAGCAGTTGAAGCCATGGAAGATTGAGTAGGTTTACATTTTTGGCATGCATTATATTGATCTATAAACAGGGGAAGTTGATATTTGTTATAAAACCATAAATTTGGTTAAAATATCTCATGATTCTTCACTAGATACTTTTGAAAGTCAAGATGCCATACTCCAAGGACGAATTATCATAGAAATATATCATAAAAATATTTTTGTGGTTGTTTACATGCATATGAATTCTCTATGTTTTTTTGATATGAATTCAACAAGAGAAAGGTGCCTTAGGAGGTGGAGATAGTTGTAAATTGGTTGCATGACTTGAGGAAATTTTATAGGTTCATGTATCTCACAAATAGCTACAAAAGAGGCCTACAAATTGTAGTGACAGTACATGATACTAAAACACAGTGAACAATTTCCAGATCTTGAATTGTAGTATGACTCCTCAATATTTTCTAGGAAAACATTAGAGATCTCATACCATATTTCATAGATGTTTTTTTTTGTCTATATGTCGAGCTAAAATTTGAATAGATGGATTAATAGGGATTAAATTATATTATGAAGATATTGTAATATTTGACAGTTAATTTCCTAGACATTGTGGATCTTAAACTTTATGTAATTTTCCTATATAATATATTATAAAGAAGGAAAAAAGGTTGGATTTTGAGCAAAAGAATTTGATTGTCTCCGTGTTTGTCAAATTATATGATTTTTATAGTGCCAAGACTAGAATATTGTCATTATTGATACAAATATTCTTGTGATGGTTTTCCTAGTCTGTGTTCCTTCAAGTTATAGTTTTCCTTCTAGGTGATGCTCATTTCTGATGTTTGAATAAATTTAATGTGATAGAATTCATTGATTTGTTTATTTGCTTCAGCTATTCTAAAAATTATCACTCTTTCTTCTAAATCTAATAGGATTCATGTTTCATGCCCTACTACAGCGGATTTTTATTTATATGTTCTATTGCCATCTCAAATGATATTTTGATAGGCTTCCATCTACCCTAACTTTGTCAACCTTAACCACGAACCCAGTGTCTTGGTAATTTATGACTCCATTTTCCAATGGATTGATTGTTTCGTACCCAACCAAACCCTACTTCGATACCACTTAATTGAATATCTAGTCATTGTTTTGAAGACGCAACTAGTTCCTAAGTATTTAGTGATTAAGCTATCAAAGAGAATATGTTATGGATATGATGGGCTAGCCTCCATTCTACAATATTGGTTTGAAAATGTTACCTTAGTATTTTTTCTTTCACAAGAAATAAAATATTTTGAGTGATAACAGACAATAAGAAGGGAGGAAAGTCGTTTACGAACACCACTACCTTAGCAACAATTTTTAGGCTCCCTGTACCAGATTGAAGAGTAAGAAATGTAACAAAGAATGTTAAATATTAACATTTGAATAATAAAAGAGGCCACTCCCTTGGAAGTAGGAACTAGATACATAGTCAACACTAGATGAACTTCATTATCACACTATCTCTATTCATTGTTTTTGATGCAGAAAAAAATTGCATTTAACATAAACCGCGTGGACCTATGGGTTATGGGCCCATGTATACATCCAAAGTATTTCAATTAGTGGACTTCACAATATCAAAACAAATTCACAACCGTATACAAGGTCATCGCAGACCAGAAATGCACGTCGCAAATTATAATAAATAACTTTAACAGTTTAACCAATGCAACTACCGACGCGAAGTTGCGATGGCGATATCGCATCGCAACATCGCACTTCCCACATCTTATCGCAAATCAGCTAAATCTATTTTTTCAAATCGTAGGGTTTACATTTTGCTAAAAATACCATATAGCGCATGTCACAACCACATGGTATCGCACTTCGGTGATTTAACATAATAGTTCCCCTTATTTTATGAGATATATGATGTGCTTCACATAGCATCACCGCATCGCAACATAAATTACTTATCTTGCGACATCTTAACTTTTAAACAAAATAATCGCCGATGCGATGTGATCCAATCCATTTGTCCATCGTCGTTGTCTTCATCCTGCAGCGTGCTCTTACTGTCCGTTCCTTCTGGAGAATTTGTCTGTTGATGGTTTCTGCCACACTCAATTTATAGTGAAGTGCATAGGAACTTCGTTCTCTCCACTCGTATTCACAGCTTTATCAATAACAGGGTTGAAACCAGAAAGATATATATACGCATAAAAATCGAAATCAAATAATACTCAGATACTCTAAAATTTGGATTATCCCTGGATATATGAAAACACAAAATTTCATTTATTTCCTCGAGCTCAAGTTACAGGCTAAGGCCTCATGGCCTGAATCACACTAAAGCCCCTGAGGCTACACTGTGTACTATGTATTTCCTCTCACACAATAGAACTCACTTTATAAAGGAAATTACAAAGGGAGGGGTCATTTAAGATCCATAAGTTCCTCCCATAATCGCTCAACCTACCCTAAATCTCTATATTCGCATACATGGAAGATAATACAATTTAATCAAGTCTTCTAGAAACTTATCAATTCCATCCCGGTTTACAATGATTGTCCACGTTTCACCCTTCATAGCATTGAGTTTGAAATATGGCTCAATGCTCCTGCATCAGTTTCTATTTCTTCTCAATATTCTATATTTATTTTAGTTGGAGCTTCATTAAAGTTATTCATTCTTGATTTAAGTTGATTTCAGGTTTAATTTTAATCATTCACACTTGATCATTTTTTATAAACCAAGTCACTTTAAAGATATAAATCAAGTGGACACAACTTGATGTGACCTACTGGACTACCTTGTCCCTTGTATGTATGTATTTTAGTTTTGGTTTTGTGTGTAATACGAGAACTATTTTTGTACGTCATACATGCAAAAAAATCCCAAAAAAACCATAAAACGCAAAACATCAAAAATATATGGTCTTGTTTTTACCTAATCCATGTTTTATTTCTTTCATTATGTGATTTTACCATGGGTATAGTCTTTATGATGGTTTTTATAAAATACATTGGCATTTTTATTACGACATCCACACGACATTAGGTGCATTACCCTTGAACGTGGCATGTAGGGGTAGGTCTTTCCCTACAATTTTATTACATTATTGATCGTCACTTTCATATTCAATGTGCCCTAGGTCCGACCTTATCAAGTTTCAATATTAACCTGTCTCTTTTTGCACGATGCAACTTGGAAGTAAGACTTTATTATACATGGATGCACTAGATTATCACTTGTTCCATATTGGTTTCCATGAAGAGTTATTTTCCTACATCAAAATACATCCTTCTGACCCACCATGACTCATAATATGAGCCTAATTTACTCTTCTTTATCATCTTTTGGATTTACCTCAAGAGGATTCCACCTAATTTATACCTTTTGGTTCCTACTAAATTTATCCTTAGTTATGCATGTTGATAATCCTTGGTCTTGTTTCACCATCATTATCACATTATACTTGGTTCATTTCTTTCTTTAACTTGGTGTTCTTACCTTTCCTAGAGGGGCCATTGCGATGAGTGGTATCACTTTCCAACCTCTCTGCTTCACTTTTCTTAGGGCGGTTCTATCAACTCATAACTAGTTGCCACCCTTTACATCACTTGTTCCTCCAGGACAACCTTTCTTTGTGCTCTTTTCATGCTCATTATATATTGAAGGATACCTAATATCTTTTTTTTCCAGGCTTGTTAATATTGAATGAAAATAGAACTATTGAGCTTACCTTTCTTCTCTTTTGTGATAATTAAACTATTAAGGATACTAAAATGAGAAGAGGGAATGAACCTAATGTTCTTGACTTATTAGTCAAAATGGCAGCATCAGTCACGTCACCCTTAAACATGGAACTTGTTCGTGTCATGTCCTCATAGTTTTGTTTTAGCTTTCCTAGGAGTTGTATCATACTTCTCAGTTTGTCTACTCCTCTAATGAGTTACTATTCCAATCACTATTCAACATGTTTTAATTCCGCTTGTTTTTTTGCAAAATATCATGTGGTGCTCATTATCCAATGTTTCCAAGTCACTTTTTTTTCATTTCATTATATATTAAATGTAGCCTTCAACATCAGTTAGCTGTATGCCAATCCTTATTGACCTTTCGTATCAGGCACCCCTGTGTCAGTTTTAATTCTTAACTTTGTCCATTCATGTCATCTCTTGCTCTATTCCATGTCAATTTATGGGGGATAGATTGAGGCCCTTGTTCGATAGATATTTTCCTATCGGATTTAGCTCACTTTCCAAGATATTTATCTAGGAACTAGTAACTTCCTTAAAGCTTGCAGACCTAAGTGGAAAGATTCCTCATGATTGACAGATGGTTTACCTCATTCAATCTTGTTTGTTAAAGTCTATGAGTGTTTAACATCAGATCATTTATTCATACTTAGTGGATTGCGTTAGGTACCTTGGGGTCCATTTTCATTATTGGTGAGCCCCATTATGTTTGTTAATGGTATACCTTAGTCATTGATAATTAGAAATTTTATACATCTGTATTCATCCAAATACCTTCTATTTTGGGGTCGTATATTAGGATAGAACGTGTCATTGTAAGTATGAAGGGGGGTGGATGCATAGGTCTTATCCATAATGGTTCTTTCAATTTCCCATCCAATGTTCCTTTTACTTCATCTTCCCTAATTTTTTCATGTATCAGTTAGGATGATAGTGATAGTAGATGTTCTTATCCTAGGTATGGGTCAAGATCCCATATAGACATGTTAGTAAGTACAAAGTGGTATAAATGGAGCTCAACAATATTAGCTTTGTCTTCCATGTTGTATCCTAGTAAAAAATATATGAAATGTTTAGTTTATTTCAGCTGGATTGTTCTCCTTTGTTCTATTTGGTCAATCTAGAGCATGCACAATTTTTCCTTCAGGAACAATGAACAAGCCCTTGAAGGATTCCTACATCTTACATTTCCTAAAGAGAGGCGTGCCATAGTCCCCGAGGATGTCTCCATTGCTGAAATTTGAGCATCCTTTTCCTTCAACAACTCCTTCAGCTATTGCAATTGATTCCTTACCTTCTTGCTTTCTCTTTCAAGTTATTCTCTATTTTTTTCCTCATCTATTCTTAAGAAACCAATTCCCCCCTCATCTTGTTTACTTCATCTTCCATTTTGGCAATGCAACCACCCTTTTATCTTGTGCTATCATTTTTCATCTGTGTGTTTCCAACTTGGGTTTATCTACTTTAATCATCAAAGGGGGGACCATATGTGTTGGGATCATCCTCCTTGATGTCCCAGTAGCAAGGGGATTAGCCCTTGGTGGCTAGGAGAAGAAGGAAGGTGGATTCCATGGGTTAAGATATGTTGTATCCTTACCTGTCTCTTGTAGCTCTACGGGTTTTTCCTATAGATGTATATGATACTCTTGTAGTTAGACATTTTTTTCCTATAGTTGGACTATATAGCCTATTACATCAATCAATACTAGCATTCTTCCTTGATATGCCTATGGATCTGGCAGTCCTTATATCTGCTCCTCCTATGGCTCCTTCCCTTCAAGACTTGGTGTTTCTTTAATTGTGATGGGATTAGAAGAGAGTGGTTTAAGTTTCCCTATGAAATTTATTTCGATACTCTATCTTGATATATAAACAATATGCTAGGTAGGCATCCTCATATTAGGCTTGGTAGGGGTGATTAGGCCTACCAAGGTAGTTGCAATTTCTTTTTCTTCTTCTTCTAGGGTGTTTCTCCTCTTATTATTTGAAAGGTTGGCTACTAACTTTCATGTTCTCTTCTTGGTTGTGATCATATTTGGTTTACTAAGCTATCTTGTGCCTCTAGAAATTACTTTCTTTCCATGTCTACAAAGTCAACCCAAGGAATAATATGTTGTAGGTCATTTATTGCATCTGTGACAATTAATTTGATCATATGGTGATGATCCAAGAAGTTTTGTATATCCTCCTTTACCTTATAAGTCATTTCTTTGAGGGATCATAGGAATAAAAACCAGATACTCAGTAACCTAATGACTGGAAGGTGCGCCCAAATCCTCAACTAGTACAACAATATGAACTAATAAGCATAAAATATACTTAGTCTAATGTCACAGGAAATATATTTCAAGATGTGATAATCCACTTCATCCCAAGGAATAGACATACCTTCTCTCCTTATCCCATTATTTTCTTCATCATGTTTTTCATTTGGCAGGGAAAACTCCCCTCTTAGCAGTGATGAATTCCTACCTTTCCTCCTTTTTCGAATGCAACCCTTAGGGAGAGTTTTAATTTTTCTTATGGAATCCTCATTGATTTAAATAAGTAAAATGTTTACTGTAGTGAAAAGTTCCTATTCTTTAGGATTTTGTAGGTTTATCGAAAACTCCATGGCTACCTCATCATCAAATCCCGTAAGTTTCTCAGAGAATCCTAACCACTAACAATTCTCAAGTATGGTGAAAAAATTAGGGTATTGGTGGATTCTAATTGTATCAATAGATTCTCTCTTATTAAATTCCCCCCCCCCCCCGATTTTATCTCACAAAACTATTCCAAACAGGTTTTGCAGTTCAATTTCAAAGGCCCTCTCTCCAAAAACTAGTTAGGCTATCACTGGGAAAAATGGGAACCACTAGGGATGATATTTTATTCAATAAGGGAAATATGTGATACCTATGGTGTAGTTGTTGTTGAATACATGATAATTATTTATTTACTTGTAAATATTGTTTCAACATGCCCAACATGGGACCATGAATTTTTCCTTTGATAAGTAGAATTAGGAAGCAAGAGGTCTGAGATCAGGGGGGGTTGCTCAAAGTGTGAATCATTTTTTGGGAGGAACGTGCTATTTCTTGTAGCATTCCTAAGTAATTATTTTTGGTCGGATAAGTCGTTAACTATATTTAATAGTAGTGTAAATCCTCTTATTTAGTAAATAATTTTTTTGATTTTAGTGAAAGGTTGTTGTCTATTAAAACTGATTATTATTAAATTTTTGTAATTTAACTGTTAATGATTGTCATGTTAATGACCGTTGATACTAATATATAGGGAAATTTATAGTGAATGTGGTGAAATATTGATCTGGCATATTAAAGAGGGATTCACTAATTATCTAGATAAGTGCAATGGCTATGACATAAGAGGAATTGGTACTCTCTCTGTTAGAAATGTTTAACTTAGGAAGTGGTCATTTAATGGTAAAATTGTGTATATTAACTTGTGAATTACATGTAGGTTAGTAATGAAGGAAACCAATTAAAGACGCGTAGGTTAATCATGAAGCATAATGGTAGTATGAACACAATTTGTGATTATGCTAATATGATATATTAAGAAAGATGAATTTAAACCTTAGATAGTAAGGATGCTTGTGTGTAATGAAGGAAATGCAAACTGAACATGGTATATAGATAGTTTGAATATCTTTTATATTAATGTGACAAGCATGTAGTGTACTTATCTTCTAAATGAATATGATACACAAATAATTTAAGAACAAAAGGAAACATGGAATAGAAACTCAACAAGTGAAGCTAGTGTAATAAAATTGTTAATACTTAATCAGAAACAAGTTTATCTAGGCATGAAAATTAATTATTAAGGATAAAAAATATTAAAATTTCTTATAAGGAAAGGTCATATTACTATGTTACATGGGGAAGTTATTTTTACAAAGGGTATGACTTTATATCGTAGGGTGTCAATAAAAGAAATTAGAGATGAAGTGTAATATCAAGTTCGAGTTGTTACAAAGAGTAAGAAGAATATTTGATAGGATAAATGTTGTATAATTCATACTAGGAAAGAAATGAATCCTTTAAGCTTATTAATTATCTAAAGGAGATCAATATGGAGTGAAAATTAAATTAGGTGTAAATTCGATGAATAAATATATATCCATTTTTTAGTGTAACTCGGGGAAAATCCTATGAGTAAAATATATAAGCTATCTTCAAGTGGAGATTACATAACTGAGAGAGAAATATTACATTGGGATCGATAACATACAATGATCATATCCTAACTCATTAAATGAGCCATGCTAAAATAGTTTTAGGTAGTATACAATAATACTTGAAAATTAATAAAAAGAGCTTTGTTCATTTTCATGCATGGAAATAGGGAAACTAAAGTGGGTTAATAAACACCAGAACAATAAGTACAGAGCTAAAAGAAAACCATAATTTGTAAACAAAATTGTAAGAGATATAATACTCTTGGTAATATGAGGATAAATTGTAATTTAAACACATGATGAATTATACAAGAAAATACAACATATCCAACTGGTATGTATGTCAAATACACTAAATCCATTGTATTAAATAATAGTAAATTTTTTTAATGCAATTGATTGAGCGAGTGGCAATAGCCAACACGCAAGCTACCAAAGATGTACATAGATACATAAAAGAACCTACATAAAACATTAAATCAATGTTTATGCATTCCCCTGAATGCTCGTAAATAAAAACATGTAAACCCTCGAGCTAAGAATCCAAAAATGCGAGATAAAAATACTCAGTCTCGACCAAAATACTTAGTGCATCTGAAATGTAGCAAAAAAGGTCCAAGTAGGGGTTAGGTCCTCTTAATTGTGAGGATAAAATTTGAGTAGGGATGTTGAGAAGCTCGGTTAAGATTATGACATACATGTGAAAAACCAATACAAGACCTCTTAGTAAAAGTAAGAGAATATCTCCAAGAAATTTTATACACAATATTACCTTATCCAAATTAGTAGGGTATGAAGGAAGGTTAGATACGTGCACAAGTTTTCTAAGGGAAAATGCTGGTACCACCTTATGGAAAAGAAAGACCAACATAAATTACTATCGCTCAACCATAAAACCCAGAAAGAAAAATAAAAGTAACATGATCTGTATATGTAAAATTGAGAGTTTATTGTGAAAATTACGAGTGTAATGTTTAGAGTTTCTAGCCAATTATTTCAATTACATTAGAACATAAACATGCTTTTAAAACTCAATGTTGCATAAAATAAATAATACATCAGTACCATAACAACATACACAAGACAACAAATAATGAAGGAGTTCACCCCTCCTGGGATACATCTCCTATTCAAGCTTCCAATGTTGGAACTCTTTCATTATGATAAAAAAAAATTGTTTACATTAGGTTACAGTGATCAGAATGAAAAAAAAAATATCATGATGGCTCCATAACAGTAAAATACCCCTATTTGGGCTCTTTTTTCACTCAAAACGGTCAAAAATTGACTGAGTTATGCTCCTGAGAATTGTTTCTGCTAACTGTCCTACAAATCGCACCCACCTACTAATTGTTCTACAAAATATGCATTTTTCGGACACATGGGGTGACAGTTTTTTCCAGAGTCAGCAATATTCCCATTGGTTCGGGTGCAGTTTGCCACTTCATTAAATTTCCCATGTCAGCCTATGAACCAATAAAAATGTGCCACGTGCAATTAGGGTCGTTGATTTGGGTTAGTTTAAACTGTCGCGCCATTCTACATTAACCAAACCTCGCATTGAACTACGGTTTGTGGTATGGCTCCGCTATGATTTACAATAATCGTGCCATAACATTCTAACCATCGAATAGATAGTCTCATGTGATATAATGTGTAGACCACTAGAGATAAAACAAATTGTGCCATTAAAACTTAAACCCAACCCTGCATATAACTATGGTTTATGTCTCGTGGGTTGAGTTTTATTAACGCACCAATACGTTTGAACTGAACCGCCATGCTAACCATGACATGTGATATGAATTGACTTGACCACGGGGGTTAACTGTGCCATGTGGATTGACTCTGTCGATGAAATTCACACTAACCATCATCTTTGTTCACATGTCGTGACCTGTGTTGACTATTGGTTAACTGGCATGAACCTCCAAAAATTTGGGTTTCGACATAATATGTGTTTTGCAATTTTAATAACATATGTTTTGTGACATGGTTCAAAAAATTGGTTAATTATTAGCATATGATTTGGGATTAAATATTGTATTACTGTTGTAATGTGGCACGTTATAACATATGGCATTGAACCTTATAATACGTTGACACATGGTCTGGGGCCGAGGTTAACCCCAGGCGCCTGGCTGTCCACCACATCACATGGGTTGGGTGGACCGGGGGCTAGGGGTTAACCCTAGTCCCGAACACCAAACAAGCTTTGCATAAACATTATATAGATATCGAGACCATTGTATGTCAAGGAACACAATAGGTGGGGTGGTGGAGAGCCTTGCTTCCAGTCTAGAGGTCCAACGATCGAACCCCGTAGAGGCCTGGTTTGGACATATAAAATTTTACACTTCCAAGAGGAGGCCAGATGTCAGCCATCGATTGACCCACATATCTCTCCCTAATTGGGCCACCACATCAACCCCTAAACCAATAGAAAACCACCTTCCAAGGACCAATAAAAATAGTACAAGTGTCATCCAACCATAGGGCCACGAAAACACATCAAATGCCTAGACAGATGCCAAGTTAGCTTACAAAATATTGACTGGGTGTACCTGCAACCCAAATTCTAAAATTTTAGTTGTTTTCCAATTCAATCGAAACATGATATCGAGAGAAAACAATGCCAGTTTTGAATGAAAAGAATTGTGTTGGATTTAGGGCGAGGAGATCTTCGCTTTGCCACCAGTTTCAAGTTCTTTCAAGGACTTTCAATTTTGAGCATTAAACTTATCCACCAGATCATTCCTCCCCACTGGAATATTTTGGACCTCCAAAATATCATTATCCATTAAAAAATAAATGAGGGTACAAATCCATCGCACTTCTAGTCTCAATCCCCTTAACTTTGCTTGGATTTGATGCTTTGATATTTTCATGAAAGTACATCACTTTCCCTGATTTTGGAGTCCTTGTCTTAGTATCAAAAATGAACTCTTGCTGCAATTTCCCAAGATATGCAGAATAGAAAACTGCCCTTGAAAGAATATGAACATTCCCTTCTTGGTTTTCTGATGCAGGAGCATTAGACTCGGGAAAATAATTTGTATTTTATTAAACTTAGGGGGTCTTATGTTTGTGAGAAAATATTAATTTTATGTAAATATTAATGGGATTTTTGAGAGATTTTAATTAATTATTGTGAGGATTTGTTAATGTTCCCAAATAATTTGGAGAACATGAGAGAAATTAGATTTTAGATATTTAATAATTAATTATGAAGCCTAAGTTAGATTTGGTTTCAATATTTTAGGGATAAAATCTAGATTGTAGGGGTGTTGAGATATTTGAGGACTTTGTTGAGTTATTGAAGGGATTTGAACCTAAATTGGTTCAATTCAATTTGTATAAATTAATGAGCCTCAAAGGCCAAATAGATCAGAGAATAGAGAGAGAGGTAGGAGACAGGGGTTTTTCCTGTAAGTCAACAGACAGTTGAAGGGCCATGGATTTTGAATATCTGGCCAAAGATAAGAGTTTGTAAGTGATTTCATTTTGTTTATATGAAAGTATCATTCAGAATTATATATATCGGTGGATTGTGAAATTTCATGTTTAAATTCTGTATTGGGTTTGAATTATGCGCCTTAATTGATCAATTTATGTATGGTTGAAATCCTATATTAAGGATTGAAATGAAAATTCGATTCAGGTTTGTATTTGGTAAAAAGACTTGAATGAAATGATAGGGATTTCTTTAAGGAAATCGATGTCATCATAGAATTGGAAGAACCACTTACATATGCAAGGATGAAGCACTAAAGATGAACCAGTGGTGCGCGTGGAATGTATGATGAGAAGGTATGCAAATTTGGGTGTGCAATCACAAAAGATCGATTACACAAGAAAGAGGTTTGAAAACTGAGTTTCAATCCTGGAATGAGTAGTTCATTCAAGAAGTGAGAGTGTAATTTGTATTAAAGGTTTATTATAAACACATTTTGGGCGTGAATCAATACAGAGTATTCTGGGTGATTAATATATGCAGAAATCTACGAAGAAATCATATGTTGAAGTGCAACATTAACTTGTAGAAAGATGAAGTCGATCTCAGGTATAGAAGCCGAAGAAATGGAGATGTATGGAGTCACGAAGGCGCGGAGGAATTATGGTAAAACTGTCTGATAGTGCGTGAAAGGTTTCGGGAACAAATCAATTATAATAATGAAGAGCGCAAGCGACATCAACATCTGATTATCGAATCTATTGAGTCTTGCATTAAACCTCTGGCCGTTTCAATTGCTACCAGCTGTGATCAAATCCATAGTATTATAGCAGAGAAGGCGGTCTTATGGAGTGGTCTCAGCATCTGGTTTTTGAATGCATTTGAGCTCATACTGAATTCGGGTTGTTTAATTTGATATCGTGGGAGATCAAATCCATAGCATCAAGGCAGAGGAAGCAAGTTCGGAAGGAACGAGTTAAATCACAGTTGGAATTTTGAGTTGAACGCATTCTGAGTTCACTGGAAGTTGAGCGGTTTTGAATCCACAAATTGGTGGTTTTGTGTAAGCAATGGAACAGGTGCAACGACAGAGAGATCAATATATGCATCATTGAACTGGAGAATGATAAATAATCAGTCGTAGGATGGATTGGTGCGTTGAAATGAACATTGACCACATATGAAATGATATGGATGAAGCAATCGAGGTAAGAAACTTTATAACATAATGTTATAGCCTAGATGTACATTTGATATCAAGTGGTATCAAAGCTAGAATAGCTTTGTTTGAAGGTTCAAGTTTTTAAATTGAATTAATTGCATGTGATGAATAAATATCAGATTTTGAACTGATGAAGATTGCAGCATAGAGATGCAATGCAGGTGAAAGATAAGGCAAGATCAACATGATCTTGAAGGTGAGTTGACAAATGATATTTAACTCTGGTTTGAAGGTTGTTTGTAGAATTCAGGTTGCACGTAGGTTGAAGAAAATCTCAGTAGAAAGAAGCAGATCACAGCTGGAGAGCAGTGATGAAGGAGTCCAGCAAGGGATTCTAAGAGAATGTGGTAGAACCTAAAGAATTCAACAAAGGTTGAATGAATAGGACAATTGTGTTCTAAAAATTTGCAGATGAGAGAAGCCCGGAGGAGCAGTTAAGAAATGCTCAAAAGGTTCCAGCAGAGGGAGAACCAATATTTACCAAAAGACCAGATCCGGAGGAAAGGATTGGTGAGGTAAGTGGTAGCAGAAGAGCTTGTTGTTGCAGAGGCTTGATGCAGCTTATGAGTGAGAAACTCATGGAGAAGAAGATGACTACTGAAAGTCATAAAGGAGAGAGCAGAGGTTTAGAGAGAGACCACATCAGAAAAAAAGGGAAAGCAGATGCCAAGGAAAATGGCATAAGGCAGCAGTTAGCTGATGCAGAATATGACAAAGAGTTAGCTTAGATCAGGGAACAGTTTAATAAAATGAAGATGAGGATAGAGGAAAGCCAAAGGGTTGGTTGGCTCATGAGGAAGAGAGTAAAGTGGCATAGTCTACAATAGAAAAGAGATCAGCAGATGAACATGCAGTTTGTAGAAAAGCAGAGAGAGCTTGAACAGAGGATGGATGTACAGTTGGGGTGTACAGAACTCAGAGCAGCTGAGTTGAAAGTGGAGGTTTCCATTGGTCAAACAGAAGAGGATATCATTGATGATTTCCTAAACTATTGGGCAAATCCAGATCAGCTGGATAATGTAAAATCATGTATTTTTGTAGCTGACAATTGTGATGTGATTACAGGTTTTACTGAGGAGGATGTGCAATATTGTGAAGCTCTCACAAGTATGGAAAATAAAATTTCAGGAGATAGATACTCTGAAGAAGAAAGCAGTGATGCTTTTGTACTTGAAGCTGTTACAATACAAGAGGAAGTTCATGTGAATGAAGAAGAGGATTAGCTTGAAGAGCTGGTATATAAACCAACAGTTGAGACTGTTGGACTTTGTGATTTTCAAACTGAAAGTTTGTGTATGAATGCAGGGATGGTACATGATGATGATATACTTCAGCAATGCCACAAGGAAATTGCATTTCTTGAATACTTGTTGGAGCATTCAGAGTATGACAGGGAGATTGCAGCAGAAGTCAAAGTTCATTACAGTGAACAAGAGAAGGAAAGGATCATGGAGGCAGATGATGTAGGAAGAAGACTAGTTGTCAGTCTTGAGAATTCTTCAGAGAATTCTTTGGGCAAAGAGAATCAGCATATTGATGTGCTGATTGAGATAGAAAATTCAAGACATCATACTGAAGTGCTGGCAGAGGAAAGTAAGGCACTGAGGCCTTATGATTTTTGTTTTAACAATTGTTTTGTGAATACAGGTGTTGTTGCAGGTGATGGAGAACATTTGACTCAGTTGAGCAGTCAAATTAAAGAAGAAGAAGAAAATTCTGTGGAAATTTCTAATCCATTGAATGAAGAAGTTATGTTGCTGGAAATAATGCTGAATGATCAGAATTCAGTGCAGGAAAATTCTTAATTTCAGAATTGGGAATTGCAGATACAAGAAGATGAAGACAACAAGAAGGAGTACACAATGTACTAGTCCAGTAAATTGTTGATAGGAGAAAGCAGAAAATAAGTTTTATGTTTTAGAAAACAAGAGGGTATGGATGATTGGGTGGCAGTAAGAACTGAGCGAGTAAGAGCTCAACAAGCAAGAAATCAGCAATCTGAAGAAATATTGGACAGAGAAATTGAACAGATAAGAAAGCTAATGATGAAATTATCTTAGAGGAAGATATCAGCAAGGAAGAGAAGCAGTAGTAGCAAAAAAATGAAGACAAAGACAGATTGTGAAAGTGCAGCCAATGGAGCAAGGCAGCATAAAATATGGAGACCTGGAGAAAAGCAGCAAATAGCAGAAATTGATGATAACTTACAGAACAAAGTGTGGGATCCAGGCGGACAAAGACTTAAAACGCATGATCAGGAGATCATGATCATTTTCAACCTTGGGAGTCTGATGCAGGAGCATTAGACTTGGGAAAATACTTTGTATTTTATTAAACTTAGGGGGTCTTATGTTTGTGACAAAATATTAATTTTATGTAAATATTAACGGGATTTTTGAGAGATTTTAATTAATTATTGTGAGGATTTGTTAATGTTCCCAAATAATTTGGAGAACATGAGAGAAATTAGATTTTATATATTTAAGAATTAATTATGAAGCCTAAGTTAGATTTGGTTTCAAGATTTTAGGGATAAAATCTAGATTGTAGGGGTGTTGAGATATTTGAGGACTTTGTTGAGTTATTGAAGGGATTTGAACCTAAATTGGTTCAATTCAATTTGTATAAATTAATGAGCCTCAAAGGCCAAATAGATCAGAGAATAGAGAGAGAGGTAGGAGACAGTGGTTTTTCCTGTAAGTCAACGGACAATTGAAGGGCCATGGATTTTGAATATCTGGCCAAAGACAAGAGTTTGTAAGTGATTTCATTTTGTTTATATGAAAGTATCATTCAGAATTATATATATTGGTGGATTGTGAAATTTCATGTTTAAATTCTGTATTGGGTTTGAATTATGCGCTTTAATTGATCAATTTATGTATAGTTGAAATCCTATATTAAGGATTGAAATGAAAATTCCATTCAGGTTTGTATTTGGTAAAACGACTTGAATGAAATGATAGGGATTTATTTAAGGAAATCGATGTCATCCTAGAATTGGAAGAACCACTTACATATGCAAGGATGAAGCATTAAAGATGAACCAGTGGTGCGCGTGGAATGTATGATGAGAAGGTATGCAAATTTGGGTTTGCAATCACAAAAGATCAATTACACAAGAAAGAGGTTTGAAAACTGAGTTTCAATCCTGGAACGAGTAGTTCATTCAGGAAGTGAGAGTGTAATTCGTATTAAAGGTTTATTATAAACACATTTTGGGTGTGAATTAATACAGAGTATTCTGGGTGATTAATCTATGCAGAAATCTACGAAGAAATCATATGTTGAAGTGCAGCATTAACTTGTAGAAATATGAAGTCGATCTCAGGTACAGAAGCCGAAGAAATGGAGCTGTATGGAGTCACGAAGGCACGAAGGAATTATGGTAAAACTGTCTGATAGTGTGTGAAAGGTTCCGGGAACAAATCAATTATAATAATGAAGAGCGCAAGCGGCATCAACATCGGATTATCGAATCTATTGAGTCTTGCATTAAAACTCTGGCCGTTTCAATTGGTACCAGCTGTGATCAAAGTCGTAGTATTATAGCAGAGAAGGCGGTCTTATGGAGTGGTCTCAGCATCTGGTTTTTGAATGCGTTTGACCTCATACTGAATTCGGGTTGTTTAATTCGATATCGTGGGAGACCAAATCCATAGCATCAAGGCGGAGGAAGCAAGTTCGGAAGGAACGAGTTAAATCCAATCATAGCTTGAATTCGCAGGAATGGACATTCTGACCACCGGAAGTTGATATTTTGTGTTTTAACTAATAATTATAATGGTACAATGTGGAATATGAATTACGTAGGATCAAATACATGTACCAAGAACTGAGGAATTAATAAATCATCGTAGGATGGATTGGTGCGTTGAAATGAACGTTGACCACATATGAAATGATATGGATGGAGCAATCGAGGTAAGAAACTTTATAACATAATGTTAAAGCCTAGATGTACGTTTGATATCATTTTCATTCAAAGGAAACTTACGCAATTTCAAATTCCCTTCACCTTGAACATTGTCGTCATGACGATGCTTAACATGTCTAGCCTTGCACTTGGCTCGACTCTTCACCAAATGTGATTCCCATCGCAATGCACCATATTTCTTCAAATCCAAAGCATTATGAAACCCACAAGAATAATTTTTGGCACCACTTTCCTCTTTGTCAAATTTCCTTTTCATTTTCTTTTTGAACCTTGCATTCTTTAACACTAAAATCTTGTTCACACCAATGTTCAACAATGATGCATCCTGCTACAATTACACTTCATGTTGTTTACCTCTTTTAGGAGGAAACATGTTAGACTCCTGAAACATATTACCACTTGAATTAGAAACCTCAATGAAATCATATTTAAAATTTGTTTGAGATCCTTGAAAGGCTTTAGGTTCCTCAAAATCTTTGTTCTTGAACATTAACAATGAAATTTTTTGACTAGAATTAACAATCCTCTTCATTTTTCCAAGATTAACAAGAGACAAACTCAATTTATTTCTATGTGCTATAACAATGTACCCAATCATGTTCTTGAACAAGTGATATTTATTCTCATGAGATGAAAAAATCCTCTCCTATCATAAAAATATGGTCTTCCCTAAACACTACCACATATATCAAGCAGAACTACATCAAGTTCAACCTCATCAAGAAAGTTTGCACTAATTGAAAGTCTAAGTATACACTTCCTTGTCACATGCAATTTTGAATTCTCACGTACCCAACCTAAAGGATAAGGTTTAGAATGAGGAATGGTTTCTAAATTCAACTTCTTGACAATGTCTTCAGAGATAATATTTTCTTGTGAACCACTATAAAACAATGTGTATATCTCGGTATGTTTTGAAACAACTCTAATGTGGGAAAGCTCAATTCTTGTTTTTTTATTTGAGTTTCATTGAGACAATTTGAAGAACTATTATTTGCAATGTCCTTACCTTTCAAACCAATGGTTGTGATCTTTCTTCCATCCCCGGAATCAAAACCTAAATCATGTTGTGTAGTTGCAATTGTATTCTCTTTCTCCTTGTTTCTAAACTTTTCAAGTCTCATTTCAGGATGAAGTTTCCAGCAATGATCTTCATCATTTCCCTCTTTGGAACAATGCTTGCATGTAATTTTTTATTTCTCCATATTGGTGGCAACATTATTCTTCCATTTTCCTTTGAAATTTCCCTTTCCTTTTTCTACAAACTCAAAGATTTTCTCACTTGTTTCATCATAAACATGTTTCCCTCTTTCTTCTAGATGTGTGGACTATACACTAACTTCATCTAAACTTGTAGGGTTAAACATGAGAATAGTTTGTCTCAAGTAGTTATGAAAATCTCCAATGTATTTGAGTAAAGTGTCTTGAGATGATAAATCTACACACAAAATCAATTCTCTCCTTCTAAACTCTTGGGTATAAATTTTCACACTTTAACCCTTTAATTGCCTAGAGTTTTGCCAATCCATGATAGCTTTCTGCATGTATGCTAATGGATAAAATTATCTTCTTATTGTAGCAAAAAATATTTCCAAGAAGATAGAACCTTACCATGTTTCCTCATGTCCTCTTGAGTTTTGGTTTCCCACCAAATGAGTGCTGCAATTTCCAACGTTAATGAAGCACGCTGAATACTGGTCTCATCATCCTTGATCCTTTGTATCCTGCAATAGACTTCAAGCCGATGATCCCAATTATCTAATATCTCAGCATTTACCTCTCCATTATACACATGCAATTCAAACTTTATGTCAAATTTTAAAAGTGAATTTTTACCATGTCCCTTTGGAGAATGTAGAGGTGTTTGTGAAGGGGTTGATGTAGAAGATGATGTTGGTGAAGATGGAGGTGAGGATGGAGGTGAAGAGAAAGGTGGAGTTAAATGTGTTCTATCACCATTCCCTCAATTCCCTTTTGGAGGCTTGTCCCCATCTCCTCCATTTCGTTTTGGAGTTTTAACTTCATCTCCCTTTGGAGGATTAGAGCTCTCACCATGTTGCAACCTTGTATTCCTCTCTTCATAGAGAACTTTCACCATTTGTGTCATGAAAAAGAATGCTTTTATGGAAGCCTTCTCATTCTCACACATATTGTCAGGCTCTCCTTCATGTGCCACGACTGGTGAGGCTTTTGGTGAAACTTGAGGTGAAATTTGTGGTGGAGATTGTGGAAAATGTGCTCTCCTTGACCTAACTTTAGGGCTTTTTACAAAAAGCTTTCCTTCTCCTCTTTTGAGCTGCAACATTGTAAGCATCAGAAACACTTGCAACAAAATTAAACCATTAAAACAAACAATTAACTTTAGCTCTAATACCAAAATGATCTGTATATGTAAACTTGAGAGTTTATGGTGAAAATTGCAAGTGTAATGTGTAGGGTTTTAACCAATTATGTCAATTTCATAAACACATAAACATGGTTTAAAAACTTAGTTTTGCAGAAAATAAAGAAGACATCAGTACCATAACAACATACACAAGACAAAAAGTGATGGAGGAGTTCACTCCTCTTGGGCTACATCTCCTGGTCCAGCTTCCAATGTTAGGCCTCTTTAATTAGACTCAAAAATATGTTTTGACATCAATTTATAGTGCTCAGAATACAAAAACAATGTCTCCAATGGCTGCAGAATAGTCAAAATCCCCTAGTTGGGCTCTTTTTGCACTCAAAGAGGTCGAAAATTTACTGAGTTATGCTGCTCAGAAAATTTTCTACTAATTGTCCTCCAAATCACACCCACTTGCTAACTGTTCTATAAAATCCACCTTTTTCAACCATTTTGGGAGATAATTTTTCCTCGCTCTAGCAAGATTCTCGTCGTTTCAGGTGCAATTTGTCGCTTCATTAAATTTCCTATGTCGACCTATGAACTGAAAAAAAACACGCCACGTTGCGCAATTGGGGTCGTTGATTTGGGTTAGTTCAAACTATCACGCCATTCTACATTAACCAAACCTCACATTGAACTGTGGTTTGTGGTATGGTTCCGTTGTGGTTTACAATAAATGTGCCATAACATTTTAATCATCGAACAAACTGTCGCATGTGATATAATGTGTATACAACTAGAGATAAACCAAACTGCGCCATTAAAACTTAAACCCAATCGTGCATATAATTGTGGTTGAAGTCCCGTGGGTTGAGTTTTATTAACACACCAATACATTTGAAATGAACTGGCATGCTAGTCGTGAAATGTGTTATGAGTTGACTTGACCATCAAGGTTAACTATGCCATGTGGATCGACTCTGCCAACGAACTTCGAACTAACTGTCATCTCTATTCACATGTCGTGACCTGTGTTGACCGCTGGTTAACTGGCATGAACCTATGAAACTTTGAGTTTCTTCATAATACATGGTTTTCAATGTTAATAACATATGGTTTGTGACATGGTTCAAAAATTTGGTTAATGATTATCATATTGTTTGGGATTGAATATTGTATTTGCATTGTAATGTGGTGTGTTATAACATATGGCGTTGAACCTTATAATATGTTAACACATGTTCTAGGGTTACGGTTAACTCCAGGTCCATGGCTACCCACCACATCACGTGGGTTGGGTGGACTTGGGGCTAGGGGTTAACCCTGGGCTATACCCCCAAACAAGCTTTGCATAAAATTTATACAGATGACGAGAGAATTGTATGTGAAGGAACAAAGTAGGCGAGGTGGTGGAGAGTCATGCTGTTAGTATGGAGGTCCAATGATTGAACGTCGTAGAGGCCCGATTTGGCCATACAAAATTTTACATGGCCAAGAGGACTAGGCCACGTGGCAGCCACCGATTGGCCCACGTGACTCTCCCTAATTGGGACACCACATCGACCCTTGAACCAATATAAAACCACCTCCCATGGACCAATACAAATAGGACAAGTTTCATGCAACCATAGGCACACATAAAACCATAAAATTCCCAGTCAGATGCCTAGTCAGCGTACAGACTACTCACTGGGCATACCTACAACCCAAATTCTTAATTTTTAGTTATTTGCCAATTCGATCAGAACGTGATATGGGGAGCATACGATATTGTTTTTTAGTGAAAAGAATTGCGTTGGATTTAGGGAGACAAGATCATCGCTTTGGTATTGGTTTTGAGTTGTTTCAAGCACTTTGAATTTTGAGCATTAAAATGATCTAGCAAATCAAAACCACTGCAAATTAAACTATGATTATTATATAGAGTAAAACCTTAACAAATATATAAAAGAGTATAGCACTAAGGAAGGCTTAATAGAGTATAAAACCTAATGGAAGTAAACTAACCTTGTACTTTTCTCTCAAAGGGACAACTCATGGCTACACCTATAGGCTTGAGGCAGAAGGAAAATACCTTGTAATGTTTCCTTCAATAAGCAACATGGAAAATTCCAGAAGTGAATCCCTCTATATAAGCATTTCTCTATATAGGGGTCAAAGACCATAATAAACTAACGAAAATAAGGTTCGAAATTCAATAAACGAGTGACAAGGGAGGAAATGGGAAATTGCTTATAAGGGTATGATAATTGTAGTTGAGGAAATGTTAACCAAAAGGTTTCCAATATATTCCCCATGCTCCATACTGGAAAATGAAAAAGAAAATGAGTACTAAAAACACAGAGGAATAGTATATAATCATGCAATGAAATGAAAAGGAAATTTCAGGAGCAGTACCCTTCCGGTTCAATTTATTCATGCACCAGTGAAACCATCTTGGGATAAATTTAACACCAAGTCCCATGAGTGCAAGGGTGTTTGAGGAATAGATACTATGGAAAGGTCTTGGGCACCGACTCAGTGGTCTAAACCAAATCCTTCAACTTGCAGAAGTTACCCAATATAATACGAATAGAAGAACAAATACATCATCTCTTGCTAAATCAGAGAAGGAGAACTAGAATACAATTAAAACCCTTGGTTCAAACTTTATTTTCTTACCATGCACAAGCTTTCTAAGAACCCAAATCCCTTGGCAGAATGAGATAACCTTTGTGTAGAATGCAAGGTAAAACAGAGTAGTAGAGAAACTAGAAAGGACGAGTTTTAATGCTTTCCCAATAGAGGCAGAGCCATTGGTGGCTAAAAAAAAAACAAAAAAATGACTTGCGAGGAGGAGAGTCTATCCTAACAAAAGAAGGCAAGATGATAAGTCCACCGTTGAATTGTTACAAAAGATTCCCACCATCAAAGTTGACCATCATGTGAACTATGTAAAGTGTGACTTGTCTCAGACACCACATGTTCTAGTTCACATGGATGTTACGGGAGGAGGCTATGTAGGTAAAGACTTGAGAACCCAAGCACAATAATAAGATATAATCCAAAGATATAACCATAAATAAACCAAAGTCCCAATGTTAAAATGGTCGGGCATGTTGGTAAGGGTATCAAGTATAGCTTTTATATGTCTACATATATATGAGATTAAAGTGGATCCACAAGTTACGACCTACGTTAATTAAAAATAGGAACATATGGTAACAACATTTCCTAGTGCAAGGTGATACTCATAACCGGACAGAAACCTTTTACGGCAATCGGTAAAAACAAACTGACATGTATGCATTAGGAATGCAAAAGACTAGATGTATAATACTTTATTCACCATCATAGAGCAAGTAATGTATACATTATTACAAACATTTCTGTTTTTAGTGAAGTACATTACACAATGCTTTTCAAAATCATTGCATTATTCCTAGATAAGAAATTGCCCTTTTACTTCGTATCAAATATGTTGGATTGTGCGATTAAATTCAAAGTCACTGCATAATTCTTCGATAACAAATTCGCGTAGTAAATTAATATTATGTTGGTTCACTACACAATTAATTCCTCTAGATAGCTAGTGCTCCTAGTCCCTACACAATCAAATTATCTGCATTGATGGCTCCCCTCCTTGCTGCACAATGAAAGTCTCCCTTCCTTCACATTAAAACCCATTGGATTGCTATATATCAAATATGTATCGCAAATTTGTAATATTCAGATTTGAATCCATTAATATATGGATTTGTTTTGAAACTATTTCGTATAATTTGTTGATATTATATTGATAAGGAAAAGCATGGAGTTGTGATATATTTTTATAAAGATCAAATAAAAACATGGAACAAACACCATTGTGACATGGTACCATTAAATTTCTAACAATGTCTATAATATAAATTTGTAATAATGTAATTTTTTTTAAATCATGTATTTTTAGAGTTTTGCTTTTAAGTTTTTAATCTATCCAATCTCTTTTCTGTTAATCTTCAATTATTAAGGAAAAAACAGAGTTCTATTTTTGAGTTTTTAATCTTCCCAATCTCTTTTATTTTAATTTTGTTTTTAAGTTTTAATCTATCCAATATCTTTTCTTTTAATCTTCACTTAATTTGTCCATTTTTTTTAATAGGAAATTTTATAAATATTAAGAAAAATCAATAAAAAGAGTGGATTGTTTTTTAAATAATACCTTGAAAAGAGTGGATTGTTTTTTAAATAATACCTTGAGCTCAGATTATGTTTAATATCCCCTCCTGCAAATATAATTTTGTATTCATTTTTCTATCAAGTCAAGCATGGTATCAATTTGATTCATAGTCCAAAGTTGGATGGATGCTTAAGAATGTGGCCCTCTACATAATGGAAAGGAGGTCATTACATTTGTTAATCTATTTCGTTAGGGTTGTTAAGAGGTTACGTATTGTCCATTTTTGTTAGCAATATATTTATAATAAGTATTAAAGTAATTTATGATGTATTTCACGTTGTTAAATTTAAAATAAATAAATAAATTATGAATTTGTTTTAAATAATTATTATTGTTAATGATAAAAAACATAATATATAAATTAAATATATGTATGCTAAAAAATTACATGTAACAAGATTTTTAATTATGGAGATTCATTCTACTTTGTCATAGAGAATCTTAATTTATAAATAACTTACAATATCATGGATCATTATAAGGATTATTAATACCACATGTCCAAAAAATCATAGCTTATTTCATATGAGGCTAATCATATGACATTATTTTAATTAATTGATTTAATTAAAAACAAAAAAAGCGTAACTACTTTGGAGATAATTGTGAACTTTTGGTTTGCGAATACTATGAATATTGTTGGAATATGCAATTCCTATTTGTTTGCGGTGTTGACTCTCTATGTAAGGAGTTTGTTCCTATATCATAGGAGGTAGCTAAACCTATATATTCCTAGTTTGGGGTGTGGTTAAGATATTCTCTCAACCACCTTATTGTGCGTCCAAGATACTTTCCTTGTCTTGAGACTATATTTCATGTATATATATGTAATACTTTTGATTAATATAATATAGTGTGCATAATATGATTTTATGTTGGTATGAGAGCTGATTGATAAAATAGAGGCTGCATGGAGGGTTTTGCAGGAGAGTTCAGTTATGTGGAGAATGCAACTGTGTGGAGGCACAGTGAAAACGTGTGTTGCGTCAGCTAACGGTGTTGGCTCCCTCACCGGCCGAGGCTCCCATTACCACTAAGCAGCCATGTTCAAAGGAGTCAGAAAAAATGAAGATGGAGACATCGAGCATCCATGTTCAGAGGAGTTGGAGCAAATCAGGCGATGGCCGACACTGTTAATATTGTCTATAGGGAAAAGCAAAATTGCAGTGCGCGTGGTGCCAGATACAATACAAAGTGTTGCAGTATGGAGTTTATGATCAGGAAGTGGATCCCACAGGATTCTCTATCAGGATTATGCAAGATGCCCACAGATGATGTGAGATATTTTGATGGAGCTCGTGGTTGCCGACGAGTCCATGGTGGAGCGTGTGCTGCGAGGTTTGAGTTCCGAGCAGGTGAGGTTGATGCAACCCTAGTGGCTAAATTCATTAGGGGCTAGATCCGCAAATATTTCCAGGAATGGATTTAATGGCACTGGGAACCTGGTACTAGAGGTAAATTTCATGGCAGTGATGTCATTTCGAAGAAGGGAGTGTTTAGTCTGTGGTGCTAGTGAGCACAAATTTTGACTCCAGTTGAATGATTATGCAATTAAGATATTGCAGCCGTGGTTGGTTCTTTTTCCTTAATGCATAAAATCGTTGTCATATTTAGATTTTGGAATGTGCTTTTATTGTTCTTTCATATTATTTTGAAGGGAATATGTCTTGGAATTTTGTACAGATATTGAGATTCACGACCTCAAAATGCAGTCATTTTGTTAGAATGCGCAACTCTAACTAATGATAGGTTAAGCATGGAGTTCCAAGATTTAATTGACAAAGAAAAAGATGCCCACAATGTGAAAAATGAAAAGATGAGGTAAATAAGTAGCAACAATTATTATCATGGAGCACGCAGAGTTGTCGGGAGGCTTCCAACTTCCTATGTTTGGGATCGACCTGGTTGAAGGTTGAATGCATTGTTAGTGTGGTCTCGTGGCACAGTAATGAAGTGCGGTACAACATATTTGTTGTAGTGGCTAAGGGCAGAGTGGTGAGCTACCTAGATATGTCTTTGTTCGTATACCAGAGTAGCCTCTAGTAAGTTTCAGCAGAAGCATGGTGAGTTGCAACTGATGGCAGCAATTTTTGCAGCGTTTGTGGCTAAATAGGGAGACAAGGTGAAGATGAAGCTAAACAAAATTCCAACATATTTTCTTTGATGAAACTAATTGTCTTCGTGAATTCCTTTGTCTTTCATGTTGAGCCTGATCAGCTTAACATGAATGATTTACTACCAGATATGATAAAGACATGACAATGAAAATGGAATCAAAACATAGTGGTTGGAGCTACATTAGAGATTGAAGGATGATGGAAAATCAAGTTTGTGTGAGTTTTTTGTGAGTTTCTTGGAATAGACTCTTGATGATGAGTCACATAGTTGAATGGTAAGCAAGTCTAGGATGGTTTTGTAGTGGTCTTTGTATGTACCTGGTAACTCCAAGAGTTGGAGTATGTATTGTATGCCTTGTAAAGGCATATGTATCCCCGTTAAGTTCGTAGTTATCTAGAAACCAATTTGTAATTTCCACTTTGTAATTACAGGTTTTTGGTCAGTCGGAAACCACTTTTGTCACTTTGAAGTGATGCTTTGTGGTGAGCTTGAAACCACATGCAAGCCCTAGTGGATACAGAGCCTTCACGACTACAAAGCCTTGGTGGCTACAATGCCCTGGGTGCACAAAGGAGCCTTCGTACTCACAGCGGAGTAGGTGGTCTACAGAAACACCTTACTCACAGGAGAAACTTAGTTTCTAATGGGTCTCATTTTATTGAGCACATTTTGGGGGGGGATTTGCAAATAAAAGTACATGTATGTAGTGATAATGGTTGACAGAACCATGTATGGGAAGGACATCCTACAAGACTAGTGGTTGGAACGGTTGGTACCCATGCATTCCGGTGGATGGTTTCTCTTTATATGGATGTTGATATATCCTTTTGTTGGTTTTACACATGGGATTTGCCCGTTTGTGGTGGATTTGAGTCGCATACACATCTTTTGTTATGATTGACCACAACTAGATTTTGTGAATCGCTATCGAGACAAGTAGTCATTAAGGGGGTGTGTTGGAATATGTAATTCCTATTTGTTTGCGGTGTTGACTCTCTATGTAAGGAGTTTGTTCCTATATCATAGGAGGCAACTAAATCTATATATTCCTAGTTTGGTGTGTGGTTGAGATATTCTCCCAACCACCTTATTGTACGTCCAAGATATTTTCCCTACTTGGGACTATATTTCATGTATATATATGTAATCCTTTTGATTAATATAATATATTGTGCATAATCTAATTTTATCTAATATTCCAGAATATTTTGTGAAGGCTAAATTCCAACCATCCACTTCATAATTATTGATAGTTAAAATAAAATTATGGAACCCTATGGAGAAAAATGTGAACTGTTGATTTCTGAATACTATGAATATTCTAGAATATTTTGTGAAGGCTAAATTCCAACCATCCACCGAATAATTATTGATAGTTAAAATAAAATTGTGAAATCTCTATGGAGATAAATGTGAACTTTTGATTTGTGAATACTATGAATATTTTAGAATATTTTTTGAAGGCTAAATTCCAACCATCCACCTAATACTTATTGATAGTTAAAATAAATTTATGGAATCCATATTTCAAATTATACATGCCTATAGACATAAGTATAAAAAAATTTAGGCTGATGGTGGGGATTTAACCTCAATGGATATTGCAATATATACTTAGTAATATTCAAAGATCAACGGTTGGGATTTATTCAAAAATTACTTATGCCCTTTCTTCAATTTTAATTATAATGATTAATTAAAAAAATGTAATATGAACATGTGGTATATGAACACTGGTTATGGTTTTTAGGCATGTACTATTATTTAGCCATGGTATTGCAACAAAGCTTATTTACATATTAAGAATCACGATGAAAATTGGAGGTGAATCAACATGATTAAGAATCTTGTTACATGTTTTTTTGAATGCATATATTTTTAACACATATATTAATTTATTTTATAACTAGAGTAGTCATATAAATTAAATGGCTAGTTAATATCAATCAATCCATATAAAGATCGAAACACTTCATCATATATTTCAAGTTGCTAAAATAAAAAATTAAATTATAATTTTAGTTATAAAATTATTATTATTATTAATGATAAAAATAATTAATATATATTTTGAACATATATAAATTTGAAAAAAACTTGTAACAAGATTCTAAACCATGGAGATTCACCTCTACTTTATTATGGAGATTCTCAATTTGTAAATAGGCTTTGTTATGATACCACGGGTCAATACTATGGCTTATCAATATCATATGCCCAAAAAAGCATAACTCATTTCATATGACATTTGTTCAACTCACATTTTATTTATTAATGAATTTGGATGAAAGGGACAAATAAATAACTACTTTGGAAATAAATTTTAATCTTTGATTTGTGTACACAACTAGAAATATTCTATGAAAGTTAAATGCCTACCATCCACATAATAATTATTTGTAATTAAAGTGAAATTCTAGAAGACCAATTTCAAAATAGACATGCCTATTAACATAATATTACTAATTATTATTATTATTTAAAATAAAACTATAAATTTTTTTTAATTCTAACAATATAACATGTATTATGAAAAAAAATATTTTAATAACTATTTTCATTTATCAACTATTTAATTTATATAAATATATATTTAGATTTAACAACATCATTAAAAATAAAAATTCATAATGTTAAAATAAGTCACTTTTCCTTTGAAATGACTCTTTACATTCTCTTTAATATTGACTTCTCATTCTTAACCAATAATGAGTAGGTCCTTAGATTAAGATAAGAAACAATTATAATTCAAACCTTATTAATAATAATACTAAAGACCTAAGTTTCCATAAATCTTTATATTTTCATTAAAGCATAAATTATATATTTTAATAATAATATGATGCTTTCTCTCATTAAATAAGCATTATTATAAAAAATTGTCGCAAAAATTTATATCCCACCTCATGTAAACACCTTTTCAAAATTGAATTACTTCATGATGCAATTAAGTCAAATGACAAAAACAAGTAATACAAATATCATGATAAGATAGAGATGATGATTGTGAAAATGGTAGATTATTTAAAGGATATTGATGCAGGAGCAAGTCAGAATTTTTTTTATTAGAATTTCAAGGGAGTTGGTTTACTAAATTAGATTTAATTATTGAGTTTAAATGTATTTTCTTATGTTTTTAGGATAATTGTACATAAGTGATGAGGATGAGGATGGGAAATATTGCAATCAGATTCACTCTTTAAGATAGATCTAGAGAATATTTGAGAAATTTTTTGAGAAAGTTAGAAAGGTAATTAGATCTAGAGAATATTTGAGAAAGTTAGAGAGATAGCTAGATCTCTTAGAAAGATATATAGATCTAGTGAATCTATATATAAGAATTTGTTGAATAATTCCTGGACTTCAAATTATAGTTTCAAAATCCCATATGTAAATATATATAGTCAAGAAACATGAAATGTATGTAGAAGCATGGAGAGGAAGGTCCAGAGTTGAAGAGTGAGGGCAAGGGATTCAAAGGGTCCAAAAAGGGCTAATTCATTGTAAATCAGGCCTAAGAGGGCATACATGCCTTTATAAATAACTATATACAATATGATGAAACACTATGTTTGAGTGTTTGGAACATGTGTCTGCTAAAGCCTTTGTTTATTATTATATGGAATTGTATTTCAGTTGTTAAGCATGAGTGTGTTGGAGGATTACAACAAATAAGCTCAGGAGGGAAAGCAGACGAGATAAAACCCTTTTGACATGGAGACGAACCATTCCTTTTACAATCGAAATTATCAAGTTGTTGATCACTGATCCACGCAGTGATCAATGATCGAGAGTTAAATAAGAACCAAAGAGGAGTGCAAGCCTACTGCAAAGAAATTGCTGAAGTGATAACCTTGTGTCAAAGCCATTTTCAGAGTAGAAAAGAGAGGCTTAGCAGAAACATGGATTTTGGAGATAGTGAACGATTAGAGGAGTGTGACTATATATTAATCTTGTGTAGGCCTATAACAGAATTCGAGCACAGAGTATAAGCAGGAATGGGAGTTTGCAGACAAAAGTTAAATTATCATAATTTAAAGTGTCAAGGACCAGAAAAAGGGAAACGACTTAGATTATTCATTCTTTGATGAGAGTGCACCAATTAATGAAGATTGGAAATATAACATAGAGTTATGTCGAAAGAATCACATTAATTGACAAAACCCAGGGTGACATGTCCCTGAGGGTCTTCCTCGAAATATCGAAAGAATAACATGCAAAAAAGCAACCGGGATAGAATAACATGCAAAAAAGCAACCGGGATTACTAGACATTCATATAACGTGGAAGCCAATTAATGTGTAAAATGTTTGGATGACGTGGAGGTTTCTTTTCTGGAGTGAGACTAACAATGGATATGAAGGATTGTTCCCTCCTCTCGGAGGTAAAGGGGTTTTCGCATAATTAATATGGTCTGGGGATGGAAATTGACAGAACAACTTTTGATAGAAAGATTCACTTCCAAGATTCTTTCTCCTAGGAGGTCGAGTCCTTGTGCACCGTTGGAAAATTTTGGGATGAAGAGGACCAGGATGTCGTGTTAAGACCGATGATGAGGATGGCGACAGGGTGAAGTGGAGCCAGTGCATTAGACTACAAGGCTGACAAGCAGAATACATGGAAAGAGAAAGTCCAATTTAGATAGAGATTGAGTGTGATTGTTAATGAAAAATTTCACTTCCCAACCTGTGTCTCCCAGAAGAGGAAGCCTTTACATAAAGTTTGGAAGAGCGGGGGTCACACGGATCCCGGTTCACGTGTATATTTTATCAGGTAGAAGGGAAAGGAATGAACGCCCAATAGAAAACAAAGAAATCAAGGCCAAGTGAACACGACGTGCATCAAGTAATTGTTGAGTTGTCCCAGTAAATTGGAATTCACGCTCATTAACAAAAGTCAGAGAATCTAGGGTTTCATTATATGTTGCACACTTGCAAGGAGCTTTGAATACAGGTAAATGCGTTAAGTTATAATTTCTCCCACTATGGGTTTAAAGGCCAACATAATTGGCACACCACTGTTAGGTCGACATCAAATATGATGACATTTGAAATTATAAATGGTGTTTTTCATGTCTTGATTATAGATTTAAATAGAAATATATTTATATATTTAATATAATAAAAAAATTTATTTAAAAATATATTTATGAATTTAATGTAAATATTATAATTTTTGTTTAATTGTATCTTTGTAAATTAGTTCAAAAGTAGAGAATATTAAATTAAAAAAATATTTAAGAAATTATTTGTAAATTTCAAGTTTTTTTTTAACATGAAGAGAAATTTATTATAATAAAACAATTTAAAAAATAAAAAATATTATAATATTGTGCATTACCATTTCATTATTAATCTCTCAAATTAAATTAAATAAATTTTCGTATACAATATACATAACGTTTTATTTAATTTATTGAGCATTACCTCCATCTGCCACCTTCTCTTTTCTTTACGACTCTTCATTGTCCTTATCCAAGAAACCATGGTGGATGTCGCTAGATCACTCACATACTTCAGACTCATCCATCCTCATTGGCATATCGCTACAGTTGATTCTTCTGGGCTTTCGGGTGGTCTCATTGCACTATGGGATCCGTCTTGGGGGAACTTCAAAGCTTATTGTTTTTTTGCGAGTATTCTCCTCTCCAACCAGATACGTGGATCTCGGGATAAGTTACATATCTAGAATGTATATGCACCTTACTCTGGTAGCCTCTCCTTTTGGGATCATGTTAAGGACTCCGTGGTTATTAAATTTCCTTCTCTTATTCTCGTCAGAGATTTAAATTTCACTCTGTCCCATTTTGAATGTTGGGACTCTTCTCAGCCCTCAGACCCTCTCTTTGACTTGTTAGCCACTATCTTTGAGGACAACTTACTTGTAGATATTTCCCCCTCCCCCTTTTTCCCACGTGTCACAATGGAAGATCTGGAGATGATTACATTCTTAAAAGACTAGATCATTTTCTTGTACAACAAGGTTTATTGGAAACTCTAGGCAACTTAAGGTCATTTGTCATCAATTGTTATATTTTGGATCACTGTCCTATCCTCTTACACTGGAGAACGGAAAAGTCTCGCACTGGAATATCATTCAAGTTCAACTGGACTTGGTTAGAATATGGGGAGTTTAATCAAACGGTTACTGAGATATGACATGGTTTTTAGAGACTGCCCAATTCGTTTGCCATGGATTATTTCTCTTCATTCTTGGCCACCCTCAAAAGCAGGGTCAAAATTTGGGAATGAGAAGAGAAATCCATCCTATAATCAAAACTCAAGTACATCACTAAGGAATTATAGGAACTCAATTATTTTCTATTGGATGGGAATCCCGCACAGTTGGACATGGATGCTATAAAAACTCTGGAGTTGAGGAGGAAGCATATACTAAAATTTCAATAGGAGACCTGGAGGCTTAAGAGTCATTCCATATGGATACAAGTTGGCCATTAGAAAACAAAATGATTTCACCATTTCACAAATCAGAGGAGGAGTGCCAATGCTATCTGGCACATTCGTGGTGAGGATAGGGTGATCAGACACTCAAAGGGGGACATCCGTTGGGAGGTTGTCCACTTTTTTCATAACCTATTTTCTAAAAGAGATGGAATTGACATGGAGGACCTACTATGGGCAGTTGAGGATTTTCTTGTGATTTTTGACAAGGATGCAAACCAACACTTGAATCGCCCTCTCACTTTGGATGAGGTAGATTTCATTCTATGCTCGTTTGCTAAGGACAAATGTCCCAGACCAGATGGTTGGACCATGGAAATGTTTGCTCACATTTTCAATTTGATGGGGGGGCTCTCCATTGTTGGAATTTCTGATAATTCCAGAACAGAACACAGAGAGAATAATACTCTCCTCTTAACACAGAGAATAATATAAAAATTTGCTTGTTGGACAGAGTTTGCACACTTGAAAAACTTCTATTTCATTAAGCCAAAAAAAAACGGTTACAAATGATCTTCCTCTGTTGAGGGATTACACACAGACTACTGCAAAACTCAGTGCTGAACTAACACTCTATCTCTGTTACAGAGGAAATACTCTATTTTACAAAATAGCCTTCGGGCTCACACAACAAGACAATACACAACTAACTTTTCAATTACAATACAATGCTTTTTATATGTCGCGCGTTGTAAAACAAAAAAAAAATTACAAAGAAAACATAAACTTTTCACCTAAAATTTCAATAGCGCGATATACGAGTGGAGCCGACATCGCAATCGGCGATCGGCGAAACAACAATGTGCGGAATGACAAACTTGAGATTGAGCGATTGCGATCGGCGGAACAAATGACTTTGCGATTGCAATTGGCGATGGAACCCACAGTGGAGATCACATCGGCGAAAAAACAAAATGCGAAATGGTTTAAAACAAATACTTGCGATGTTGCGATTGCGATTGGATCACATCGCACCATCGGCATCGACGAATAACTTAAGCGGAGGGCGGAACAAACAACTTGCAATTAGACATTTGTGATTGCGATTATGGTGGGACCACATCGCATTGCATTGCATCTTTTCAATCGGTGATATAACATATGGGATGGTGGAACATACACCCTTTGCGATTTGCAATTGTGATTGTGGTGAGACCACATCGCATTGCATCGCAATACTTCATATCAACAAGACACTTAAACACATCACTGTGATTTGCGATTGCGATTGTTTGTGAAGTGGTGGGGACCACTATCACGTGTCTTTTCAAAACTTAAAAGGACTTTTCTGTTTGAACAAAATTTCTTCATTTTTGGTTATTGAGGGCTTAAAATCTCGAAAAGGCTATTTTCATTAAAACTCTGATGTTGCGTGATTTGAACCACAAAAGTATTCATTTCTCTAAAAAAATGGCTATGCCCATACAAACATAACTTCTCCTCTACAATGGTGGCTGCTGCCAATCAACGTTAAATTCCTCCTTACTGTTTTCTCCATTCCTCTTGAATACACAGTGTTGTGCACTCAACCTTCTCTGCTGCCCCTGTTGTACTCTGTTTTCTATGTGCACAGGGTATGCAGGTAACTTTAATATTTTCAACACTCCCCCTTAAAGTCAACTGCTAGGTTATCAGTCATACCCAAACATTTTCTTAAAAATTAAAAACTCTTCTGCCCCAATGGCTTTGTCAATATGTCTGCAAACTGCTCCTCTATTCTACAATGTTGTAAAACAATTTCTCCATTGTTCACCAATTCTCTGATTTAGTGAAACTTTGGATCTATGTGTTTTGTTCTCTTGTGAAACACATAATTCTTTGAAAATGCAATAGCTGAGCTATTGTCACAATAAATCACTGTGCCTTTTGCTTGCTCTTGGCATAAACTTCTCAACATCCTCCTCATCCAAACTTCTTGACACACTGCTATTGTAGCTGCCACATACTTTGCCTCTACTGTAGACAATGCTACAATAGGCTGTTTCTTAGAAGCCCGTGAAATGGCTCCTAAACCCATGTGAAAAACATAACCAGAAGTACTTTTTTGGTCATCTACACTTCCAGCCCAATCACTGTCAATGTATCCAATTAAATCTGAACTTTCTGAAGTAGTATACAGAATACCATACCTTTTAGTTCCTTTGACATACCTCAGAATCCTCTTCGCTACCTGCCAATGTGCTTCTTTTGGCATCTCCATGAATCTGGAAATCAAACTAACATCATGCATTATATCAAGCCTAGTTGCAGTCAAATACATGAGGCTGCCAACTATGCTCTTGTACAAACTAGGATCAAAATCCTTGCTACTGTCCTCTTTGCTGAGTTTTAATCCCATCACTGTGGGTGTTATTGCTGCCTTGCAATCCTGCATGTTAAATCTCTTCAATACTTCATTAACATACTTTTCTTGAGAAATAAAAATTGTATTATCATCTTTCTTTACTTCTATTCCTAAGAAGTGTTTCAGCAAACCCATGTCAGTCATCTCAAATTCATATTTCATGATTGTTTTAAAATTTTCAACAAGGTAATCATCATTACCTATAAAAATCACATCATCAACATATAACACAACAATCAGCATCTTACCATCTTTTTCTTTAATGTATAGGGTGGGTTCTCCCTCACATTTTTCAAATCCATTTTCCAATAGATAGGAATCTATCCTACTGTACCATGCTCTTGGTGCTTGTTTCAGCTCATAAAGAGTTTCTTCAATCCGCACACTTTGTGTTCTTGGCCTTTCTTCTCATAGCCGAGAGGTTGTTCAACATATACCTCTTCCATTAAAACTCCATTTAGGAATGCTGACTTCACATCCATTTGGTAAACTTTCCACTTGTTTTGTGCTGCTATGGACAACATTGCTCTCACGATTTCCATTCTTGCAACCGGTGAGAAATTTTCCTCATAGTCTCTCCCATACTGCTGCTTATACCCTTTGACAACAAGTCTGAACTTGTGTCTTTTAATGTTTCCTTTAGCATTACTCTTGGTCTTGTAGACCCATTTAACTCCAATCACTTCTTTACCTTTTGGGAGTTCAACTAAATCCCATATCTTATTTCTTTCTATGGCATTAATCTCTTCATCCATATCTTCTATCCATTTCCTATCTTTAATATCTTCTTCAAAATGAATAGGATCATCAACATGACAATATAAAGAAAATAAAGAGTTCATACCTTCATTTGCTGCCTCTTTCTCATAAATGTCATTTAAATTTCTGAACTTTGTTCCTCTTTCATTTGGTGTACAAGTGCTTGAAGTAGCACTCGAATCTCCTCCTTGTGGTGTGCTTGGAGAAGCACTTTCATTTCTCCTCAAGGGTGTCCCTTGCTCTTCTTGTGTTGGTGCTGCTATTGGGGGATGTATTTCAGCCAAATCTTCATCATTTTCATCATGAGACAAACAGTTCTTTACATTGACTGTTTTCTCAATGCTTCCATCCCAAGCTTCCTCTTCAATGAACTGAACATCTCTGCTCACAATAAACTTCTTGGTGGATGGGTTATACAACCTATAAGCTTTGGATTCCTCATTGTATCCAATAAAAATACATTTCTCCCCCTTGTTGTCCAACTTCTTCCTTAGCTGATCTGGAATGTGTGCATAAGCCACGCAACCAAAAACTTTCATGTGGGTGACTCCTTGCTTTGTCCCACTCCATGCTTCTTCCGAAACTTTGTTCATGACTGCCTTTGTTGGGCATATATTTAAAATATACACTGCATAATGTACAGCTTCAGCCCAATAATCATTCGGCAAATGTTTTGCCTTTAGCATACTCCTTACCATATCCATGATTGTCCTATTTTTCCTTTCGGCAACTCCATTTTGCTGCGGACTGTACCTTGCTGTAAATTGCTTATGAATCCCATTTTCTCTGCAAAAACGTAGAAATTATTTGGAGATATACTCACCTCCTCTATCAGTTCTAAGGACTTTGATATGCAGCTCACTTTGGTTCTCCACAAGTGCTTTGAAATTGCAGAATCTTTCAAACACTTCACTTTTATTTTTCAAAAAGTAAACCCAATTTTTTCTTGTAAAATCATCTATAAAAGTTAACATATAGTGGCTTCTTGCAAGTGATGGTGTTTGCATTGGTCCACATAATTCTGAGTGGACAATTTCTAAGGGTGCTTTTCCCAGATGGAAAAATTTCTCTGTGTTGTTTCCCCAAGATACAACCTTCACATAGGCTGTCCAGTTTATCAATCAATGGAAAACCTCTTACCATTCCTTTTCTATGCAACAAGTTAAGACCTCCAAAGTTTAGATTTCCAAATCTCAAGTGCCACAACCAATTCTCATCTTTTGCTTCTCTTTGGAAAGCCTCTTGTTTCACTGCTACCATTTCTTCTCCATTCTTCAAATATGCTCTCATTCTGAGAGGGAACATTCTATTCCTTGTCATCTTCACTTCAACAATACATTGTTTGCTTGGTGGTTTATCCATGATGGTGCAGACATCATCCTCAAAGAAAATGTAGTACCCCTTTTGAACAAGCTGTCCAATACTTAAGAGGTTACATTTCATTCCAAGAACATAATAAGCATCTGATATGGATTTATTTTCTCCTTTCCTTGTTAAGACACCTACATCTCCTTTTCCCATAACAGAAACATTACTATCTGTCCCTAATGTGACTTGAGACTTCACATTCTCATCTAACATGGAAAACATGGCAATGTTTCCTGTCATATGGTTACTACAACCTGAGTCTAGAAACCATAAATCTTCACTCTTTTCCTCAGCCATATTACAAGCTAAAAACAATTTATCTTGGCTTATATTTTCTCTAGTGAAATTTGCACTAGTTCTATTACCCATACCATGCTGCTTCTTCCTACATTCATTTGCATAATGCCCATATTTTTTACAATAATTACACTGGACATTGGATTTATCATACCTTTTTCCATGAGCATGTTGTTGTCCACTTTGCTGGCTGCTGCCTTGACTTTGGTTCTGATTTTGATTGCTGCCCCTTCCTTGAGCATTTGCTGGACTGTTTCTTCCACCTCTGT
Source organism: Pinus albicaulis (assembly GCA_034641835.2). NCBI lineage: Eukaryota > Viridiplantae > Streptophyta > Pinopsida > Pinales > Pinaceae > Pinus > Pinus albicaulis. Next base: position 1,378,397,161 of record CM076575.1, on the reverse strand, counting down.
TATAGCTTCTGCCTCTTCCTCTCTTATTTCCTCTGCCTTAACCTCTTCCTCTTCCAAAGGACATTTGGGTCTTGACGGCATGCTCCATATATGAGTTTTCATTTCTACCCAATCTCTGCTCATGTGTCATCAGTGATCCATTTAGCTCATCAACTGAAACATTTGTGAGATCCTTTCTCTCTTCTATGGTGGTGACTATTAAATCAAACCTTGAGGGTAGGATCCTCAAAAGTTTCTCCACAATCCTTCTTTCCTCAAGTGTCTCTCCATGAGACCTTATCTGTGTGACCATTCCAATCACATGTGTGAAGAATGAGTCAATGTTATCTGACTCCTTCATGCAAAGAGTCTCAAAATCTCTCCTCAGCAACTGTAGTTTTGTTGTCTTCACTTTCTCCATGCCTTGATAGGTTGTCTTGAGAGTTTCCCATGCTTCTTTGGATCTCTTAGCTGCTTCTATCCTTGGAAACACACTCTCATGCACTGTTTGATACAAATAGAAGAGGGCTTTAGAGTCCTTCTTTATATTGCTCTTCAACAGGTCCTTTTTTGCTTGTGTTAATGCATTAAACACATTTTCATCCACTGGTTCTTCAAAACCATCCTCAACAAGTTCCCATAAGTCTTGAGAGGAAAACAGGGCTCTCATAGTTATTGCCCAATAATCATAGTTCTTCCCATTGAACTGTGGGAGATGAGAATTTCCAATACTCATGCTAGTGCTGGCTCCTGACATTCTTGCACTCTGAACTATGCTTCAAATACTTGACTATGTATTTAAAATAAACTGAATGTCTTCAAACAGTAACATAAAAATTTGTATTGAGAAATACCTTGGATTCTTCTTGACTGAGCCTTCACGCTGCTGGAGAAGCTGCTGCAACAGAAAATCCTTCCTTCAGCTTCTTTGACACCTTCAAAGAGCTTGGACTAGCTCTGATACCATGTTGGAATTTCTGATAATTCCATAATAGAACACAGAGAGAATAATACTCTCCTCTTAACACAGAGAATAATATAAAAATTTGCTTGTTGGATAGAGTTTGCACACTTGAAAAACTTATATTTCATTAACCCAAAAAAAAATGTTACAAATGATCTTCCTCTGTTGAGGGATTACACACAGACTGCTGCAAAACGCAGTGCTGAACTAACACTCTGTCTCTGTTACAGAGGAAATACTCTGTTTCACAAAATAGCCTTCGGGCTCACACAGCAAGACAATACACAACTAACTTTTCAATTACAATACAATGCTTTTTATATGTCGCGCGTTGTAAAACAAAAAAACAAAAACAAATTACAAAGAAAACATAAATTTTTCGCCTAAAATTTCAACAGTGCGATATACGAGTAGAGCCCACATCACAATCGGCGATCGGCGAAACAACAATGTGCGGAATGACAAACTCGTGATTGAGCGATTGCGATCGACGAAACAAATGACTTTGCGATTGTGATTGGCGATGAACCCCACAGTAGAAATCGCATTGGCGAAAAAAAAAATGTGAAACGGTTTAAAACAAAGACTTGCGATGTTGCAATTGCGATTGGATCGCATCACACCATCGACATCGGCGAATGACTTAAGCGGAGGGTGGAACAAACAACTTGCGATTTGCGATTTGCGATTGCGATTGTGGTGGGACCACATCGCATCGCATCGCATCTTTTCAATCAGCGATATAACATATGGGATGGCGGAACATACACCCTTTGCGATTTGCGAGTGAGATTGTGGTGGGACCACATCGCATCACATCACAATACTTCATATCAACAAGACACTTAAACACATCACTGCGATTTGCGATTGCGATCGGCTGTGAAGTGGCGGGGACCACTATCACGTGTCTTTTCAAAACTTAAATGGACTTTGTCGTTTGAATAAAATTTCTTCATTTTTGGTTGTTTAGGGCTTAAAAGCCTGAAAAGACTGTTTTCATTAAAACTCTGCTGTTGCATGGTTTGAACCACGAAAGTTTTCATTTCTCTGCAAAAACGGCTATGCCCATACAAACATAACTTCTCCTCTGCAATGGTGGCTTCTGCCCATCAACATTAAATTCCTCCTTACGGTTTTCTCCATTCCTCTTGAATACACAGTGTTGTACACTCAACCTTCTTTGCTACCCCTATTGTACTCTGTTTTCTACCTGCACAGGGTACGTAGGTGACTTTAATATTTTCAACATCCATGAATTGGTCGATGAGTCTTCAGTTAGAAAATTTATTTCAAGATCCATAAAGGAAACCTTCATTGCCTTGATTCCTAAAATATCTACTCCTGACACATTTTTCTAATTCTGCCCTATCTCTCTGTGTAATATTGTTTACAAATTGATATCAAAGGTAATTAATGAGCGTATTAAGGCTATTGATCTCTCCATACATATCACCAGCCTTCAATTTGGTTTTCTTTTTGGCCGCTCAATACACGACGCAATAACCATTGCTCAGGAATGTGTACATTCCATACAAACCAGGAAACTAGATGCCATGGTTATGAAAATTGATTTGCGTCGAGCCTATGACTTAGTTGAATGGTGGTTATTGCTCCTCATCCTTATTATGATTGGCATGGAATATGAAAATGCAGAATGGATTATGGCGTGTGTAACTAACATTTGGATCACAATTCTTATCAATGGGTACCCCACCCACTTCTTCAACGCACATCGTGGGCCCCGACAAGGGTGCTCCTTATCTCCATTTTTGTTCATGCTGCTCATGGATGGGTTTATAAGAAAGATAAAAAAGGCCCAGGATATTATTTTCATAATGGATTATGGCGTGTGTAACTAACATTTGGATCACAATTCTTATCAATGGGTACCCCACCCACTTCTTCAACGCACATTGTGGGCCCCGACAAGGGTGTTCCTTATCTCCATTATTATTCATGCTGGTCATGGATGGGTTTATAAGAAAGATCAAAAAGGCCCAAGAACTTAATATTTTTCATGGTGTGTGGATTGCTCCCCAAGTAAATATTACATATCTCTTTTTTGTCAATGATATACTGTATTTTGGAATTCCTAAGAGTGAATAATGGGAAGCTTTCTTTCATATCTTTCAAAAGATGGGGGTTTCCTTGGGTCTCTACTTAAATGGTCATAAATCTTGTTTATATTCCTCCTCTAAGGGATCTGTCGATGCCCGCTTCATTTCTACCTTATTTAACTTGACCACTGCACCTTTGTGTAAAGGTTTTGTTTACCTAGGTCTTAGTATTAAACCTACTTGTTATCTCTTCGATGACTTGGCATGGATACTTAATAAGGTTGATAAGAAGATTAATGGTTGGTCCTCGCATCATCTCACTCTGGGTTGTTGTTATACATTGATCCAGTCCATACTACAGTAGATGGCGACCTACTGGTCACATCTCATCACCATCCCTGACCTTGTATGCAATATTATCTGGTCACATCTCTCCAGATTCTTATGGTCTGGTACTGGCTCACATCAAAAATTCCATCTATTAGCCTGGGAGAAGATTTCTCAACCTAAGTATGCTGATGGTTGGGGACTCCTCAACTCATGTGTATTTGGTGCTTCACCTATACTTAAATCCTTATGGACGGCTCTATTTGGTGGGGGTACCTCGGGAGATATCATCTATTCCAAATACTTCAGGAAACATCACTTAATGTTTTGGTTTGTCAAACAGGAAATTGGTTCCAAGCATGGCTCTATCATATGGAGCAGCTTTCTGAAGATAAAGCCATGGTTTTTTCAGAGTACTGTTTGGACATCTGGGACGAGAAATATATTGATTATTGGACAGTATAATATCGCAGGCATTAATCAACATAGGCTCCTTTCCATGGATACAATTAATACTTTACATCGTGGTGGTATTTTCTTTCTTCGATAGGTCATATCTCACTGGGAACATTGTATGCCCATTTGGTCTCGGGCTACATAGATTGGATTACAGAGTTTTTTGGCATTGGAATGGTACCACTACACACAAGCACTTCAGAATTCTAGATTATGCAGACATGGGGTTGACAACCATGTTTCCTGGGGAGGCACTACTCACAAAGGCATTGTCGTTATATCCGACACATACTGACATCTTATCCATCACAAATTGGGATCACCCACGACTGGCTGGTTTCTCTATGCTTGAAAATTAATGATCCCTCTCAAGGTCATTTACTTCCTTTGGCTTGCATGGTAGGACAAGATCCTTACCTGGGATAATTTGTGTCAGAGGGGCTTCGTTGGGCTTGGTTGTTGCACTTTATGCCTATCGGACTCTGAATCTATGACACCTTTATTCTTCAATTGTTTTTTTCTTTGTAGGTTGGACACTTGTTTTAACATATTTTGGAAGGTCTCACCAACACTTTAACTCCGTTGAATCTTGCCTCAAATGGGGCTTGGAATGATGGGACAATCTCATTCACCTCCCCCCTTTGATCTTATGAGAAATCTAGAAGACATGGAATCACTCCATTTTCTGGGATGGGAGACATTGTACAACACCCACCATCTCCAAACTTCTGGAGTGGTTGGATTTTATAAAGAAGAAGGATAACAACACACCAAACCTCAGTACATGGATCATTCCTCCTCCCATACATCAGCCTGTTGGTTTTTTTTAATTGTGATACGCAAGATGGCAGATGTGGCTATGGGGCACTGCTCATACTACACAATGAATTGAGATATAAGCTATGTTGGTATGGTGGACCAGGTACCAATTCCATGTCAGATTTGATGGCATTTTGGGGCCTTATGTGCCTTGCTATTGGCAAACATATCCAGGACGTTATCATATATGGGGACTCTAAGGCTGTGATTGACGCTTTTTTTGGTACCACCCACATTAACCCCCCTCTGCTTAGAGGCTAGATGAATCTCATATGCTCCTTATCTTCAATGTTCCTGACATATACAAATGAGCCACATCTACAGGGATCACAACACTATTGTAGATACCATCTCCAAGGTGGGGCTTAGAGATATCAATGGACAAATTTTCTTTTCCATGTCCTCTCCCGAGATGGCTACTCAACAAGGTCACATACTAATGCCATAATATTTTGATATGTTGTTTTTTTCTTTGTTGTTGGTAATTGCTGAGTCATCCATACTATGCAACTTCTATATTTTCTGGTTCTCTGGTACATTGTCTTCGTTGAGTTTACTCTTGTGTTAGCATATGCTTATATTTTTGGATTCTGTTGTATTATACTATATATCTAGGCATTTTTCCCCGTAGATGCCAACTCTATGGATTTGCATATGATGACTACTTATTTTTTTACATAGGCTCATTTTTTTCCTATAATGAAAATCAATATGTTTTTTTCCTCTAAAAAAAATTAATTAAAATGATTATATTGTATATCAAAAAATTATAAATTATATATAAGATGTATTGATCTCAATTTATTTAATATTAATATTTTCTATATTCAAAATATGTAAAAATTTGATATATAATATTATGGAAGATTCATTTTTCAAAATAAGTAAAAATTTTTGTTTTAATGTTTCTATGAGGAAGTACTACAAAATATTATGTATATGTATCCAAAATACAAAATATTACTCATAAATATCATAAATCTATAAACTTTAAATACCCGTATCATATTTATATAAAACTGAACAAAAATAAATTACATTAAAATTGTGATAGAGAGTTTGGAATGAACACAATTTTCATTTTTTTGTCTATGTTTCGAGTCTAGAACAAGACTCATCTTCGGGACAAAACTTATCAAGAAAAGAGGAAACCACGGTATATAAATAGAGAGAGGAAATAATGGAAACAATGAGGGGAAGGAGAGAGCCGACAAGCAAAATACAATATTATTTAATAAGTTTTATTTAACTTTATTTTATTTTATTTTATTTTATTTCATTTTATAGTTAATTTTTTATTAATATATTAATATAAATTACTGTGGAATCTGTTTTAATTAGATTATTACTTTTAATTATGTTGGCTTATTATTACTACTAACCTTATTAGAAATGTTTATTATTATCTAATATTAATAGAGTTTTAAATAGGAATATAAATTAATTTAAATTTATAATAATGGAGATAAGGTAAGATTTGATTTTTTTCCTGAGTGATAAAATAAAAGATGTTATGTAAGAAAACTAATTAATATAATTGATAATGCTATATTATTAATATTAATAATAATATTAAGTAGTAATAGTCAGTCCTATTACTAATCAAATTTATAGATTAATAATAATAATAAATCTTAAAATTTTATTTTATTTTGATGAGATTTAAATTAATGTGAATTCTTTTAATAATAGCTAGGTTAATTATGAAAAACTTCAAAAAAAAATTGTTACAAGGGTTAATTAAAGGGACCTTAAGGTTAAAGGATGAAGTGCAAGAGGCATTGGAATAATGGGTGAGATGCATGAACGCCATGATATATTTTGGAGGGGGGCCAATGCATAATGTGAAGGGGGAGGGAAGAGGTAAGGAGAATTTTGAGCACATGTCCAGCAAGGGACATGTATGGGAAATGAGATTAAATTATAGGGATGATTCTAACGGTACTATTCCATTGTAGAGCGGGGAAGGACAAGAATCCAATTCCTGCTAACATCCAAACTCCCATCCCTATCGAGGATGTGAGGGTGTTTGACGATTTCAAGGGATTCACGAATTTTACGCTTGAAATGACGTTTTTCATTGGAAATCACCACAACTGGTTCTAGACAGATCTGGTGATAAGTCTTATTAGAGTGTTATTCCAAAACCGAGTTCGAGTTCTTTCGTTTCTGATGTCAAATCCATGCTCTTTAAGCCTAATTTTGAAATTCCTTCTTCTTTCTCCTATATAACAATCCGTGCAAGAGCACTTAATTTTGTAAACACCCTTTTGTTGGAAGTGATCAGGGTTATCTTTGATAGATTTAATCCTTTGTCTGACGTTCGTTAGGGGTTTGAAGGAGGTTCCAATATCTTTTTTTGTGAGAACCTTTGCCATCTTTTCAGTGACTCCTTGAATATATGGATGATATGCTTTTGCAGTTCAGGAATCATTAGGGGAACTGCATTTATTTCTAGTTCATGCTCTTTGAATGGCTTTGATGATGTCTTTGTTTTTGTACCCCATGCTTATGAATTCCTTTCTTAAATATTTAGTTTATTCTTCAACATGATTGTCATTTGATATTCTGAAAGCTCGCATGAAAAGAGTCATAAGAACCCCCATATTTTGGGCGAGGTAGTGGTCTGAATCAATGTGAAGGTAATTGTTAGTGTGCGCTTTCTTTCTGAACACTTTGTGTCTAAGAGATCCATATTTATTTCTTACAAGGAGAATGCCAAGGAATGGGATGCAATTTTTATCCTCACCTTCCATTGTAAACTAGATATCTTTGGATATGCTATTAAGGTGTTCTAGGAATCTTTTTAACTTCTCATCCCCATGCAGTCAATCAAAACTGGTGTCATCCACAAACTTGATCCAAAATTTAGGTTTGAATGGGTAAGTATCGAGAGCTTTCTTCTCAAATCTCTCCATAAAGAGGTTAGCCACTATAGGGGATAGTGGATATCCCATAGCTACACCAAATGCTTGTTCGAAAATTTCCCCTTGGAAGGTAAAGAATGTAGAGCGGAGACATATTTCAGTGAGTTTTGTGGTTTGGGGGTCTGTGACTTCTTTCACAACTTGGACACCTTCATCTAAAGGGATATTAGTAAAGAGTTGGACAACATCAAAGCTTACAATTTTGTCAACAAGATCCACTCTTTATTTTTTAATGAATTCAGTGTAATGATTGGAGTCTTTGATGAATGAGATGGTTTTACCCACCAGACGGACAAGGGTGCTGACCACAAATTTTTTTAATTCATATGTTGGTGCTCTGATAGGCAAAAATGCCTAAGTGGGGCACTAACTTTGTGAATTTTGGGGGCCCCATAAATATGTGGTATGATTTCACTATTCGGAGATAGGCACTTTTTCTTTTTTTCATCAAGATTAGACTCCTTAATGGTTTTTTTGACAATTTTTAAAATACTGTAGATAGGGTTCTCTTTGATATTTTTATAGTTGCCACTATTATGTAGGTGGTCTCTCATTTTATTTATGTACTCTTCTTTATCCATTACCATCGTAGCCCCTCCTTTGTCTGCTTTTAGTATGACAATGTTATCATTACGCCTTAGGTTTTTTAGGGCTCTTAATTACTCATTGCTCAAATTTATTTTTGGAAGTCTGGCTTTTCTAAGGATGATGCTGCATTATTTCATTACAAGCTCTTCATCCTCCTCACTAGGGGACTTGATTCCATCTTCAATGTTGCAAATAATTACTTCTTTTGGAATTTGAAGAAGTAAATAATCTTGTATTTTGTTGGTCAATTGTCCCCTTCCCCTCATTCTCTCCATTCTTTCCTCCCTGTGTTTATATACCTTGGTTTCCTCTCTTCTTGGTAAGTTTTGTCCTGAAGATGAGTCTTGTTCTAGACTTGAAACGTAGAGACAAAAATGAAAACTGTGGACATTCCAAACTCTCTATTACAAAATCTACACCATAGAAACCTCCAAACTGCATTACAATTGATAGGTGTACACGAGATTTTTTTTTTTTTTTTTAAATCCTAGCTTGATCATAAAATAAGTTTCAACCAAATAATATTATAAATATATATGTTTTATACTATTTTTAGAAAATCAAACATATAAAACTATGTTCATTGCTAATGCCATAATAATTTCCGACAATTATGTATAGTCACTATTTATGGAATTTCAAAATTTTTAAAAATTATGCTAAATCATTCTCGAAAATTTTTCAAAAATAATGAGTCTATGCTTATCTTAATATCTTATCTTAAAATCTTATATTGTGGGTGTTGCATAATGCTATACTTATCTAAGAGTCCGAGCCAAAAGAATTATTAACCTCTTTTGTTGGTTTGAAAAGTTAAGCAACCATCCCCAATTACATCAAGATTTTAAAATAGTGAACATTTGACAAAAAAATAAATAAATTTAACCCTTATTATAATACTTCATGAAATTTAGCTAAACTTATATGAAAAAAATCCCAATCATATTTCTCAACCACTCACTCTAAAGATCCCATCAAACTTCCCAACCAATCAAAATAAACCCGATTGAAATACATAGAACATTCTCCTTTTACTTACAACACCACATATCTCTTAAAAAAACTACAATGAAAGAACACATGTTAAATCTCAATCATATTTCTCAACCACTCAAAAAATCCCGTCAAACTTCCCAACCAATCAAAATAGACCTAATTAAAATACATGAAACATTCTCGTTTTACTTACAACACAACACATATCTCTATCTAAGTAAATAGCTGACATATGTTGTGACACATGTTATGACACATGTTGCTACCGTGATTAGCCTTTTACCTAACCACTCAGAAAAAATCCAATCAAACTTCCCAACCAATCAAAATAAACACAATTAAAATACATGAAACATTCTCGTTTTACTTACAACAGAACAATATCTTTATCTAGGTAAATAGCTGACACATGTTGTGACACATGTTGCTACACTGATTAGCCTTTTACTTACAACAGAACACATATCTCTATCTGGGTAAATAGCTGACGCATGTTGCTACAATGAAAGATAGTTGAGATATGTTGCTCCCTTTCAAAGAACGAGGTGTTGCCAAGTTGCCAAGTTGCCAATCTTTTCCTTTCTATCGTTTTGCTTTTGTGAACATCCCGCCGCCCGGTGACTCTGATAGCTGGAACATCCATCCGATCGTGATTTGATGGGACATACAGTGACAACTGTATACGGATTGACTTTATTGTCGAATCGTGGCCTTTGGAAGATTTGGAGGCACCCTCTTAATGGCAGGGAGTGAAGGTCCAGACGGTATTTGCTTCTCATTATTAGGGTCCGGTGTACTGCACTGCAAAAATGTCCCCTCCGGCATGTGCTCTCGCTGTCATGAAAGCCATGAACTGAGGTGCCGTCGATTGTTGGGGGAGATAGCATTTTCGAAGTTCGTTGTTGAGTTATCTCGCGTAACTGCAGAATTTTAGGGTTGTTTATCACAAACCCAGTTTTCCTGACTTTAAATCTTGTTGTAGGACTTTGGATTTTACAGGAAATTTTCCCTTCCCTGTGTATGATTTGTATGTTAATAGCGAGATATTTTATCTGTTGTTGTAATCTCAGATTGGAGTGACATGGCCCAAGCGAAAACAGAGATGAAGAGAATAGCTAACGCTTCGGCCAGGCAGGTCACGTTCGCGAAGAGGCGCCGGGGGCTGTTCAAAAAAGCTCAGGAGCTGTCGATTCTATGCGAAGCGGATCTAGCCCTCCTTATTTTTTCTTCAACTGGGAAGCTATACCAGTACTCCAGCTCCAGGTACCCATTAAAACAGAACTCCCGAGTCCCGTGTATTTTCCTCTTTTTAATTTCAGAGTCATCGTTAACAATAAAGAAACATAGGTAAGCTATATTGAAGGTGTATTTTGCTATTTTGTTATTCAAGGAATAGCAGGCTCTGATAGAGACACAAGTTTAGGTATAATAGTGTGTGCGATGAAATGATATAACTTGTAATGAACTCACTCCCCTACCTAGATCAGATAGCCCAGTGGAGGATGAATATGTTCGGGATCTTTCTGTTGATTTCTAAAGGTATTCTCTCGGCAGATCCAACGCACCGAAATTGATTCAAGAACTAAGACCAAGAAACTTGAACATAGATTTATCGTACCCATTATCAATTTCAACCTAATATCAACCTAATAATAAGTATGCACTATTATATGTAACTGACAAACACTGAAACCCTTCAGAAATCTAGTATATGTTATGGTTTAGTGTTCCCAACTCGATGCATAATGCTTATCTAAGTATGATTTTTTCATTAACTAAAATGGTTATTCTTAATCAATCATGCTTATCTAAGTATGATTTTTTCATTACCTAAAATGGTTATTCTTAATTAATCAATCACAAATAGTTATGTTTATTTTGAAATAAAATAATTTAAATTTAAATATAATAATAATAATATTAATATTAACATTTTATTTCCATCTCAGGATGTCTCAAGGTGTTTCAGCTTAATGTGTATTTTCAAAACGCTTTTATAGTCACCTATATTTTCCTTATTTATAAATTCGTGTTCTTGTTAAAATGGTAATTATTTTGATTTTATAAGTAAATTTAAATTTATAAATATAATATTTATAAAAATATTGTTAAAATGTAAATGTAAATATTTAAAAAATAATAAATTTTAATTAATATAATTAAATGTGATTATAATTTTTTTTATAAATTTAAAATATCAAAATTATAAATATTTTAGAGATCCATATTAAATTGTTATAAACATGATATTTATAAAAATATTATTAAAATGTAAATATAAATATTTAAAAAATAATAAATTTTAATTAATATAATTAAATGTGATTATATTTTTTATATAAATTATAAATATCAAAATTATAAATATTTAGTCTTCTTTGTTTTTCCTGACTCATATATATATCAGTTTATGTATGTCACCAATTGTCACCAATTTAAAATGATAAAAACGTAAATATCAAATATAAATATTTCAGAGATCCATATTAAGTTGTTATGTTTGATTGAATGAACACTTTAGTCTTCTTTGTTCTTCTTGGTTCATATATATCAGTATATGTATGTCACCAATTTAAAATAATAAAAATTATAAATATTCAAGAGATTTATATTGAATTGTCATGCATGTCACCAATTTAAAATGATCAAACTTAAAATTATAATTACTTAAAAGATCCCTATGCACTTCAGTCTTATTTGTACTTTTTGACTCATATATATGAGTATATTATATATATATATATATATTTCCACTTTACTCATTGTTTGTTTGTTTATATATATATAAAGATTTTCATTCATAAAAACTTTTATAATTTTTTTTTGTGTGGTTATGTATTTCATAGTGGGATTATACTAATCTTTATTTTTTTGCTTACATTAGTAATATACTCATATCAATATGCTTTGTTTTAACAATATATAAAATAAATTGGAATACAATTTCTTTTTCTATATTTTTATTGATAATATAGAGTAAGGCTTTTATTTGACTCCTAATTCCTCCAATATAAAAGAATTTTATGAACTTTCTCAACTTTATTAGAATATTCTTTGATCTCGTGGAGAATTACTATTTTTATTAATGCTTTGAAGAATATTTTCCTCAAATTTGAATCTCATAAGTTCATTATTTTTCATTTATTCTACATATAATAGAGGGTCTTCATGTCCTCTATTACTAATTTCTCCACACAAAACTTCAAATTATAATTACACTCAAATTCAAGGACTAGTTACTTGTAAGAAGGAATTACTACCAATTTTTCACTATTAAATGTGATGAATTATTTTCCATTTACTCTATATAGAATATACTGTCTCATGACCTATACTATTAATTTTTTCACACAAAACTTCCACTTATAATTAGTACAGAATTCAAAGACTAGGTACATCTAAGAAGGAACTAGCTCCAATGGCTCCAATTTCTGGCTGCTAAATGTGATGGTTATATCCTTATCACAAGTATTTTTTACCATTCCCTTTTCCTTCTTAACTTAAAATTTCATTTCAAAGCATCTTCAAATTCTTTTAGGGAATCATAATTTCTTTGGAGAGTATGTTTGTGCTTTGGTAGTATCACAATATCATTTTTAAACCAAGGACAATAAAGAATAACCTATTCCAGTTGATCTATCTATATAAAAAATAATGATGGGATGAGGACCATCCTTGATTCACCTTGATAAGGTTGTTGATTTTGATATTATTTATTCTCGTTTTATTATTAAGAAAAAGTGTTTCTCTCTATTCAACCACAATTTCTCCTTTTTAAAGGTTTTTTGTTTTTGTTGTTGTTGTTGTTCTTTTCCAAAGTTTTATTGGGGTAAGGTAATGGACATTTTAATAAAATTCACAAAGCAAAGATAGAAACTATTACATTTCCTTAACTTCTCCACAATAATTATAAAAGATAGAAAATTGTTAATGGTTCAATTCTGATTTGAAAGCTAATTTGTAGAGGAACCCTCACCTTGTTTTCTACTAACCCAATAATTTTTAGAAATAAGTTACTAGAAATAATGGTTCTACATTATTTTAAAATAAGTATCACTTTGCTAACTCTTGATTAGGAAGGAAATCTATGACATATAACTTTTCATCTTTGAGAATTGTGTGCAAAGATGGATGGACTAAATTGACTCTTTTTTGTTAATAAGTTATGATCTTTGAGAATTATATGCAAATATGGACGGACTAAATTGGTCATTTTTATTAATAAGTTATCAGAATAATGTTCTTTTCCATTCTCTTTATAATTTTAAATAACTTTTATTTTTTTCCTTCAGAATTTCATATTAAAATTCTCTCTTGTAATCATTTATTTCATGAGATTGAGTAGCTTAAATATAATTACTTTCTTAAAGATAATATATGAATGTGTGAATTATTTCTTTTTTTTAATAATTTCTTTTCATTAACAAATTTGTTTGGTACTTTCATCCAATGTATCATTTTATTTAGACCAACATTAAATATCTCTTTTAACATTAATTTATATTAAAAAAAATTCATTAAATTTCTACCAAAGATCTAAAAAACATTTGAAATATAAAAATGATATAATATTTTTTTCTAATTTATTAAAAAATATAATATATTAAAAAAATCATTTAAATAAATTATAATTCAATTAAGTTTATCCTCATAATTCATTATAATTACTAACGGTTTCACTTGGTAAGTGTATCCCCTCTCTATGGTTTAACTAAAGATAATTGTCAATCATATTAGCCATGGATAAAGGTCTAGGGATGAAAAAAAATTAAGATTGAAAAGTTCGATAATTCGAAAGGATCGATCAAGGAAGAACGCAAAGGAATATTGAAACTATCCATGTAAGATGAACTTTGAATATTACAGAACATGATCAAGTTAAAAAAACTATAATAAAAGCTTAAATAAAAGAAAATCGACAATGTTAAAGTTTACAATAAATCTGGTTAAAAATGCTATAATAAAAGCTTAATTAAAGATCAATCGATCATGTTAAAGTTTATGGAAAAATGTGTGTGGGGGTATAAACCTTGACTTAACTTAGTTTCAACAATTGCATTAACGAATGCAATGAAAATGAATGTAATAATAAATTTGATTGACGTGGACTTGAAATATGAGTTAATTAGCTGATTAGTTTTTGAAAATGATTGTTCACAAAGCTTTTCACGTATTCCATAACTTATACCCAATATTTGTCAAAATTTATATGTGGCTCATTTAGAGGAATATATATATATATATATATATATATATAATTTTTTATCAAATATAAAAATGAGTATAGTCTGTAATATGTGTAAAAAATTAGAAATTTGTAAAATCATATATATATATATATATAAAATAGAAATTTGTAAAATCATATATATATTTATATTTATATTGTGAATAATTTATATGTATGTGTAAAAAAAAATGAAATTTGTAAAATTATATATATATATATATATATATATATATATATATATATATATATATAGATTTATATTATAAAAAATTAATTATTAAGTAATTTTAAGTATTTTTATATCAATTTTGAAATAATAATTGTAAATTACAATAAATATATATTTTTTTAAATTATTAAATTTACAATATTATATATATATATATATATATATATATATATATGAAAAACAAAATCATGGAAAATAAATTATATAATATAAAGTATCATATCAAAATAGGATCATAATAATAATCTTATAATTAATTTTAAATTAAATTGATAGAAACGCCTTTTAGAAGTCAAGTTTAAAAGTATTATTATTGAGCGTATTTTCCCATAGACATTTTCTCTGGAGAATATTTTATCCCTTATGTTTTTCCTTCTCTAATAGAGATAATATTAAGGCATAGTGTGAGAAAATATTTTGAGTTGACTCTTGAGTGTGGGGATGGGGTGTACTGATTAGGGGAATTTTTAGGTAAAAGTTGAGCCTCAAAAGAAAAATTGAATTGAGAAAATTAACTTTAAAAAATGTAATAGGATTCAAGATGGTGATATCATCCTCAAAGGAAATTTTTTCATAGGGAAATGAAGAAAGCTACTTTTTTTTATTGTATTTTTGACTTATATCCTTGTAGGTCACTCAAATTTCAAGTGTAGACTCTCATTGGATGTTGAATTAAATTCCACATCTAATGAGTACCCACTCTGGATACTTCTAAGTAGATCCACATCGAAAAAAATTAAAATACATAAAAAAATGTGTTCATGTATTTTAAAAAATTTCCATATATTTTCAGTTTCTTTTAGTGTGGATCTACATAAAATGATGCATAGCGGATATTCATACGTAGGATTTAATTGTACATCCAACGAGTGTCTACTCTTGAAATTTGACAGAACCTTTAAGGCGACAAGTTGCAAACACAATTAAAAAAGTAGTTTCTTTTCTTTTCTTTATAAATTCATGTGTCTTTTTTTTTTGTGACCCAGAGGAACCCAACAGCCTGCCTCACACAAAAGTACTAGTAAACCTCTGAGGTGCTGTGATATGTCCTCCTTCCTGAAGCCAGGGTCACAACAAGGGAGTTTTGAACCTGGGTCTTGCGAGTTTCAACGTTTTCACATTCATCCAATTAACCAATTGAGTTGCCCCTGGACATGTGTCTTATTTCATTATTTTAACTATTATTTTATTATTTTCTTTAGAAGGCCCATTTTAGACCTCAAAATTCCCCTAATATTTAATGAATTATATATCCTCTTATAATGCACATGCATGATTTGAATAAAATAAGATTATTGTAGCTTAAAAATAACAAAAAGTACCTGTGATATATATAGTATCATGAGTGACCAACAAGTTAAAAAAAAAACATAATAGATTTTATCCTTGTGTATGGTCTTCTAAATAACAGGTACCATGGTTTAATTTTACATGACAAATAACTTAGGAAAAAGAGATTTTTAGTTACGGGAGGGTTGTTTGAAAACTCTTTATGATTGTTGCAAACTCCAGACTTCAACCTTATTGCACATTTAAAACATTTCCAACAGGTGCAAATGAATATCGATGAAGTAGTTAAGTATAACTAATTATTGATTTACCTAAGGATATTCTAAGTTCTATTAATGGACAAAAGATATAAAAAGGTGAAATGGGTTGGGTTGAATTATTTCAAACCTTACATTTCCCCACATACAATTTACATAAAATCTATGCCCAAAAAGAAAGGAAATGAAATCTTGGGGTTGAATCGCCTCTATCCATCACCATTTCTTGTGAATTAAGGTAGAATCCCATAAGACAATTAAGTCACCATTAGCGATGTGATATTTTTTCTTAAATCTCTTCTAGAATGACATATTTTTTGTCTCACAATGAAAATAATTATCTTTCTTAAGTCAATATAGCATCTACACTTCATTACCATTTTCGTCTTAGGCATAGCTTGGGGATTAATATAGGAAGAGAGTGAAGAAAAAAGAGAATAAGTAAAAGAAAATATGCTTTCTTTTGCAAAAATAATGGTTATAGCAGATATCCATTGTAAAATAGCCTCCTTGATTTTAATATTTCCTCCTTTTTTGCTAACTAAGATTTTGTATCCTTTATAATGAACAAGTTTGTCTTCATTATATATTATTAAGATAGGTGAGTGAACCCTAGAATTAGGTCAAAATACTTTTTACATCCACCAACTAGAATGTTTGCTTTGTGCTTTTGTCAAATTTATTTAGAAGAGAAGCTTTTATTCAAATTAACTTAAACTTTTATCAAATTATTGACCAAATTAAAAGTTGATTTTGTGCCCTAAACTTCTTGTTGTATTCCTTTGTATGGTTATAACATCTCTTTTGTAGTGGGTGAGAATAGAACACTAAAACCTCTTTTCTTTTCATAATACATCTTTTCACTTTAAAAGAGACTCAATATATGTTGAATACTAAAACCCACTTACTACTTCTTTTCATAATACATCTTTGCACTTTAATAGAGACTCAATTTATGCTTAATACTAAAACCCACTTAGTACTCTCTTTTAATAATATTTTTTAATAATATTTTTAGTGCATATAGGTGTGATGTTAAGTTTTTTAGATACCTATAATAACACTTTTGAGTTCGTTGGAATACAAGGTTTCATCTCCTTTGTCTATTTAGTTCGTTATTGAAATTATCATTAAAATCAAATTTAATGTTATTTTTTTATTAATAAAAACCCACCTAAATCAAACTCAATTTCCTTTTTACATGTTATCTATATACCATAAGTTACTTGTTATGTTTTGTTATTTCACTTTTATAAACTCCAAATACACTTTATTAGCACAATACCTATTTAAAAAAACTTTGAAAAAGATTTTTTAAAACATTACTTTTAGCTACTACAAAATAGTTTTGATTATTACATTTTTGATTGAAAATTAACATAATTTTTATAGTCATAATAAAAAAGTTGTATGAATTGTTTTTTTGGCCACCAAACTTTAAAACAATCACTTGTATTTTCAATTTTAAGCATTAAAACAAAAAAATGAACAATACAAGTGTCTTTTATGTTCATAATTTTTTTCACCTATGTGCTTTGCATGGCACAGATTAACCATGTTATATTTAACCCATGAATTTAGCAACAATCTCAAACTGAACAATATAAGTGTCTTTTATGTTCATAATTTTTTTTTACCTATGTACTCTGCATGACCTGGATGAACCATGTTATATTTAACCCATGGATTTAACAACAATCTCCTAAAGTTAGCAATGAAAATTACATTGTACTAATAAATTTCCCAAAAACACTATTTAAAATATATATCTAAATGGATTAAAAGTTTTGTACTAGTCTCTTCACACTATATGAAATCAAATAGACATGCGATGAGAAGCAATTTTCGGCTATTAATTGCATTATAACTTTTTATGAGTTTTTGACATAAAATAAATTTGGCCTTTGGCAAGGTTTTTTTTTTATAAAACCATTTTTTAATAACAATTTTTTATTTTATTTATTTTTAATTTTTTTATATTTAACTACGTATATTTAAAAAATATTTTTGAGCTATCCCTTGTATTCAAATAAGTTAATACACATAAGTTAATTTGCATGGATACACATTTGGATCTAAAGTGCCCTTTTGTACCGCACTTTTGTACTTCTAGAACTCAAAAATGGAATTTGTGAACTCCATGATGATTGGTGAATGGGAAATGTTTCCAAATTTTTCATTTTCCGAGTAACTAGCAATTGCACCAGCACCAGATGTTCCAAATGAAACGCCGTTAGATTCTTAAAGAGATCCAATAGTTGCTAAGCAAGATATCTGTAGTGATTTTGGTCAATTTTAGTAAAGGAAGGAAAAAATATTGTGCCTTGTCCCACTTTGTACTTGTAATTAAAAGCAAAGTTATAGAAAAAAGCATGTTCAATCTGCAATAATTTGCTCTCCAAATGCAAGATACATAAAACAATTCTTTGAAACAACTATTGACAACTGAATCACTCAGTAAACCAAGATTTAGAAGCACTATAACCATGTCGACGACACCAAACAATGCTATGTAGAATTAATAGAAATGTGCTGCTAAGTACAAAACTGTATATCAAATAACTGATCTATCAAGACTGTGATAACCAGAAAAGTGACACAATTATGTCAAATGGACTAAGTTTCCAATTCGAACCATTATTTAAAAAGAAAAATTGCACAAATGAGCATAGTAAAAAAACATCATAAGCAACTATCAAATCCGATCATATAGAGAACACTACATAATTCTGGACACATGATCTTATTAACATTTGGAAATCTAAATTTCATTTTAGTCTAAAATCTATACTATTAGCTCAAACCATATTTAACAACAGAAGAAAATTGCATCATATAATACATGTGAAGACAACACCTAAAGCACAAATAAAATACAACTTAAAATCTCAAAAACTCCACAAGAAAGAGAACAAGGGTTACTTCCCCTTAATCCCCCTCCTCTTTCCTAGCTTCTTGAGATGAGGTTCCCATGAGGCCACCATTAGATAACGACTACTAGATGTAGCATCTGAGAGAGCCAATAAGATAAATTCAAATAAATAGCAACCTACTTCAAAAGTTTTCAATGTTGAATAACTTGAGATGAAGTTTCTATCAAAATGAAAGATTCCCCAAAAAAGGAACATTGATACTTATTACATCATTCCTCAATGACCCATACAACCATAGGCTTTAAATATGGCCACTCCTTTCATCCATTCTGAGGGTTGGCAATGATTGAAATTTTAGCCATGTGCTTAACAAAGTCATACAAATAAAACATAGCATATTTTTCTTGCCTTTGTTGAAGAGACAATTTTTTTCTCTGAAAACATTGATCTGTATTTTCTCCCTGGGATTACAGATCGCCAAATATGGGGAATATCTGAGTGTTATAGATGGGTTTAAGACTACTAACTTTTGTTTTTCGCAATTAAAATCGCTATTGTTAATGTAGTCTGAGCATAGCTTAAAATCTACAGCAAACTATGTTACATATTTGAAATATTAAGTGAAAAAACAACAATCACCGAAGACTATAAAGACCCAAATCAAATGCTCAATAGTGTTAAAACCAGATAAAGAAACCCTTTCTGGTTGTATTAAAAAAACTACAAGCTGATTTTAATAGAGAAATGAAACCTATACAGAGGTCTCCACATGAGATTACAGCTTTGTGCCATCATGATGGTAGCAAAGCATTTTGTTCGGTTACTACATGCTCTGTTTGTGTCCCACTATGACAATAGACTTCTCTTGCCTCTGCTATGTACTACTGACTATAGCCTCCTTTCTCCCTTCTTTTCCTTTTTGGTTCTTGTGTATTTAATGAAACTATGGAGGTAGTTAGGGTTTAGATAATTATCTCTCATTATTAGGTAAAATTGCCTTAATATTATGAATTGTAATGGTTTGATGTCATTTCTTAATATTCTTGATTTCAAATGTTTTGAAGTTTTTTATAGTCAGATTTAGTGTATTTAATATTTCATAATAAAGAACAGAAACTCACCTTATTTGGACACATAAAGAAGCAAGAAAATGAAATAACATGAATTATAGAGATAGTCAATGGACCTTCTAGTAGGAGAGGCGTCTTTACAAAGCCTGGACAAGAAATAGTCACTCGAATATTGGAAGGCAACAACTCAAACCTTAGGCACTTGACCAATCCTTTAAGGGAATGTTTAGTGGATGTGTATATGCCACAACCATAGCATGGACGCTGCATTTTTATATTACTGCAAATGTATAACTCAACTTGTTAGCTTTGCACGAAACCTCATCTGATTTTGGCATCATGTTATTTTATCATCCATTCAGATTAAATTTGGGGAAAATTTTCCTTTGGATAGATTATTTGATCAAACTTTAAAGAGTTTAGAGTCTACACTGTAAATCTCTTAACAAACTATTATGAACTTTGGATTCAGATCCGTTTCTTGATTATTTGATGATTACTTACCATAGAAGCCAGTGATCCCATGAGAACAATGGTTGTCGGATTTGACTTGCTGCTCCATTGTTTCATCAAGGGAAACAAAGAATGAACGGTGTAGACTACCCCACTGAGATTAGTGTAGATGACAGAATCCACATCTGTAATGTTGATTTCATCCATGTAACCTATTCTAGATATTCCTACATTGCAAATAACAACGTCAAAATGTTGCCACTCATAACAATCCTTTATAGCTGTAGAAATGGATTCATCTTCCCCCATATCTGCAACCTTCACCACAAAGCTCAGATCATTCCACATAATTTCATGAATAAACCCCTTGGGATAGAATATTTAGATAGAAATAATGTAATCCAGAGTTCGTTAAAAGCTACAGAGGAATTTATGCAAAGAACTCAACATTTGTCCAATATTTATCCAAAGAGAATGTTATTAGAGGTTTTTCAACGAACAATTCAACGAAAAAGATGTACAAAAATTTAGGTAAAGAACACTACCTTTGTGCAAAATTTAACCAGAAAGAATGTGATCAAGAGGTTTTTAAACCAAAAATATGTACATAAATTTATGTAAAGAACCCTACCTTTGCGCAAACTTTATCTAAAGAATATTTCCCCTGTTGAGCAGTGTCTATAGTGGTGTCATCTATTTGAGAAGAACTGTTAGAGATGAGGGTCATGTACCCTCCCTCTTCGAGAACCTTTATTGCAATAGCAAGGTTGATGCCCTTTGATCCTCTGGTTATCACAACGTGTTTTCCTTTTGAACTCAGCATCCTCTGGCCCGCCTTCTTCCCAAAGATCACGAAACATATAATATTGATAGGTATACAAATCACAAACTCCAAATATTAGAGCAAGGCAGGCGAGGATGATGACTAATGTTATTGTTATAAGGAACTGCCACAATTCGAATATATGGCTGATCATGATCCAATCGTCTAACAAAGGATCATGGCACAAATTATGACAGAAAGGCAGCTAGGAGAGTTGTTTTCAAATAAAGATGCCTTACGGTGTAAAAATGTATGGAGAGGTGGATTTCATCACTTCAACAATAGTAGAAATAAGGCTATTAAAAAAAACAAATCCAACACCCAGAGAGATTCAGAAGCATTTATGGAATTGGCGAACATGTCTTGTTTTGTGGTGTTGGCTACTCAGCATATCTTTCTTGATCTTGAGTAGAAGAAATGAATTTGTATTTAGCTTATATTACATTAACCATGAAATTTCCAATATTTGTAGAGAAAATTAATATGACTGTGAGTAAGTTTGAAATCATGTAATATGAAAATTGTTTATGATTATAAAGTAAAAAACATGTAAGATTTTTTAGATACAATTACGTAATTAAAGATATGTATATAGTTTTTTTTGAAGGGAGGAAATTTGATATTCATTAACAAAAAAAGTCAGAAAGAGTATGTATGTAGGTACAAATTGTTATGTAGTTACAAACTATTACAATTAGGTAATTAAATGAAAATTTGGTTTTATTTAAGAAATCAAAATTATGAACATTCATCATTATTGCTCAAGATAAATCATGTGTAATTTGGAAACTAAAAAAAGATCACATATTCTAAAAAAATTCATTATTAATTTATTTTTTTATATATTAAGAAACTCTACGTATGAATAATAAAACATATGTAACATGAATTACATATAACAAAAAAAAACTATGTATTTCTAGAATAATTAAATAG
This sequence comes from Pinus albicaulis, assembly GCA_034641835.2. Classification (NCBI taxonomy): domain Eukaryota; kingdom Viridiplantae; phylum Streptophyta; class Pinopsida; order Pinales; family Pinaceae; genus Pinus; species Pinus albicaulis. Next base: position 1,378,374,884 of record CM076575.1, on the reverse strand, counting down.
TTGTAACAAAAATAATATAGAACAAGATCCCGGATGCGGGTGTACGTGATCGTGCATAATTTGCTGACAGGGAGGCGGATGGGCACGTGGTCTACCACCACCGCCATCCCTCTGCGCTCCGAGCACAAGTTAATTTCGCTAGCCATCACAGTTAATGCTGCATTAATGCAGACTTCTCCACCTCGTTATCACGACCTCTCCATTGCAATGGCGCCCATTCCATCGATCCATTGTGTCTCTCCTATGCGTTCTTGCTGTTCACAGGTAGACATTGAACCCTGTTTGCGCACCAGTACAGGGAAAAGGTGTCGTTTGAGTTGTTGCCTTGAGCTCTCGACCAGCATTCACGTTTCTTCTGGTCAGTATTGCAACTATAGTAGCTCTTCCGTTGGTTACAGGTCGTCTCTGCACTCGTTCACCATCCCAAACTTGGTTTTTCGCCCTGACCTCCCTGCCAAGCTCATTATGCCTCGATTGAGACCAAGAATGACTTGCAGGCGCGGCTCTTCTCGTGGGCAAATCATTAGGCCGCCTGCGTTCCCATCTTCTACCTCTTCGTCGGATTCCTCTGACTCCGGTGCTGGTCGTGTCGCTACTCCCAGAAGAGGCCGAGGTCATGGTCGCGGCAGCAGTCCATCCACCTCTGCGGCGCATGTCCGCCTCACCTCCAATGCACACTTTCATTCCGCCCGTTTCAATTACCCCTATTCCATCAACCACCAAGAGTTCATTGCCTCTGTTTCCATTAAATTCAGAACCAACCCGACTGCTCAAGCTCAGCCCTCGGCCCCCTCTGGAATTGCTCCGGAATCTGAGGACGAAATTCTGTTTTGCCCCCCAGGGGTTAGTCTGCAGAGTGTTCAGGGGGCAATGGCCTCTCAGCACGAGCTTCAGCAAGCCAGGCCCAACGCTCCTTCTGGCAGTGACTTCTCGGGCAAAGCTCCTCCTCCTCCAGCAGATGATGATTTCAACCCGTATGCATGCCCAGTGGTGGAAGAAGCGCCCTCGCCCACCAATGATGCTTAATGGTTTTCGCTCGACAGTTTTTGAACACAGGTACTCAGAAGGTGTTCATCCTCCTTCTTTTTCACAGTTTTTGCAGGAATTATGTTGTCACTCTCCTTCGCCGAATTACTGTTTTTCCAAGCATTGCTATCCATGTCACTATGCTCAGGTCAGCGCTCCAGCGCTTCAAAACGAATGTTTGTAATTTTTGCTATGGAAAGTGTTTGTTCTGGCCTTACATGTCGAGGAGAGTCCCATACTCCAGACATCATTTTGCATACAAGAATCAGCTGTTCAAAAAGGAGGACAAGGTCCTGGTCACCAATGTTTTCTCAGACAGTAAACAGCTGTTGTTTTTTTATGTCAATGATCAACAATGTAATGTAAGAATGCCATATCTCTGGGCTAGCTATTCTGAGGCCTCAGCCTCTTTGTAATCTTTTTGTATTAATATAGAAGTAGACCGATTCAGGAAAAAAAAATATATATAGAACAAGAAAAACTATGTATATTTGGATGTATGAAAATTTAAATGCATTTTATTAGGTAAAATTTTGAAAGAATAATGGCTATAAACATTTAAAAATTAACTACATTCCACATGAATACCATGCGTCAATACCATGGGCTATTTTTATTGTTTATAATTATTTTATTTTATTATTTTTTTTATTTATTGTATTTTAACCTTGTTAAAATGTTCATAATGGTTATAAACATTTAAAAATAAACTACATTCCACATGAATACCATGGGTTAATACCATGGGCTGTTTTTATAGTTTATAATTATTTTATTTTATTATTTTTATTTTTTTATTGTATTTTAACCTTGTTAAAATGTTCAATACATTATGTCAATCTTTTTATTTAACTTACTTTTATTTTTATTTTTGTGTAATTTGACATAGTCAAAATGTTAAACATGACATTACGCCATTTCTATTATACTTTGTTTATTAAAAAGAAAAAAACTAACATTATAAAAAACATATATAAAACTATTTACTTGATCTAATGGCCTAAAACATTTCAATCATCTAACATCTGATCCAATGGTTCAAACATGAACATATAGGCAGCTATGTTGGAGATCATGCACAGAAAAACAATTAAATACGCAGCAAATAAATCATGCACAAGAAGACACAGTGATTTTACCGTGGTTCACCCAAACCTCCTGGGCTACGTCCACACAACAGGGCATTGGCAATCTTATTAATTCAAACAGGAGATTACATAATTCACACACCCACACACACTCTCCAAAACAAACGTATGGATACTTGTTATATAGCAGGAGAATCTAACAGCCTCATAAATCCTCTCAACTCAAATTTAGGATGCATTAACTCCCTCCCAACAAACTGGAGCTAATCTAGGAACTAATTCCTAATTTTTGTCACCTAATGAGATTTTGCCTATTTTATCCAAAACAGAAAATCTCAAAAATCTCCACCTTGACAACAATTAGCCCGATGCCCTGTTCTTTATTATTTTATCTTTTCTGCAAGCCAAGAGAAGCCAAACACCAACGCAGCTTCTCCAATAAAACTGGTTTCGTGAACATGTCTGCACAGTTTTCCTTTGTATGCACCTTTTCAAGAGAGACTCCCCTTTCAGTAATAACCTGTCTTACAAAATGGTACTTAATTGGAATATGCTTTGACTTACTATGATAGGTCGGATTCTTAGCCAAATGTATTGCACTTTGACTATCACAAAGTAACCTGATGTTGTCCTGTAACCTACCAAACTCACCAAGCAAACCTTTCAACCAAACCGCCTCTTTGCAAGCATGCGAAGCAGCAATGTATTCTGCTTCAGTAGAGGATAAAGCAACAATGTTTTGTAGCTTTGACATCCAGCTAATAGCTCCACCTGCAAGAGTAAAGACGTACCCTGAAGTTGACCTCTTTCTCTTATCCAAATCACCTGCAAATCGAATCAACATATCCGCGCAAACAAATTCACTACTCTTATTGTAAGTGATACAATAACTACTAGCCCTCACACCGGAGCACCCATTTCATCGCGATCAACAGCCTTTACCCCGATTTGCCATGTACCTGCTGACAACCCCGACTGCATGTGAAATATCTGGTCGAGTACAAACCATCGCATACATCAAACATCCTACTACATTGGCATATGGAATTCGAGACATATAATCCTTTTCTTCATCTGTATTAGGACATAAACCCGAAGAAAGCTTGAAATGGGAAGCGAAAGGGACTAACACAGGCTTCACATTATTCATACCAAATCTCAAAAGTATTTTCTCAATATACTTTTGTTGTGATAGCCATAGCTTACCATTGCTCCTGTCTCTGAAAATCTCCATGCCCAAAATCTGTCTTGCTGCTCCTAGATCTTTCATATCGAATGTCCTTGCCATCCGAGTCTTCAACCTGTTGATTTCATCAATGCTTTTGCTTGCTAAAAGCATATCGTCAACATACAACACTAAGATAATGAACATGCCATTTTTCAATTGCTTGAAATACACACAATGATCATATTCACTTCCAACATATTTCTGACTCAACATGAAAGAATCAAACTTCTTATACCACTGCCGAGGCGACTGCTTCAGGCCATATAATGACTTCTTGAGCCTGCAGACAAATTTCTTATTGCGATGCTGAACAAACCCTTCCGGTTGTTCCATATAAATTTCATCATCTAAATCTCCATGTAGAAAAGCAGTCTTAACATCTAGTTGCTGTAACTCTAAATCAAACAAAGCAACTAAAGCTAACACAATTCTAATTGAAACTATTTTAACAACTGGTGAAAAAATCTCATGAAAGTCTATGCCTGCTTTCTGAGAAAACCCTTTTGCGACCAGTCTCGCTTTGTACCTGTCCTCCGTATCATTCACACCCCGTTTCAGCTTGTAAACCCATTTACACCCCACATTTTTCCTGTCTTTCGGAAGCTCAACCAGATCCCATGTGCCGTTCTTACTCAAGGCCATCATTTCGTCCTTCATGGTTGCTTTCCACTTGTCACTATTCGAACCTTCTATTGCTTCCTGATAGCACAGAGGTTCATTGTCGTTAGCGATCAAAGCAACTGAAGTAACATAATCATCATACCTTCTCGGAGCACGTTTTATTCTTGTAGACCTCCTTAAAGTTGTTTCTGGTGCTTCCGCAATTGGCTGTCCACCACCTGTAGGAACTTCTTGCCGATCACCATCTGAGACCTGTTCATGACCTACATCTGAACTATGTTCATGATCTGATTCTGAAACCTGTTCATGACTAGAATCTGAACTATGGTCATCATGACTATCATTAGAAGTGCTGTCAAACTGAATGTGCTGAAAATCAAATACATCATCCTGTTTCAATTTACCATCTACATCTAACTGTACAAGAGAGGATTCATTAAAATTTACATCTCTGTTGATGATGATTTTGCGGGTAGTAGGATCCCACAATCTATATCCCTTTGTTCCAACACCATACCCAACAAAGATATACCTTTAGACTTTGGATCTAACTTAGTTCGCTGATGTTTAGGCACTAGAGCATATGCATCACAACCAAACACTCTGAGTTTAGAATAATCACAAGGGTGTCCTTTCCATACCTCTTGTGGAATTTTGCAGTCTATCGCCGTCGATGGAGATCGGTTTATCACATAACAAGCTGTTGCCACTGCTTCTGTCCACAACTCCTTTTGCAACCCGGCGTTACTCAGCATACTCCTTGCTCTCTCTAGAAGAGTCCTGTTCATGCGTTCAGCAACTCCATTTTGCTGAGGAGTATAAACCGTGGTCTTATGTCTCTCGATCCTTGCATCCTTGCAATAGCTGTCAAACTCCTTGGAAGTAAACTCACCACCATTGTCAGTTCTTAAACACTTTATTGTTCTACCAGTGCTGTTTTCTACCAATGTTCTAAACTGTTTGAAAACTGAAAAAACATCAGACTTCCTTTTCAACATGTAGACCCACACCTTCCTAGAAAAGTCATCAATGAACGACACAAAATATGACGAGCCACCATATGACGTTGTAGGGGCTGGACCCCAAACATCTGAATGAATATAATCAAGTATGCCTTTACTAGTATGTTTGCCTGTTTTAAATTTTTGTTTACTTTGTTTTCCAAACAAGCAATGTTTACAGAAATCTAACTTTCCAGACCTTAGATTAGGAAGTAACTTGCGATCAGCTAAAATTTTCAACCCTCTTTCACTCATATGCCCTAATCTTTGATGCCATAAGTGAATGGAACTACTGTCATGTTCAGACACAGTAGACACATGAACTGACCCTATTCTTCCTTCTAACTGAAACAGATTTCCTACTTTGTTAGCTTTCATTACTAGTAAAATACCTTTATAGATTTTCATAACTCCACCTTGAATTACAGTTTTATATCCATTCGTATCCAATGCTCCTAAAGAAATTAGATTTTTCCTTAAGTCTGGAACATGTCTCGCATCTGTTAATATTCTAGTTGTGCCATCAAACATTTGCAGTTGTATGCTTCCTATCCCAACAATATTAGATGTGACATCATTACCCATGTACACGACTCCATCATTAACCGATCTATACGTCTTAAACCATTCTCTATGAATACACATGTGGTTTGATGCACCGGAATCTAACAACCAATGTTGATCATGATTTGACATATTAACAGACAACACTTCGTCGCTCATACCTGAACCAGATGCCGAACCTGTATCTGTCGCATTTGCCTCCTCCTTCTCTGTTGAAGAGTCTACTTTCTTCTCTGTTTGCTGTCTCTTCCAGCAATCTTTCTTCAAGTGCCCCGATTTTCCACAAAACCAGCACTTCACTTTGCTCTTCTTCCCTTTCGACTTTGAACGCGAATCGCTGCGCTTACCTGAGCGTCTTTCTCTAGAACGACCTCTAGCCATCATTGCCTCTGATGTAGAGGTGTCAGCATTCGACTTCTTCCTCGTCTCCTTAGACAACATGGCTCCAACCACATCGTCAAACTCAAGGATAGCTACATTACTAAAGCTTATGGAAGTAACAAAGTGATCCCACGATTCAGGCAATGTACACAATAGAGTTATTGCCTTATCCTCTGAATCAAATTTTACATCTAGACTTTGTAATTGTACCAATAGAGTATTAAAAACATTCAGATGGTCAGTAACCGAGGTACCTTCCTTCATCCGCAAACTGTATAGCTGCCGCTTCAGGAGAATCCGATTTGTCAAGGACTTCGTCATGTAGAGCTTCTCGAGCTTTATCCACAAGCCTGCGGCGGTCTTCTCTGACACAATGTTGAACAGAACGTCATCTACCAGACATAACCGAATTGCACTCAGAGCTCTGTCATCCAACTCATCCCATTCATCCTCCGTCATGGAAGAAGGCCTTTTGCTCCTCCCCAACACCGCTTTCGCCACGCCTTGTTGTACCAGGAGATCATGCATCTTTACCTTCCAGATCTCGAAGTTGTTTTTGCCATTGAACTTCTCAATTTCAAACCGGGCATTTTGAGTTTTCGCCATCTTGTTTCAGCAAAAAAACACAGTAATCTCCAAAACCCAACTTTAAAAAATAAAGAATGCCCCTTTTAAAAAAAAATGTCCTTTTAAATAAAAAACGCCCAAAAAATACCATGTGCAAACACCACTTCAAAATACTACTTCAAAATACCATGTGCAAATGGTAATTTTTAAATGCCACCCTTCTTTCCTTATATCACTTTAAAAAAACCAAATATAAATGGCATTTATATTATAAAAAGGACTTTTTAATCAAATCTATTTATTATATAATTGATTTCATATTTTATAAAGTCTCTTTTACATTAATTTACCATATGCCATATCGATTTCAATATACCCTTAATGTAATCGATTTATAAAATTGTTGGAGATCATGCACAGCAAAACAATTAAATACGCAGCAAATAAATCATGCACAAGAAGACACAGTGATTTTACCGTGGTTCACCCAAACCTCCTGGGCTACGTCCACACAACAGGACATTGGCAATCTTATTAATTCAAACAGGAGATTACATAATTCACACACCCACACACACTCTCCAAAACAAACGTATGGATACCTGTTATATAGCAGGAGAATCTAACAGCCATCAACTCAAATTTAGGATGCATTAACTCCCTCCCAAACAAACTGGAGCTAATCTAGGAACTAATTCCTAATTTTTGTCACCTACTGAGATTTTGCCTATTTTATCCAAAACAGAAAATCTCAACAAGCTAGGGAAGTTAATTTCAAATAAGAAGGTCTTACAACATAAATATAATAAAAATATAATCTTATCTAAAATAAACCTAAATGAGAAAACCCAAAATTCATTCTTCTAAGTCTCTGTATTGGATCATTTCAAGTCCATGATGATTAGTGGCCCTAGTAGGCATGTTAAATCTACTTCATACGTTTAAATATGTAGTTTTAGTTATTATTCATAATTCGACCAAAGAGTGGTTACCAAACATAAAAGCCATATTTGAGTAAATGATTTTTTTCACATGATAACATTATTTTTATAGAAGCTTTAATTTATAAATAAATAATTTTTTTAATAATAATTTGTATCATTTTTTAATTATAATTTTTTTTTTTTAACTCTTTCTAAATGTGAATAATTATAAGAAAAATTTGTTTGAAAAGGTTTAAAATCAAGCCGAGAAAGAGAATAGGAAGCAAAAAGCCTTAGAATCAAACTGAGAAAGAAAATGCAAAACCTGATATTTTTGGTCCAGTTCTCTTTTATATAATTACCATACTTTAATCATTTTTTAAATTGCATAAAAGCTACATTAGGAGGAGGTTATTGAGTACTTTGTAAGCTATTCATCCATGGATTCTTTTGGGGGCTGGATTTCTTATGTTAAATTTTTTTAGGAATATGCTAATGTTATGGAAAATATTCAAACTATTTCTACAAAAGAGGGATTTTTTCTATCGAAAAGTAGAATTTGGGGTTAAGTAGCTCACAAAAAAGGAAAACTAAGAACATTGAAGGCTACCAAGTAGAAATTTTAAAATTGGAAGGCTTATCTTCACTCTTTACATTCACAAGTTTTTTAATTTAGAAATCAAGTAATACTTCCCTAAATCATGGACTCAAAGCTTCATTCTACCTATACTTAAAGGTTGGGATAAAAATAATCTATCTAATTATAAAATCATTATGATTAGGCCCCTTTTTATGCAAGTTATATCTAATTATTTTGGAAAAAAATATTAGCATATGGCTAGAAAGCCATGGAAAAAGAAGTGAATAACATGCCATATTTAGGAGCAATCATTCAAATATTGACTAATTTGTTATTATTAGAATCATTTCAAAGAAGAATCACAATAATGAAACCAATCTTCAATGTTCTTTCATTGACCTTAAAATAGCTTTTCATATAGATCCCATAGATTATCTTTGGAATATGTTAGAAGACTTAATTTAGTTCATTTGAAATGGATAGTTGTTGCAAGAAGGTTGTACAAGAATGTTATTGCCAAGTTTAGGGACATTGAAAGTTGGTCAAAATAAATTAATTTTAATATAGGAGTTAAATAATGTTTCCCACTATCCCCTATTCAATTGGGCATATACATTGACATGCTATAACTTGTTTAGAAGAAGCAGGTTGTATTATTTTCTCTCTCATTAGTATAGTCATCATCCTTCTTATTTGGGTTGATGATACTATTCTTATGGTAATGATTCCTCATGATATTGACAAGATAATAAAAATTCATAAGGATTTTTTCTCTAGTATTGATATGAATATAAACACCATGGAAAGAAAGATTATTGCTCATGATATTAACAAGATAATAAAAATTCATTAGGATTTTTTCTCTAGTATTGATATGAATATTAACACCATAGAAAGAAAGATTATGATAATTAAATTTAGAAAGATCACTTATGTTAATTTTGTATATCACAAAAGCAGCATGGAGGAAGTGATCTTCTGCAAATATCTGAAAATCAATTTTCCCAACAGTTTAATTAAAACTATAACATTTAGAAAAAAGATAAATTACTATGGATATGGAAGAAATTGTATATTAGTAGACTTTTGATGACTATGAGAAGAAACTTGTCTTGGAGAATATTGTCACTCCCATTATATTATATGGTTCCGAAGTTTAGGATATAATATCTAAAAAAAACATGGACAATGATAAAGAAAATACAAAAGAATAATATAAATTATGTCTTAAAATTAAGGAAAATAACCCTATCTTATCATCCTCATAAACGTAAGTATTCCTCAAATTGAGAGAATGATTATGAGTAAGTTCTAAATTATGAGGATAAGTATATTTATTTTGTAATAGCTCTTTCAGAATTTCAATGTAACCATTAATAACTAACCTCCATGAAATTTTCTAGAATATTCATAATAGTATAAATTAAAGATTGAGATTTATCTCCAAAGTAGTTATGCCATTTTCCCCATTTAATAACTTGATTAATTAAATAAAAAACATATGAAGACGTGTCATATGAAGTGAGTTATGGTTTTTTGGGCATGTGGTATTGATAAGTAATATTAACCCATCCGGGTATTCTAACAAAGCCTATTTATAGACTAAGAATCTCCATGGTAAAATGCAGTAAATTTCTATGGTAAAATGAGGTAAATTGTTTTTTAAATGTATATAATAATAATAATAATAATAAAGTTATAATTTAGTAAGTTTTTATGATTTTTTTTTAATTTTAGCAATGTCAGATGTATCATGTAGTAAGTGTTTTGATGTTTATTATGAATTGATGTCTATTAGTGTTTACCAATCATTTAATTTATATGATTGTGCTAGTGTAGTGAAATAAGATAAACAACATGGAAGACAAAAACTTCCTAAAAGAATTTCAAACTCCATTCAAAAACACTTATAACTCAAATAAAAATAACATTAACATAAAATATCTTTACTAAAATATTAGAGAGTAAAAGAAAAAGTTACTTTATAAAATAATAATATTACAAAATTTGTGATATTCTAAATAATTATATAATAAAAAAATTTAAAACAAATTAAATATTTTTTTCTATTTTTCTCAAAATTCATAAAATAAATTTTAATTATAAAAATATTATATATATAATTTTATTTTCAATATAACAAAACCAGGATTAAAACCAAAATTAATTCATTATAATAATAAAACCTAACATTATTACCACATATATATATATATATATATATATATATATATATATATATATATATATATATATATATATTCAGTATAACCAAAGAACGATTGAAACCAAAATTATTCCATTATAATATTGAAACCTAGAATTATTACAATCATACCATTTCACATTGTAGGTGTGATATATTGGATGATTGAGAATGATTCTATAATACATTAATATTTTGGTAATTTGAATAATATTAAGAAATGTATTTGAAAATAAATTAATATTTGATAATAGTTTTTTTTTTTAATGGTAAAGGAATTGACTTCGTTAATTTTTTTAATAAAAAGTAAGTATTTTATAATCATAATTATATTTTTATAATTTTTTTCTTTAATTTAAAATTGTGATAAATTTTGAAATATATAGTTTCACACTGCATACAATATAAAGATAGATTATGCATGCTTGTGGCATGGATATGCCTCAACCATTGAGTTTACTTATTGTGATAAATTTTGAAATATATAGTTTCACAATGCATACAATATAAAGATAGATTATGCATGCTTGTGGCATGGATATGTCTCAACCATTGAGTTTACTTAACTATCGCACCATCTATTTAAATCATAATAAATTAGAAAAAAATTGTTTTCTAAAAATAAATTTGAATTTTCGAAGAAAAAATCATAATGAAATTTGATAATGTGTTAAATTATTATTAATAAATGTGTAGTTTAAAAGATTATTTTTATTATATTGTCATAATGTTGTAAATAGCTTTGTAGACTATAATGAAATTTTACAATAAGTGATTTTTTAAAATTAAATTTATGTTTTATAAAAAATCAATTTGTTATAGTGTTGTAATTGATTTTTATTTAATTTGTATTAAAAGATCATAATGAAATTTTATAATAAGAGAGAATTTTATAATATTATTTTTATTAGAATTAAAATTATGGTTAAATTTTTAATTTTGTTATAGTTTTATGTAACTTTGTAGTTAAAGAGTCAAAATGTGTGTATTTTTGTATTTATTTTAGGTAGTTTTTTTTAAGTGGTCTAGGTTAAGGTGACTATGTCATCTAAGTTGTTTAATTTAAGGTGACTATGTCATTTAGGTTGTCCAGTTTAAGGGTGACTAGACCATTTATCACTTCAAGGGTTTTCAAGGGTTGCTGGCAAAATGTTCAAATTATTAAAAAGATGATTAGATTCCAAAATTGTGAAGTGTGTAGGCAAATTAATATGAAAATAGAAATTTTTCAACCTTGGAGTGAACATCACTCTTAAGAATGGTGGAGAGATGTTCATATTATAAAAAAGTGGAGTTTGGAAGTGAATATGCCAATTTTTTTGGGTAAATTCAATAGGAAAATGAAAACAAATTTTTATTTAAAAACAACTGGAAAAGAACCTTCAGGAGAGCATACTTCCCATCACTCCAAAGGATAGTGGAGAAATGTCCACATTCTAAATATGGGTTGTTTGCAGGTAAACAAACCAACCATCACTTCAAAAGATGGTGGAGAAATGTCCACATTCTAAATAGGGGTTGTTTGCAGGTGAACAAACCAACCAACACTCTAAAGGATGGTGGAGAAATGTCCACATTCTCAATAGGGGTTGTTTGCAGGTTAATCAAGTAGCTTGTTGTGGAATATCAATTGAAAAAGATGAACTTTTTATTCAAGGCCCACTAGAAAAGGAGAACTTGGGGTGTAGATGTCCAGATTTTAAAAAGATGGAATTTGGAGGAGGACATGTCAATTTCTTGTATTAAGTCAACCAAAAAAGAAGAATAATGTGTTACTTAAGGTCAACATCAAAAGGGGAACCTGTTTAGCCCATCACTCCAAATGATGGTGGAGAGATGTCTAGATTCTAAATAGGTAGCATTTGCAGGGGAACATGCCAACTTGTTATGTAAGGTCAATAGAAAAAGAGGAGGTCAACCAAACAAGAGAAACTTATTGACCCTATGTAAGAATAATACTGATTACTCCAAAAAATAGTGGAGAAATATGAAAATTCTAAATAAATGGAGTTTGGAGCTGAACATGCCAACTTCTTATGTAAAGTCATGAAAAAACAATAACTTATTATTTAAAATGAATGGAGGTAAGGAATATTTTGGAACTTCAAGGTGAGCATACCACTCATCACCCCAATAAATAATAAACAAAGATCAAAATTCTTTAAAATAAATATGTAAATTTTTTTTTTTTTTTTTTTAAATTTATATTTTAATATTATTCAAAATAAATATATCATAATTATTATTTTTATTATATTAAATTATTTTTTATTCAATAAAATATAATCAATTCCCTAATATATAAAAATAACAAATCAATTTTTTACTAGTGATAAAACTTAATATACTATCTCAGCATTTAGGTTATAAAAAAATTCAGTAATATATAATCAATTTCATAATATATAAAAATAAAAAGTTAATTTTTTTACTGGTGATAAAATTTAATATACTATCTCATATTTATGTTATAAAAAATAGTAATATATATAGAAAGTGAGAATAAAAATGATTATCAACAAAACATAATCAATTCCATAATATATAAAAATAAAAAATAAAAATTTTACTAGTGATAAAACTTAATATACTATCTCATTATTTATGTTATAATCAGTAATATATATATGTCAGACAAAACGTGAAGCTAAGAGTAACAACGTATGAATAATCAATTCCATAATATATAAAAATAAAAAAAAATATTTTTTTCCCGACAAAACTTAATATACTATAAAAAAAAATAATCAGATATATATATATATATATTAAAGTGAGGATAAGAGTGACAACGGATGAGTACAATCAAGCGTTCCCATTTTTCAAGGCCACGGAATGAATACACAATCCTACAGGCCCGACTTTCAAAGGAATCGAATGAATGCTCATAATCCTATTAGCCTGACGTGGAGACAGGGTTTGCGGCCGCCAATAAAATATGTGATCGGGCACTGTGAACACAAATCTAAGAGAGACCACTTTCCCATGTTCGCACAAAGTTCATGTTGAAGACGAGGACACATAAACACAGAAGCCCTGCCCTGGTGCTAGAAACTAGAAACAAAAGCAGTGGTAAAAAAACAACTCACAGAATAATTTAGAAATTCTAGTAAGATTATGAAAAAATTTGGAAAAGATTTTTGAAAATTTGGATTACAGTTATTTAATTTCAGTATTTTGGGTGTTCAATGAGTTTTTGATGGTGTTGAATCTATTTCCATCATCAAAAATGCAATTCAAACACCCCACCTACCTGATTTTTTGATTTTTTTTTACTTGATTCTAGCAAAAAACTGCCGTCAAGACTATTCTGTTAGGTCGATAGACAACTCTAGCAACCCTAAGGCCATATATAAAAGCGGTCGTTCTTGTTATTTTGGTGAAGAGAACACTATTTATTTATAATGGTTGTTTAGAATAAATTATATAGAATAATGTAGAGATATTTTAATAGTATGATTTTCATAGTGCATTGTATTAGAGTAAAGGGAGTTCTACTTGAATGATTCATGAGGCACAACACTTGCTAGGGTTTTGCAAATGGGGTAGCAAGCTAAGTGGGCTTGATTGTGAGGAAAACTCCATAGTTAAGGGCGCTTTATCTAGAGGAGTTCTGGGATGAGTGACCTTCTCGGAAGTCTTGATTTATTTCACTAGTTTCAATCCCACTTCTTCACCCCTTTGAGCATCACCTCAAGTGAACTGATAGTTTTGAAACTCAAGTGAACTGACAACTATGGTTTCTGGGGACTATGGTTTCCTAGCCATAAATACTTATTTAAAATAATGTAAAAGTAATTTAAATAGTTTTAAATTATTTAACTCATGTTTGGTTGGAAAAAGTAGGGAGCACACAAGTGAAGTTACCACTATGGTTTCTTAGCCATAAGATACCTTTTTGGAGAGTCTATAATATTGCACAGTATAATATGTTGTGAAAGTAATTTGTATCTATTTCTGTGTTTTTGTAGATTTGGAATATTAGTTTTCAATTCCTTGATAATTTTGTTTTTTTTTTTTTCAAATATTTAGATTTTTGGGTGTTTGTTTTGTTGTTATTCATTCAATTAAATAAGTTGTTAAGTTCATTACTAGAATGGTTGTTTTTTCCAACCATGAAGTCCATGGTTATAGCTTTTTGCTCATCAGTAGATTTGTAAAAAGGATGGATACAATTATTTTTGTGGATTTGGGGTTTGTTACCTTTGTTAAGAGGACTATTAATTCTCTTAAGGAAATTGATTGGTAAATTTACGGGACTTTGACCCAATTATAACTTTGTTTTTGTATGGATCTCTAGCAATTAGGCACACCATGAACCCATTAGTACTTTATAATGTGGAAAAAATTACTTTCATTTTTGTTTTAAAAGCAACAAATATTGGTATTTGATCTACAAATCTTTACCCTATGTCATGGGCTACAAGGAGATGTTTTTCACTTGTGGAATGCATTTTTAATCCTTCCATGGAAATCTCTTCTACCTCTTTTTAGATTAGATTGTTGTATTTTACACTTTTTTTGCTACAACTATGGTATTTTCAAAGCCATATGTGATAAATTGGGCAGTTACATTTCTAACTCTTACAGAAAGGACAATAACATCTCATGTACCACAATATGGGTTAGGTATTGAGCTTGAATTGGAAGCCTGGTCCCATCTTTAGGCTCTAGATTATGAGTGGGTTGACTATAAGAATTTTGCAAAAAGCTTTCCAAAAATTACAACATCTCAGTCTCCTTCTATTCCTCAATATTCTCAAAGTAATGGCAAGCAAGAAACATTCACACAGGTTTAAAAAAACACAAGAACCATTTGTTTGAAAAAACACATTCCAACAAGTCTAAATCTAATTGTGTGTCTACTGATAAATATGAAACTCTGAAATTCTTATAAGCAAAATTCACAATTACAAAGGATCGTCCTCATCAAGATAAATTATCTTCGAAGAACATGAGCTCACCCACCCAGGAAAAGACTACTATTAAGAATATTGATAGACGCCCTCCTTCAAATAAAAAGGAGATGGCCACTTCAATGTCTAGACTCTAAAGAGATTGAGTTTAGAGGTGAATATGCCAATTGATTGTATAAAATCAATAAAACTGGCGATCAGAACATGAATCGTTCATCTTTAAAAAAAAGGAACAATATGTTATTTAAAGTCAATATTAAAATGGAAATTGGTCATGCCCATCACTCCAAATGATGATAGAGATGTCTAGAATTTAAATAAGTGGCATTTGGAGAGAAACATTCCAACTAGTTATGGAAGATCGAAGATCAATGGAAAAAATGAGGTCAACCAGAAAAGAAAAATTTAGAGCCTGGCATACCAGCCATTACTCCATACAATAGTGGAGAAATGTGATGATTGAAAATAAATGAAGTTAAAGAAAATTATTTTAATTTGAAATTATTAAATCCAAATTTTTAATATAAGTAGTTTATAAAATCATCTATAAAATAAACTCATATATATAAACTCATATATATATAAACGGATAGAAAGTGAGGTTGATGTTTACGAATGACGAGTGGAAAAGTATGAATACACTCAAGCGTTCCCATCTTTCAAGGGCACAGAATGAATACACAATCCTGTAAGGCTGACTTTCAAAGGCACCGAATGAATACATATCCTATAACCCCGATGTGGAGATAGGATTTGCGGCAGCCAATATCTTATTGGGCACTGTGCACACAAATTATGACATACCACCTTCCCATGCTGCAGAGTGTATGTTTACAAACTTCCTGCAGAAAGCCAGTGACACAGCAAGCGAGCCGGTCTTCAAACAAGCCAGCCTGTATTAAATCATTCCTATATGTATATGTTTCTGGAATGTTATTGTTTTCTGCGGAAGGCAGACCTGGGTCTTCGCAAGCGAGCCTGAGATTATTCGTCGCCTTACAGGTTTACAGATATGGATCATGGGCTTTATATTGATGCTTCTTGAGTGCCATATTCTGGAATGCACACATCCTTTTGCTTTGATCATGGGCTTTATATTAATGCTTCTTGAGTGCCATATTCTGCAATGTTATTGATGATGTAGTGAATGCATATGATATATAGATTAATGCTAGTTCGACATTTTATGATTATCGTTCTTTATTATTATAAAGAATGAGTTTTTTTGGAAAAAAAGAGTTGTATATCGACTCAATAGAATAGTTTGGATGGCAGTTTTTTGTCGGAATCAGGTAAAAACAATTCAAAAATTAAAACACATGAAACACATAAACCAACGGTAGTGATAAAGCTGATACCATATATATCAGGCAGCCGTACTTATTATTTTGTCTTGTGACGTGCCTGCCGCGTTTTGTGTGAACCGTTCTCTTGGATTTTATATGAAGTATGCTTTACTACGGCGTATTAGGTCTGATTTTATTTAACTGATATAATTAATTTTTGATGAAATAAAATTTAATTGTTTTTTAAAGTGGCATTTTTGGAAAATTTTCTGGTAGATTTTAGATAAAAATGACACTGAATTGAAAAAAGGAGTTGCAGCTCACAGGTGAGTATTGCACCTGGAGACTGCACTCAAACACAGAGAACACTCTGAGTTTACTCTACATTCATGAATGAGGAATTACATGATTAAGTACAACACTAGGAATTAGGAAGTTTACTTAAGCAAACTTCTAAATTGTAGGAACTTAATCCTAAACTAAGGAGATGCGATTTTGACATTGTAACCATTTCTCCATTAATATAAAATAATATTGATTATTTTCAACTCCCCCCTTAATGGAGAAAGGATTACCCTGAACTCCTAGCATCCCTCTAAACAATTCAAACTTTACATGCCCAAGAGGCTTAGTAAAAATATCAGCCATATTGTCA
The DNA here is from genome assembly GCA_034641835.2 of Pinus albicaulis. Taxonomy (NCBI): domain Eukaryota; kingdom Viridiplantae; phylum Streptophyta; class Pinopsida; order Pinales; family Pinaceae; genus Pinus; species Pinus albicaulis. The sequence continues at coordinate 1,378,357,842 of CM076575.1, read as the reverse complement.
CAAGTTTTACAATATTAAACACATATCTCCTTTGACTGTAGTTTTTCTCGAACAAAATGGAACTGAGTATCAACATGCTTGGTATTTTTATGAAAGACTGGATTGTATGCAAGCTTGATGGTACTTTGGTTGTCAGTTTTAATAATAGTTGATTCTTTTTGTTCTTCTCCTGCATCGTTGAGAAGTCTTCTCAACCAAATAGTTTCACATGTGGCTGCACACAATGCTTGGTACTCAGCTTCACATGAAGATAAAACTACAGTGCTTTGCTTTTTGCTGCTCCATGCTATGATCCCGGATCCAATGCTGAATGCATAACCTGTGATAGACCTTCGATCATCCAAGTTACCTGCCCAATCTGAATCTGAAAAACCTGCTAGAGTAACATCAGATTTGTTAGTGTACAAAATACCATAATTACTAGTACCTCTAAGATACCTCAACACACTTTTTGCTGCGACCCAATGACTTTCGAGTGGTTTTGACATAAACTGGCTCAACATACTAACAGAGTATGCCAAATCTGGTCTAGTTGTAGTAAGATATATAAAACTCCCAACTAGCTGTTGGTACATAGTGGCATCCACATCTTTAGTACCATCGCACTGCTCAACTTTAAGTTCTGCTGCAATGGTGTTGCTGCTGATCTACACTGCTCCATTCTAAGCCTTTCTAGCAAGCTTCTGGCATACTTCCCTTGAGTAAGAAAAGTTTGTCCATAATCTCTCCATGCTTCTAATCCCAAGCAGTAATGGAGATTTCTGAGATCTTTCATCTCAAACACTTGTGACATCTACCGCTTGATTTCTTTGATCAGATTGTTAGCATTCCATGTTACGATCATATCATCTACACACAAAGAAATCAAAATAATTTGCCTCTATTTATTAAACTTGGTATACAGATTTGTATCATTCAAGCTCCTATGAAAGCCATGTTGTACAAAAAATGAATCAATCTTCTCATACCACGACCTGGGTGCCTATTTTAAACCATAAAGTGCCTTTTTCAATTTACAAACAAGATGTTCCTGCCCCTTTTTCACAAACCCTTTAGGCTGTATTATATAAATATCTTCTTTCAAGTCACCATTCAGAAATCCAGACTTAACATCTAGCTGGTGTAGCTCCCATTTATGTTTTGTTGCTAAGGAAATTAGCATTCTAATAGTGTTTAATTTTGCTACAAGAGAAAAGGTGTCATCGAAATCTATTCCCTCTTGCTGTGAGTAACCCTTTGCTACCAGTCTAGCTTTAAGTTTTTCTACACTCCCATCTGCATTTATTTTAGGTTTATACAGCCATTTTCATCCTACGGGGCTTTTACCTTTAGGCAGTTCAAAAAAATCCCAAGTATGGTTTCTATTAATTGATTCAATTTCCTCATGCATCGTAGCCCTCCATGCATCATATTTACTTGCTTCTTCATAATTTCCAGGTTCTACAATGTTTAAAATGTTTGTCATTAATGCATAGTCTTTCAATCTGGATGGTAATCGGGTCTTCCTACTTGATCTCCTTAGTAGGGGACTTACCTCAAATCTGTCTGTTTCAGCCTTCTCCGGGCTTGCATCATTGATTACATTACCTATTACTTCTTCTTGTTTCTGTTCGTGATCTTCATCATCCTCACTGTTTTCTTCCATTAGCAATGGAATGTGCCATCATTATTACAGTCATCCTGTCCTTCTTCAATCTATTCATGAAATATGACATCTTTTCTTGCAAAAACCTTATGAGTCATAGGATTAAATAACTTATAAGCTTTGAACTCAGTGCCATATCCAACAAATATACATTTTAGGGCTTTAGGATCTAACTTCTTCCTATCTTCCTTACGTATATGAGCATAAGTTTTTGACCCAAATATTCTTAAATGACTCACTGCTGGTTTGAACCCAAATAATACTTCAAAAGGGGTTTTGAAGCCTAGACATTTAGTAGGACTCCTATTCTTTAAGTAGACAGCAGTGTTAATAGCTTCTGCCCAAAAACAATTTGATAGACCCTTACCTTGAAGCATGCTCCTTGCACACTCCACAAGAGTTCTTTTCTTTCATTCTGCCACTCCATTCTGCTGTGGAGTGTGTGGCACTGTAAACTGTTGCACAATCCCATGATTCTTGCAGAAATTCATGAATTCTTCCAACCTGTATTCTCCCCCTTGATCTGAGCAGAAAATGTTTATGCTTTTTTCCATCTGGTTTTCTATCATAGATTTAAACTCTTTAAAATACTGAAAGGTCTGACTCTTTTTACTCAGAAAGTATATCCAAGAGAATCTAGTGCAATAATCTATAAATAAAACAAAGTAATATGCACCACCTAGTGACCTAGTCTGCATAGGTTCGCATATTTCTGTATGCACCAGTTCTAAAATATCTCTTTCCTTTCTATTAACATGCAGAGGGAACTCTTCTCTATACATTTTCCCCAATGCACATCCATCACAATCCAACTGAATATTATGGAAAACAGGGAGTCCATCAACCATACCTTTTCTCTTAAGTAGGATGAGAGTCTTGAAGGTCAGATAGCCATCCGTGCAGAAATCTTAAATTTATGAATCAGTTCTGCTATTTTCTTACTGCTCATACTTTCACATCCATCTGTACAAATACACAATCATTACTGTGTTTCCATCCTGCTATCTTCATATTGGGTGTCTTAAAGAATTGAACTTTATACTAACGTCAGTAATCATTGAGACGAGAGATCAAATTTTTCTTAATTCCGGGTACATACAATACATTTTAAGGTATCTAATGTTACCGCTAAGTAATTTTACGGAATGTCACCATATGCTTTGATCTCATATCCACTATCATCTCTAAATAAATTTTCGACCCTTGAAGTTTTCTTCAAGATATTCAAACGATCCTTCTTACATCATATGTGAGGATGCGATCTGACATACCATATGTCGTCCTCATCTCCCTTTGAAATTTGAAAAACCTGTCAGTATAAATGGCAATTCCAAATTCCAATGGCTATGATCCTCATCTTCCTCAACGAAGTATCCTTTGTGCTTTCTCTGTTTATTTCTTGCTTCGTCTGCCTGCCTCTTATAACATTCTTTAATCTGATGACCAGGTTTTCCACAGTAAAAACATTTCTTGTTGGGAAAATTATTAGCAGACATACCTTTAAATGGTCTCTTTTGAAACGTGTTGGCTCCTTTCTACTGATGTTGCTGCTGCTCTGGCTGCTATTGCTGTTGTGGCTGCTTCCCTCTATACTGCCACCTTTTCGCCATCAGAGCAAGATCATTGCTCTGTGATTTCATATTTTGTCGTCGCTCTTCTTCCTATAGCAGAATCCCTGTCAGTTCTTCAAACGTAGGGGCTTTCTCCCTTGCTGCTAGTCCAGTGATGAACATCTGGTATTCATCTATCATTCCATTCAATGTGATCGTGAACAGATCCGAATCGGAAACTTTCTCTCCGATATCTCCCAATCTGTCCTTCAGGTCTTTGACTCTCGCAATGAATCCAGCTGCGGACTCATTCTCCTCCATCTTCATCTCAAACAGCTTGCCTTTGAGTGATAAGACACGGTTTGTATTTTGCGTCTGGTATAGGTTTTTAATCGTCGTCCAAATGTCAGTGGCCGATTTACAGTCTCTAATATGCGGGATAATATTGTCCTTGACGGACATCTTCAATATGACCTTTGCTTTTGTCTCCCACATCCAGTCTCCCATTCTTATGCAGTGATCTAGTCTCGGCCCCTCACTTCTATGCTGTCCGGCCACATGCAGCAAACTCAAGTAAATGCGTATCTTGAATTTCCAGTTGGTGAAATTACATCCATCGAGTTTGCCAGACTCGTGGAGATACGATTCTAAACTGTTATTCATATTGGACTAATAAGATTTCTGATCCTCTGATGACTAATTCTACCCAACTAAACAATTGCAGGATACACTAAAAAAAAATCACCACATACCAGATCCTGAACACTGTTTTGCTGAAAAAAAAAATTGTACCTTCAATGTACCTGCAAGACAAAACCGATCTAAGCGCCTAGAATGACAGGAAGCAAATATACAAAGTGACAAGAACAGGATTCGATCTATGGATCTACCAGGCAAATGCGGGAACTTCAATGCGCCACCAGAGCCGTCCGTCTGCCACCACCGGGGCGGGTCAGACTGTGCCTGCAGGCAAGTCCAGTCTGCCTGCCAGGCGTGAAACTGTGCCTGCTACAGGGCAAGTCCGATCCTAGCACCCATAGAGCGGGTGGAGACTGTATACCTGCACGGACGGTACGTCCACACTTAAAAAAAAAAAAAAATAATTACGGACCTTCCCAAAGAGAAAGAGGTAGCGCTTCTGATTAGAAAATCAACGAAATCAAATCGCGTCGCGAGTCCGATACAGGCAGCTACTCACGTCACAATCCGGCAAATCAAAATGCGCCTGATACCCGATACAGCGCTTCTCGATCTTGAAAATCCGTAATCGCCGTATTAAATCCTTCTTAATCCTGTCCCTGGCGCGCTTTTCGCGTGTACTTCCGCGCCAATCGCGTATTTTGGCGCGCTGGCGCGACTGTTCACGTTAAAACCACGCCAACCTTTTCTTCTGCTCAGAGATGATCAGTCATCTGAGACCTATCCTTCAGGTGTTACTGCAGTCCACCTGAATCTACGAAAACTTTTGTAAGCTCTTCCGCCACTATGATTCGTAATCGGCTGGTATATAAAAACAAAATAAAATTTGTCCTACTCTGACTCACGATACCAAGATAAAAATGACAGATTTGAATTGAACAAGATTCTGACTCCGCAGTGGGAGACACGCACCTGGAGACTGCACTCAAGCAGAGAGAACACTCTGAGTTTACTCTACATTCATGAATGAGACATTACATCATTAAGTACATCACTAGGAATTAGGAAGTTGCAAACAAACTCCTAAATTGTAGGAACTAATCCTAAACTAAGGAGATACGTTACAACTTGTGTAACCATTTCTCCATTAATATAAAATAATATTAATTATTTTCAACTATTTTTTCGATCAAATTTGTTTAAAATCTAGCAGAAATTTATTGAAATGACAAGTTTGATAGATAACTTGCACAATCCAAGTACCTGAATCCATATATGTAGTTAAAAAACCAGTTTAAATAACATAAATCAAGATTTCACCTCAAATTTTTCTACCTGATTCGGGCACAGAAAATTTCAAAAAGTAGCACTAAAAACAACTCTCATAAAATTTAATGGAAATTTTTAGAAATCTAGACTAAATTATTTAAACTTCAAGATTTCTGGTGTAGTACTAATCTATTTTCAACATAAAACAACTATTCAAACACTCTCAGTGTAAGATTTTTCAAAAGAAAAAGCCAAATTTAACCAAAAATGACCATCCATAAAGCCCATAAAGAACGGTCAATTTTTGGGATCCAAAATTTGAGAGGATATTTAGATACCTATTTTGGAATTGCATAAGTAGCCCAACATGCAAGAAGTGATGAATCTTTCTTGGGCCTCTTTCAATTCGGGATGATTGATTGGTTTGGAATGTTTTAGAAATCGATATTGGGATAATATATTCCTTTCTTTTGTAAGTTTAGCAAATCTTTCCTATTTCCCATTAATCCAAAAAAGAAAAAAAAGGTTATAGATAATAATACTCGATGGTCTCAACCTGCTCGTAGGAAACCAGGTTTGTTGGCCACCTTAAAGAGTTATAGGCCAACCAATACTAAAAAAGTTTAAACTGAATACTGTTTGATATGTCCAATTTATTGTCTCTTACAAACAATAACTTTAGAAAGTAAATGCTACCCAAAATATGCATGTCCAAAAAACAAAAAAGAAAGGAACTCAATCATCAGAAGACCCAATCGGTGTCGGGTCCTTAACACAAGAACCGGGCATATCTACTTGATGCATGCTTTGCAATTGTCGATCTATACGACCCAGACGGACATTGTGGTTGTGTTGCATAACGTAGATTTTTTTGAATGTCTCTCCATATCTTAGTTAGGATGGATGCAACTTATGGATCCCCTCCAATTTCCTGAATGCTGATAATTGCCTGAGCCAGCACACATTTTAATGTCCAATATGTATGAATAGACTGCTGGAATAATGACAGTCTACTCCTCGTGTTTCTGGGGTCCTTTAGAAATTCCATTGCTTCCTCTTGTATTTCCCCTTCCTCCTTGGTGTTGCAATCTCACTCCCAACTTGAGATAAGTGCTTTAAGTTGAGGTGGAATGCCTGTGGAATAGGCATCAAAAGGATTTTCCATTATCTCTTTACCTGACTTCCTTCCCCTCTTACTGGGGCACACTTTAGGCTTACTTAGTTTTTGTTTACCTTTATTCTTGAAATCTTTTTTTCATGCCTGACCTTTAACCATATTGTCTTGCAGTACAGACCGTTGGATTGACTAACAGTGTCGGGGAAAGTCTGTGACCAATGCTAAAGAAACACATGTATAGAAATTATTAATACCTTTATATTGCAACAAAATTACAATAGTTGGTTTAGTGAAACAACAGTGAAAGAGATCTTGACTGTAATTAGTAGGTCAATACATGTCATCGTTCCTCCTTCCCATCGTCCAATGATTTATAAAGGTGGAAATAAAAAGTTTATTTTCCTGTTGTAATAGAAAATGCATGGCGAGAATGTTCCCATTCTTCTGCTGCATATTAAAAGGCCGAGGATAGAGACTCCCCTGACAATTAAAATCCCTCATAACCAAAACTTTTCCCCATGACAGAAGATGAAAAACCCAACGAAGCAACCAAAAATTCCGCAAAGTAGGACAGGGACCCCTTGAAATAGGAATGAACCCCCTAAAAACAAGAATGAGCCCCCTTGAAATAGATATAGAAATGAACCCCCCTGAAACAGGAATGAAACCTCTAGAAAAAGTAATGAAACCCCACAACCTCGGCGGAAAAACAACTAGAAAACCCTCATGACCCCAAAGAGTAGGATGACCATCATAAGGAATGGAATCGAAGCCCCCCATATTACAAAAAGACTGAATGGGTGAGAATCTGGATAAACAATTCAACCGAGCACTGCAGACAAGAGGGTCATTCAAATCCATGCAATGGATTTCATAAGCTTGGATAGTCGAACTGCTAGGGTTGCATACAGAGCAAATGGTTGAGTGCATGGTATAGGGGGAAAAGGAAGCAAGACAAGCAGAGTCCATATGGGACCAAGCCAAACAAAAAACAAGACATACAAAATTGAGCCTATGCCCCTTAACAACTACCAGCAGACGTCCCGACGAGGCTTGCAAGCCCACAATGCCTATGCAGACAAAGTTTGCAGAATAGAACCGTATACCACAAAACATAACCATAAAGAAGTTATCTTTCTATACTCATTCCTGAGGACTACCATTGCAGAACCCAGACGAGAAGAAAAACCCTCAGAATATAATTGAGTTATCAAACACAGGAATATTAACCAAGCTAAAGACTTTAGAACCATCTCACACTTGTAGCAATAAGCATGGTGAATAGTCTGAGAACATACCAGGTGAGGGGATGTGAACCCGACGTTCCGACCTGCTCCCATGCGGCAACTCTGTTTGCTCTATCCTCCACCATAAACTGCTGAGATGAATTACCACCTTTTCCCTCACCACCCTTCATAACTCCCTTAACACATCGGCATTGTTTCCCATACCACTCTAACATCGTGAGTTGGCAACCACCGTCATTCCCGTCAGTCATTATGTAGCGCAGGTGGTAATACCTACCCATTTCTCTGCGTGCCCTCATCAAGTTGTCGTGTGGTACGCACAGTCGTCTGCCACCTCTCCTCTCCTCTCCAATTTCCCACTTGGCACCCCGATCAGGGAGGGATGATATATTCCTAAATCACATTCTATTTGTCTTTTTGGTATTTATTCAGTGAACCAAAGTGTACTGAGGACATTTAGAAATGAGTAGACGAAACCCTATACTTATTTTCTTCTTTTTTTTTCTTTCGTTCAAAGGAATTATTTATATTTAATAATAAATATAAAGTTATTATAATAAAATTTATTATATTATTTATGGGAATTGAATTTTGGTAAAAAGAATAATAATTGTATTGAGTGGTTACTGAAAATAAATTCATTAAATTATTTAAATGATATGAAGATGATTTAAATAATATTAAATTATTTAACTTATGTTTGGTTGGAAAAAGAATTGAGAAAATGAAGCACAATTGAACTAACTAAGAGGATTTCCTTCTACGATTTGAGCATTATGTCGTGAGAGTAATTCATGTTTGTTTTCGTCTTCTTGCATATTTGGAGTTTCAATTTTCAAATTTTTGGCTTGGTATTTGTTGTCTTTTTACTCATTAAAACAAGAAAGTTGTTAAGTTCATTCCTGATACAATGGATGGTATTTCCAACCATGAAGTGGATGGTCATGAATCTCTGCCCATTGGTAGATTTGTAAAAAGGATGGATACGATTATTCTCAGGATTTGGTGTTTGTAGATGGGTGTTGTTTGTTGTTGTGTTACTCATTAAAACAATCACGTTATTAACTTCATTCCTGGTACAATGGATGGTATTTCCAACCATGAAGTGGATGGTCATGACTCTCTACCCATTGGTAGATTTGTAAAAAGGATTTGGGGTTTGCTACCTCTACGAAGAAGACTCTTAGTTCCCTTAAGGAAATTGGTTGATAAGTTTACAAGACTTTGGCCTGGATATATCTTTGTTTTTGTATGGATCTCTATCAATTGGGCAAATCATGAGCCAACCCATTAGTACTCTATAATGTTGAAATTGTTACTTTTGTTTTTGTTTTAACAACAATGAGGACGCAGATTTTATCTACAAATTTCTGCCCTATTTCATGGGTTCGAAGGTTTTTTCACTTGCTAGACTTTAAATTTTAATCCTTCCATGGAAATCTCTTTTGCGGCTCTATGGATTATATTCTTGTATCATCCCCTTATTTTCTACACCGTTGGTATTTTCAAAGACACATGTGAAAAATTGGTTCGCTACATTTCTAGCTCTTAGGGAATGAAGAATAACTTCTCATATGCAAAAAATTGTGTTGAAATGGATTTTGCAAAAGGAATCCCTAAGGAGGTTCAACTTGACTTGAGGGTTGGTCTCATCTTTAGGGTCTGGATTATGAGTAAGTCCCCTTTAAATGAAATTTTTTCCATGAGTATGAACACTTTGCAAAAAATTGTCCAAAAGCTACAACATTTCAGTCTCCTATTCTTCCATATTCTGATTAACATCCTCTTCCGATTGATTTATATGAAACTTTAAAGTCCTTGTAGGAAAAATTAATAGTTGAAGAATATCGACCTCATCTAGATCAATTATCTTCAGAAAATATTAGTTCACCCATTGAGGAAGACACTACTACTAAGGATATTGACAAATCGACTTTTAGGAGGAGGAGGTGAATCTCTCCTCTTATTCTCTTTCCAATTGAAGTTGTAAAAGACAATCAACAATATTCCTTACCATTAACCAGAAGTAGATAATATTGAAGCAATAAATCTCCAAAATTAAATGTCCATCATTCTTTAGTCTTCGGTGATTTTATGTGAAGTCAGTTTTTATTAAATCTTAGAAATGTTTTAATTTTATACCATTTTATATAAGAAATATGTCAAAATATATTGTTATTCTCAAGAACCAGTGAACTTGAGTATCAAATACTTTGATATTAGATATCACTTTTTTTGGGTTAGATGGAGATGGTTTTTTGTCCCCTCTTTTTAGAATCGTGAACTATAATATTCATCTGATGAATATATTCTTGCCATAACTTTATGTTTAATACAAATTCTAATGTTAATCTAATAAAATATATATTAAATTGTTTAATTAATTTAAACAAATTAAAAACATAAATAATTAAACATATTTACTTAAAGAAAATATAAAAATTATATTATAAAAACTTGACTAAAGTTAACCAAATTTTAACCCAAAAATATTATATATTTAATTTACAAATTACAAATAAAATTGTAAAGAAAGATAACACATGATGTAACACTTACTTAGTATTTTCGATTTAAAATAACATTTGGCATTCATATTCGCCATGAGATTATTTATTTCCCTTTTTTAGATTGGAGGTAATAAGGCGTGAATCAATGTAGCTTTCAATATTATTTTTTATTAAGATTAATATTGATCTATTAAATTATAGTAACAAAAATTAACGATTTGTGTTATTAGGTTAATTCTAATAAATTTTTTTGTAATTTAGGCTAAACTATATTAAATTAAAAGAAAACTTTATATATGCAAGGGGTAAAAAAAAAACTTTATATATGTGAGGGGTTGAGATGGTAAGCAGTGCTTAATCAATTTCAGTCTTAGGCTTTCAAAATAGCGCAGGTTTGGGGCTGCCTCCTAGGAGGAAACCAACCCCTTATTAGCATTAAACATGCATTATTTACAAAGTGTGTCATGGCACATATAAAAACAAAAGATCTGTAGTATGTGTTGAAATAACAAAAAACAGAAAAGCACCGAGTAGTCATGTAGTCATGGTGTTCCTTCATCATCCTCTATATCTAGGTCCTCTTCCTCAATGTGGCATCCATATCCCTGCGCGATGGCCACCTCCTCAGCAGAAGGCATGCGCGAGGGCTTTGTAGCAGCTGTGCAGAAGATATGAGTGATTGGGTACTCTGCGTCGGGAACTCTTGTCCATACTCCGTCCAAATCCATGATCCACACGTCTGTATCCTCCTCTGGGGCCTCTTAAGTCAGAAGAGGTTTGGTCTTTCGAGGAGTGGGTGACTCAGAGTGTGCAATGGTTAACTTCTTGGGGCCTCTTCTGCTCCTCTGGTTCTCCGGGTTTAAGGCAATCTCTTTTTGGGTGCGCTCAGACCGTTGAGGTGCTTCCTTTTCATGGCTGCCGGAGGAGGAGCCTTCAATGGACTCCAAGCAGTGATCTTGTCCGTGTTGATATCAACTGGCGAATGACCCTTGATAGTCTTTTGGCGTTGTCGTGGAGCCATAGGGGGGCTGATAGGCAAAGAGGGGGAGACCGGTCTAAAAGCGGTGAAGTGCGCAACGGGAGAGTGCGCAACAGAGAGTCACAGCAGGGGGGTGCACGACAGAGGGTTATGCAGCAAGGGGGCTCGAAGAAGGGGGCTGTGCAGCAAGGATGCGTGCCTATGAAAGCATGTAGCAGGATGCATCCAAAGAAGCGGGAGATTCCAGAGGGAGGCACAAAACCAGGGAGGACGTCGTTGGGGACGCATAGCCTAAGGGGAAGCAAAGCGAGAAGCCTCTAGCAGGTTAGCCCTAGTGACGTGGCACGAGTGAGGGAGAGCGCGCAGCAGTAGGAGCACGCAGGGAAGCTGAAGCAACAACATAATGGAAAGGAAGAAGGAGAAGAAGGCTATGGATGCCGACTGGAGCAGCGAGGGGATGATAGTATGAGGAGAGATCGTGCCTTTTGAAGACCTGTAGCACGAGTGCAGATGTTGTGAGATTTTGTGTCACAATCACATATGCGAGTTTGGATAGTTCGCTTAGGTTGGCATGTGATTCAGATTAGGGCAGAAGATTAGGTGTAGCAGAGTGCCCATGTGAATGATTGTAGAGGGGAGGTTCCGCATCAGGTTAAAACTGGCTATGTAGGACATTTTCAACATGTGCATGGGAAGAACTGGATTCATATGTTCGCGGCGTGTCACCTGCATCTGGGGGAGGTTGATCCTTTTGGAGGAGAGTTTGGCATTCCTCGTGTAAGGTTTCATCCCCAATCTGAGAGAAGTTGAAGTGATATAGAGTTGAATGCCTATCCACTCCTTTGTTGGTAAGGAGATCAACCACAGTGTTTGCCTTTCTACGCACATAATGGAAGGTAATGGCCCTATGGTGCTGTAGAAATTGTTCCAGGAAATTAAGATGGTTGGCTAGCCTCGAGTTGGTAGAAACCTTTGAGGTAGAAGTTCCAATAATAATGTGGGTGGTCGCTTGAATGATGAGTTGGGAGTCTCCCTCCATTTCCAATGGAAAAAAAATGAGCTCAATGACTCTGGAGATTCCCTAGATGAGCCCTTGTAGCTCAGCAGAGTTGTTGTTGTCCCACCCCAAGTTACCATAGTAGGCATGTAGGGTTTTTCCTTGAGAATCTTTGAAGATACCCCCAAATCCTGCTTCCCCTGGGTTGCCTTTGGAGGCTCCATAGAAGTTGCATTTCAAGAAGCCAACTGGGGGGGGGGGAGTTCCATTGTTCAGGTCCACTAATTCTGACTGTGCTCGGGGAGGAGTTATCCATTGGGGGCTTAATGAATATGTGCTAATTGTTCCATATAGTGCATTCAACACTTGTTGTCGGGAGGTCATCCCTCCCCCAGTGAGCCATGAAAAGTGTTTCTTCTAAGTTTCTGTGTATTTTGGCCCATATTTGCTCTCGATTAGTGGCTGTGTCTTTAAAGATATTGTTGTTTCTTTCTTTCTAGAGATTTTATATGAGAAGACCTGGAATCAGGTGCCAGAGACGATTCAAGAGATTGCTAGAGTAGGAGTTATATTTCCATTTGTCGATGGTATTGGTGATATTACCCCTGTCTCGATTGGATCTTCTACATAGTATTTCAATCATATCCCAAAGGGTGTTGCATATTATGTAGAGGTCCAGCAAATGATCGATGGTTTCAATATCTTTGTTATTTTCATTGTTCCAGTATGCCTGCCATCTATCTGTGTGAAGGCAAGTCCAGTAACATTGAGTTGTTTCACTGGTCCAGAAGTCATGGACGCAACTTTGTTCTCTTGCATGAAGGACTATGCTCCAGAGGGGTCGAGGGAATATTAAGGATAGACTAGGTATTTGTTGCCATGAATCCTCCCAGAATCTGGCTTGAGTTCCACTGCGCAGTTCCCAAAGCTGTGGGGTTGGATCAACTATTTTTGTTGGCTGGCTGCATTCTACACTTGGGATCCTCCAGGAGCAATGTTGAATCTGATTAGTTCCTCCCTCGGCCAATTATCTGCATATTTGGCAGCTCATAGGGTTGCCCACGGTATGTGAGGGTTGGATACCCATTTACACGATATGTTGGCTCCCATGATGTTGTTTCTATGCTCTGGATCTCTCAGTCCCAGTCCTCCTTACACTTTCAGCGTACATACCTCTTTCCATTTGACTAACGCCCATTTGTTTTTATCTTTCACTCCCCCCCAAAGGAAGGTTCTTTGCAGATTGTGAATGGCTTTGAGGACCCATTTTGGTGCCGCTAGAACAGAAAAGAGGTATATGGGTAGGGATTGAAGTACATATTTGACAAGAACCAAACGTCTGGCTATGCTGAGGGAGCGATGGGTCCAGTTGGATAATTTAGTCTCCATTCTGTCCAGCAGCTCTCTCTAAGAAGAGTGTTTGATAGTTGAGTCCGTGAGAGGAGCTCCCAGGTATTTGGATGGAAGAGAGGCTATGGTGAAGCCTAGGATGCGGGCTATATTACGCTGGGTAATAAGAGGCATATTGAAAAAGAAGTTTTGATAATTTTCAAGGTTGACAGTGGTTCCAGAGGCTTCAGAGAAAGAATCAAGCAAGATTTTGATGGTGTGATATTCCTATACAGAGGGGTTCCCCATGATCATATTGTCATCTACAAATTGCTGGTGGGAAATGGGGGGGATATTATGTAGAGGAATACCCTGAAGGTTGCGCGAATGGATGGAACTCTTTATCAGGTGGTCTAGGCCCTTGGCCATAAGAACAAAGAGAAAGGGTGAGAGAGGGTCCCATTGCCTTATACCTCTGGAGGGGTTGAATGTTTCCAAAGGAATGCCATTGACAAGAATATAGATAAAGGGGGAGGATATCAGGCTCATGATCCAGTAGACCCAGGTTTGGCTGAAGCCAAATGCTAGTAGAATTTAATTTATGTAGTTCTAGCTGAGCTTGTCAAAGGCCTTAGATAAGCCAATTTTGAGGAGCATACCCAGTTTTTTGGAGGTTTTTAAGGAGTGTATGACTTCATGGGTTAGGATGATTCTATCAAGGATCGTCCTGCCCTCAACTGATCAGGAGTTCATAAATTTTTCTCAAAATTCAAAGTTACAATATTGGGTTGAAACTATGATGGTTGCGTAGATCTTGTCTTCCTAATTCTGGCACCATGAATGGTTCGAAAAATCGACATCGTATGAGGAAGATATCACGTTCTGATCAAAATTCCAAACAAGGAAATTTTCGACAGTTTGACGAGGTTTGACTAGGATGCATAGTCATCAAGGTGGAGGTACAGTCAGCAAAAAATAATATTCCAAAGAATATTCCTTTCCACTAGGCCAATCAATGGATGACAAGTGTCATTGTTTTATTCGTTGTACAAGTCTGGAGAGCCAATTAAAGGGTGCCACGTGGCTAGCCCTGAGGCTGGCGCGTGTCCCTAAAATGGTGTGGTAAAATTTTGGCTAGGTTCGCAGGAATTGACCTCGAGACCTCCTGCTGGGCACGCACAGTCCTTACCACCTGAGCTACATGTTTTTACCTACCCCTAAGGGCGCGGGTTATATTTATTGTGCAGTGTAAATGTATTCGGGGGTTGGGAACCGCCGACAGTCCCAACTCGCCAGCGGTTCCCTGAAGTATTCACATGGCACGTTATGTTAACCAACCGTTGCAGTAAGTGTTAACCGCCAACAATTCCGCATTGTGTTGTCACATGATAACTGTAGATGCTACTCCTCTGCGTGAATAAAGATTACCCGACAGCTCCGACCATGGTTCAATGCAAAACCACATTTATTTGCGTGGGTTCCACCCAACGGTTCCGCTAACCACGAAATATGACCACGGGTTTTGGGGGTGCGTATGTGGCCACCCCAACCACAACATTTATTAAGTTGTCAGATTCAGCGATCAGTTTAGGGGCGTACTTAAAGTGGAGGAAATTTCCATTTTTAAATCCAATTAATTGGAGTTCTCCACTTTTAGTGGAGCTTTTCTAGGTGAAATTGGGAAAAAGTGTAGGATGCCCAATTTCCGACCATTCTGAGTGAATGAAGAGTCATTTTTGACTAATTGGAGCATTCTCGAGCCATTGGTGCAGAGAAAACAACCATTAGAGCCATGTAACTACATGTAATAGAAAAAAATTGAGCATAATGAAAGATGAACATGCCATTGGGAGTTGGACTAGCAGGTGTAGCCTAGGAGGGGTGAACTGCTTCATCATGCCTATTGTGTAAATTTCATGTGGTGACTTATTTATCTATTTTACACTGTTGTTCAGTGTTATTTATGATTGTTTTATGCTTCTAATTCACTAAAAATCATCTACAATTCATGGAAAAATACCTCAATCCTTATGCAAACTAATGAATTGATTATGCACATGTTTTTAAACTGAAAAGACACTTAGCACAACAAAACTAATACAGTAATTTTTAGATCATCAACATAGCTTGTTTGCTCTGGAGAAATGAGCATGGGAAGAAGCTACTTAAATATGTTAGTTATAACTTTGGAAATGATTTTGTAAATTACATTGCAGAGTGCTATGGGTCTATACTTACTTAGAGATGCCGCATTGTCTTCCTTTGGGATGAGTGTGAGGAAGTTTTCATTGAGAGCTGGCAGGATCCAGTGGGTGTTGCGCGATTCCTCTACTATGCCCCAGACCTCCTCTTTGATGGTTTCCCAGAAGAAATGAAAGAAGTTGGTGGTGAATATGTCTGGTCAGGGGGCTTTCCCTTCTTTTAATTGGAAAACTGCGTGTTCAACCTCTGTCAGTGTTATGGATTTGAGAAGTATCTTTTTGTGATCTTCATTGACCAGTTTTGGGATGTGTTGAGTGCTTTTTCCAATGGCCTCCTGTCGTTGGATGTTGGGTTCTTTAAGGATGTCCTTAAATTGATTGAGTAGTTCCTCAGTGATGTCCTCGTGTTTTTCCATATGCTCGCCGTTTTGATTTTTTAGGACTGTGACTCTGTTGTGCATCCTGTGCTAGATGTTGGAGCGATGAAAGAATTTTGTGTTTATTTCTCCATCCTTAAGCCAACATATTCAGGATTTTTGTTTCCACTGGATCTCTTCTTGGCTTCTTCTCTCTTCCATTTGGGCTGTTAGGGATTTTTCCTTGTTCTCCGAGTTTGCTGATCGTCCTTCTGATATGATTTTTTGTTAGAGTTGCTTCATTTTCTCTTCCATATCTCTTTGGTCTTTGAAGATGTTGCTGAAGGTGGTCTTGTTCCACAATTTTAGTTTCCCCTTGAGCATCTTCAAATTTTGTTGGAATTATAAATTTTTGTGCCCAAGGGTGGAGTGAGGGTAGCCCACCAATCCGCTATTAGATCTTTCAACCCTGGATGTTTGAGCTGAAAGTGTTCAAAATGAAAAGGTTTTGGTGTGGTTGTACTCGGTCTGAGCCATTAGAGATGTATCGACCAATGGTCTTAGCTGGAGGCTGGGATGATGGTGGTTACGAGCTCGCCTCCCAGGTGAATGAAGTCTTCCGTGATGAGGAAGCGATCCAGTATGGAAGCATTTTGATGTGATCCACCTCTTCTGTTATTCCACGTGAAGATGCCATTGGATGTTTGAAGATCTATAAAATGATTTCCTTAGATGAAGTTCTTGAATTTGGTGCTGTCCATTTTAACGTGAGGCCTTCCTTTTTTTTGCTGAAGGGTTGTTATCATGTTGAAGTCTCCTGCAATTAGCCAGAGAGGGTGAGTGCGCTAGCTTTTGAGATTTGCAATTCTTTCAAGGAGCTCTATTTTTTGCTGGAGAGGTTGGGGAAGTCGACATTCATTAGATGTCCATGAATGTTAGTTCCAATCAAGTGAAAGGACGATTGAAGGAAGTGACGATTGGCGTGACTGTTCTCCAGGGTAATGAAGTGGGGATTCTAGATGATTGTTAGGCCTCTCGAAGCCCCAATAACATCCACCGCTAGGGTGTTTCAACCTTTCCAGAGTCTTTTAAATATTGTATTTAGAGTAGTGCTGGAGAATTTGATTTCTTGCATAAAGAAGATTGTGGGGTTTTCCTCAGTAATTCTTTTCTTGATTAACTTGTGCTTGGAGGGACTGTTTAGCCCTCTTATATCAATTGAGATGTTCTTTATTGAGCGGGGTTGGGAACTAAGGAGTAGAACCTGGTCAACTTGGGGTATCTCCCTGATTCTACTAGCTCTTTTCCCGCGATAACCATTCTCTGCAAATCTATTTTTCTTCCTCGTTTTTGGGATTCTTTCAGAATGAGTTTGGTGTTCAGGAGCGTACCTCCACGAATGCCAAGGGATGGAATTTTTTGAGCTCTAGTAAGTACTTCCTCCAACTACTGGATCTGGTGCGGAGGAATTGAGAGAAAGTCCTTCCGCTTGCATGCATCTTCTAACTCCACGAGATCAAGGTCCCCGTAGACAATGCTCTCCGGTTCTTCTTTCATTGCTTCTGGGATTGAGTCAATCACTGCACCTTTACCTTTTTTTTCCGAGATGTCGCCTGTATGCATGTAGGACTAGGGAATCATAATGGCTTCTGGTTGGATTTTGTTTTGTTGAATTTTTCAGGTCTGGGGATTCTCTTGCGAGGATCACTTCGAGTCTCTTGGAGGTTTGTTCTCATTCGCATTCAGTTGAGCTAGGGCATCAAATTTGTTGCTTGATGCTGGATCTCTTTTTTTCTTGTTCAATTTTTACTTCCGGGTGTGCCTTTTCCTTCTAGCGACTTTCATGAACCCCTCGATGTCTTTGTCTATTGAGTCATTATTTGGTGCAACTCTTTGATTTAGAGGGAAATCTCTAAATATATGCCCGTGATGGTGCCATTTCTGGCATCTAAATGGTACATGTTCATAATCTACTGTTTGAATCCATTCATAATCATCATAGAAAAGACTTACCTCATTAGGGAGAGACTCTGCAATGTTGATGTAGACACAGATCCTTGCATAGGTCACATGTTTGTTGATCTTTGTCTCCTTCACAATTTTAATAAATTCTACAAGAGCGTTGCCTATGTCCCAGAGGGTTATCTCGTCCCAATAGTCCCCTGGAAGGGTGTAAAGTCGATCCAAATTGGAGCCCAAGTGAAATCTTGCTTGTCCGAGTTAAAGCATTCTACCCAGTTGCGCAAGTATAGACCCGCAAAGTTAAAGAAATATGGCCCGCCATCCATGATCCGGTTTTTTTTCTTCGATGTAGGTGAAGATCATGTTTAAGAATCCCTTGGCGCATAGTTATAGATCAATATGGCCCTTGGGCTTCCATTTGGAAGTGATCCATCCTAGAAGGGATTTTTTTGTGGGCCAGAAACCCGTGAACTTTCCTATCAATGCATGGTCCTT
This sequence comes from Pinus albicaulis, assembly GCA_034641835.2. Lineage (NCBI taxonomy): Eukaryota > Viridiplantae > Streptophyta > Pinopsida > Pinales > Pinaceae > Pinus > Pinus albicaulis. Next base: position 1,378,339,546 of record CM076575.1, on the reverse strand, counting down.
AATGTATTGGATCTTTTGATTTATCTGATGTGCAAGGAGCTCGATCTTGGTTCTTGTGGTGGCCTTGGGTATGCATGTGTAAGATATGATTGTTGTTGCTTCTGCTGCTGTTGCAGATGGCGATTTTGCTGCAGGAGACACCCCAGTTAGGTCAGGGAGCTTTCTAGAGTTCTGCTGATGATCGTTGTTAGCCCCTGTCACTGCTCCAGTGGAAGGCAAGCCAGAGGTGGGGGGGGGGAGCACCCATCCCCCACTGTTGTCTGTCATAAGGTAGTCTATCTACACTCTAGGAGAATGAGAGGACCCCAGAGCTAGGGACGAAGGTCTACAAGAGGCATCCTACTTAAAATCCACCAAACCCTAGATTATGGCGACAAAGTTTCCTCTACGAGCTTCAATCCCTCAACTATGGTTCTTGTTTTCAGTGCATCATTCCATAAATCAAGTTAATTCTAATATTAAATAGTATAATATTATAAAATTTTGTTTTATTTTCATAGATTAATATATTTTTGGATGTAAGTTTTTTTTTATAAATTAATATATTATAATAAAATAATGGTTTCCGATTTTTTTTTCTTTTTAGGTTATTTTTTTATGGTAAAATGTCTTTTTTATCTTCTACCTTATTTGAATTTTAAAGTTTAATTATTTTTTTCATAGTGTTTTGAATCTTCCCTACTTTACAAAAGTTCATGCCAATAGATTTTTGATCTCCTCACTTAACGTTAATAACATATTGGATAAGCTAAGTTAAACTCTTATTCTCAATCTTATAATGCTACATTAATTTTATAATTAGTTTGTTATGACAATATATTATTCTAAAGAGAAATAGGGAGTAACATCTTTAGCCACTCTCTTTAACCTCTCTCGAATGTTTTTTATCACTATGTGAAGTTACTATTGAAAGACTCATTTTCTTTATGGTGGACATTTTTTTATAAGATACATTAAATATTTTATCATAGTCTCATTCTTAACCGTTCAAGTTCATTATTAAGAAATACTCACTAAAAATAAATACATTTATGTGTGGCATTATTTAATAATCAATATAGATACACTATAATCAAAATTTACCAGGATGAAATTTGTAGAGATGCAAACTTTTTTAAGAGTGTAAATATTTTAGATAAGCTTCCCAACTCCAATATTATATATTTGATCTCTTTTAAGGATTAATATATTTAGGGTTAATATGGACATGCCTTTGTTTTATTGCCTATTTTATGAATAATTTACGTTGAGTTTCTTGGGTTTTGCTCGAATGGTGAGGAAAAATATTTATGGTCCTCCCCACTCGAGTTCAATCCTCAAGACATGTTGACCCATTATGATAATGCTCACGGATTAGGCAATCTCTCAGATAGAGATTCTTCCCTCGTGGTGGGGTTCATGATGTCTCAACTTAGGCTTAGTCATAAATTATTTGTATATCTAGGTTGTTTCCTTTTGAATATCCTCCTGGTGTTATAGTGGTAGTGGAAGGTTTGATCTTGAGGATTGTTCCCTCATGGTGGGGTTCAAGATGTCTCTACCCATGCTTAGTCACAAACTATTGCCATATATAACTTGTTGTCTTTCGAAAATCCTTTTGGTGTTATTGTCGTAGTTATAAGGTTTGATCCTATGGATTCTTCTCTGATGGTGGGGTTCAAGATGCCTCGACTCACGCTTAGCCATAAGTTATTGGTATATCTATCTTGTTTCCTTTTAAATATCCTCTTGGTTTTATAGTGGTAGTCATAAGGTTTGATCCTAGGCCTTGCCCAATCACCAGGTTTAAAAAAAATAAGATGAGCATTAAGCAAAGAATTAATGAAAAGGTACCCTCCTGCCCTCCTTTCATCCTAATACTATTCTTACAACATATTATCCTTATCTTCTATAAATTTTTAATCCATTTTTAATAGTGTATCTATTATTAGTCCTCGTCAAAGTTAGCATACATTTATATTCAAACGTGTTTGGCAGGGACTACACTGCGTGTAATACTTATTACAAATTGGCTCATATAAATACATTTACATGGAAAACAAAAATGTTGGATCATTATCATGATTCATCCACTAAGACAAACTTTGGTTTGTTAGACCTTAAGAAAAAATGACGAGGTACTAAAATTTCTTCTTCTTTTTTTCTATTAGTAATGGAAAATGCTAAACATAAGTTTCATGAATATCAAGTGATGAACATTAACACTATTACAAATATTTTGAAATTGAGATTTAAAGTGGGCATATGAAGAGCATTTTAAGATAAAGGGATTTTCATGTATCACCATATTAATATCACAAAATTGGCAAATTCTTTCATCCCATGGAATTTTAATATTTGTCCAATGTTGACTTTCACCATTAATTTCATGAGAGTCTATTTTTTATTTTAACAATGTTGATTTTCTTCTTTAGGCGAACTATAATAATTTTTAATACTATTGATGTTCTTAACTTAGGTTAATGATAACTTTATACTAAATTAATTTCTCATAATCTCTATGTGTAGGTTGCACCACACTTTCTCTTTAACTTTATATGGGATGATATTTTTAATGGTTTCAGTATTCTACATTGTAGCCTCCTATTCCAAAATTTAATAATTTAGTCAAGAATCAACATATTATATTAAATAGGCACAATCTATACACTATTATTATTATAATAGTTCTCTTAATTTCATATTACTCCTATGACCCAAATTGGGGTGACTGACCCAAACACATTTAGTTATGGCGGCAGGGATGTGAGCATCCCAAGAGAAGGTTTGTCAGGTCATGATGATTGACGAAGGAAAGTGGAGGAAGGGAAGTTGATTGTCTATAGGCTTCAGGATCCATGCAAGCGTTATAAGCTGAACTAAGGTTCTTCTTTGATGGTGTATCCTTTTGGTTATGGGAGCATTAGAGGGTGACAGAATTGTAGTGAAGTGTACACACGTAATCTGATTGTGCATGCCCCTTCTCTCAGTGGTTTCTCCTAGCGATGGTAGATTGGGTTATAAGGATGACTGATTGTTTGGGTTCATGGGGTTGAAGTGTTAGGTGTGGGATCCTAGAAAGGGGTGACGTGACAATTCCATGAGAGGTTGGAAGATGGAGGGATGTGGTGGGAGGTCGAGGTGCTACTCTGTTGTGGAGGATATTTGCACCTGACAACACTTATTCGGAGGCTTGGTAAGTTTCGTAGTCATGTGTCCTATTTTACTTGGCATGGATATTTTTAGGACTGGTGAAGTGCTTGTCCGTTGGGATTTTCTTTTTTAGTTGAAGTGCTTTGAACTTTTTTCAGGAGGGGAAATTTAATTATGTGGGTCTTGGGGTGTCTTGGTGGAGTCGACGAGGGTTGTAGAGTGGGGAGGTGATTGGTGGCTCTAGTGTTAGGGTATTATCCGTTGTTTGTTTTCATCTCTGAGGGAGTGGGGATATAGACTGTGTCTCTATGAGAAGTATTGGATTTTTGTTGAAACATCTTCTCTGTTGTGGCCTAAGTCATGGGATCATTTTGTTACTTCTACAAGTCTTAGTTCATCAGAAACCCTTGAATTTGATGATGTTATTGGAGCTTTGTTATATGAAGAAACAAGGAAAAGGTCAAATTCAGAAACCTCTACATCAAAAGCAATGATGGTTAGAGGTCGTTCTAAAGAAAGACGCTTCAATAAGCAGAACAACTCGCGGTCAAAATCGAAAGGGAAGAAGAGTAAGGTAAAGCGCTAGTTTTGTGGAAAATTGGGACATTTGAATAAGGACTATTGGAAGAGACAACAAACATCCAAAGGAGACTCTTCGACAGAAAAGAAAGAAGCAAACACGACAGATACAGGTTCAGCATATGGTTCAGGTATGAGTGATGAAGTGTTATCAGTTAGTTTGTCTAATCATGATCAACATTGATTGTTAGATTCTGGTGCGTTAAATCACATGTGCATTCATAGAGAGTCATTTAAATCTTATAAATCAATCAATGATGGAGTGGTTTACATGGGAAATGATGTCTCATGTAATATTGTGGGAATTGGAAGCATCCAAATTAAAATGTTTGATGGGACAAATAAAATATTAACTGATGTAAGACACGTGCCTGAACTCAGAAAAAACCTCATTTTTCTAGGAGTGCTAGACATAAATGGATAAAAAACATTTATTCAAGGTGGAGTAATGAATGTTTATAAAGGAATTTTACTAGTAATGAAAGCAAAGAAGGTTGGAAATCTTTTTCAGTTAGAAGGAAGAACAGAGTCAGATCATGCTTCTATAGTATCTGAAGATGACAATGATTCTATTCGACTATGGCATCAAAGGTTGGGCCATATGAGCGAAAGAGGATTAAAAATTTTATCTGATCGTAAGTTACTTCCTAGTTTAAAATCTTCAAGTTAGATTTCTGCAAACATTGTATATTTGGGAAACAAAGCAAGCAAAAGTTTAAAACTGGAAAACATACTAGTAAGGGAATCCTTGATTATATCCATTCTGGTGTTTGGGGTCCATCTCCTACAATCTCATATGGAAGATCACCATATTTTGTATCTTTTATTGATGATTTCTCTAGAAAAGTATGGGTCTACATGTTAAAAAGAAAGTCTGATGTATTCACAGTTTTCAAACAGTTTAGAGCATTAGTAGAAAACATCACTGGAAGAACCATTAAATGTTTAAGGACTGACAATGGTGGTGAGTTTACTTCAAAATAATTTGATAATTATTGCAAGGAAGTTGGGATCGAAAGACATAAAACTACTGTATATACTCCTCAACAAAATGGAGTTGCTGAACATATGAACAAGACTCTTTTAGAGAGAGAAATAGGTATGCTTAGTAACGCCAATTTGCAGAAGGAACTATGGACAGAAGCATTATCTACGACCTGTTATTTGATAAATCGATCACCATCAACTGCAATAGGATGCAAAATTCCTCAAGAGGTATGGAAAGGTCATCCTTGTGATTATTCTAAACTGAAAGTTTTTGGTTGTGATGCATATGCTCTAATTTTGAAACATCAGCGTTCTAAATTAGATCCTAAATCAAAAAGATATATCTTTGTTGGATATGGTGATGGGACTAAGGGATACAAGTTGTGGGATCCTACTACACAAAAGATCATCATTAACAGAGATGTTAAATTCAATGAATCTTCACTCGATAATACAAGCAGATATGAAATTGAAACAGGATAATGTACCTAAGTTTCAACATATTCAGTTTGAAACCAGTTCAAATACTGATGATAGTCCAGATGAACAAGTTTCAGATGCAGATCATGAGGAAGTTCCTACAGATAATAATCGGCAAATTGTGGAAGTACCAGAAACATCTTTAAGGAGGTCCACAAGAATCAGACGTCCTCCTAAAAGGTATGATGATTATGTTACTTTAGTTGCTTTAACCGCTAATTATGATGAAACTTTGTGCTATCAGGAAGTTGTAGAAGGTTCTAACAGTGATAAGTGGAAAGAGGCTATGAAGGACGAGATGAAGGCATTAGACAAGAATGCCACATTGGATCTGGTGGAACTTCCTAAAGATAGAAAAACTATAGGATGTAAATGGGTTTAGAAATTGAAAAGGGGTGTTGATGATAAATAAGACAGGAACAAAGTGAGGCTGGTCGCGAAAGGTTTTTCTCAGAAAGCAGGAATTGACTTTCATGAGATATTTTCACCAGTTGTAAAGATTGTTTCAATTCGGATTGTGTTAGCATTAGTTGCTTTACTTGATTTAGAATTACAGCAAATAGATGTTAAAACTACATTTTTACATGGAGATTTAGATGAGGAGATTTACATGGAACAACCGGAAGGGTTTGTTCAAAATCGCAACAAGAAATTTGTCTGCAGGCTCAAGAAATCATTGTATGGTTTGAAGCAGTCGCCTCGGCAATGGTACAAGAAATTTGATTCTTTCATGATGAGTCAAAATTATATAAGAAGTGAATATGATCATTGTGTTTACTTTAAGAAATTGAGTAATGGCATGTTCATTATCTTAGTGTTATATGTTGACGATATTCTTTTAGCAAGCAAAAGCATAACAGAGATCAACAGGTTAAAGGCTCAGATGGCTAGGACATTTGATATGAAAGATCTAGGAGCAGCAAGACAGATTTTGGGCATGGAGATTTTCAGAGACAGGTGCAATGGTAAGCTGTGGTTATCAAAAAAGAAGTATATTGAGAAAATACTCTTAAGGTTTGGTATGAACAATGTGAAGCCTGTTTCAGTCCCTTTAGCTTCCCATTTTAAGCTTTCTTCAAGTTTATGTCCTAACACAAATGAAGAAAAGGAATATATGTCTCGAATTCCATATGCCAATGTAGTAGGTTGTTTGATGTATGTGATGGTTTGTACACGACCAGATATTTCACATGCAGTTGGAGTTGTCAGTAGGTATATGGAAAATCCAGGAAAAGAACACTAGTCAGCAGTGAAATGGGTGCTTCGGTATCTGAGAGGCACAAGTGATTATTGTATCACTTATAACAGATGTAGTGAATTTGTTTGTGGATATGTTGATTCCGATTTTGCAGGTGATTTGGATAAGAGAAGGCCAACTTCAGGATATGTATTTACTCTTGCAGGTGGAGCTATAAGCTGGATGTAAAAGCTACAAAACATTGTTGCTTTATCCACTACAGAAGCAGAATACATAGCTGCTTCACATGCTTGCAAAGAAGAAGTTTGGTTGAAAGGTTTGTTTGGTGAGTTTGGTAGGTTGCAAGACAACATCAAGTTATTTTGTGATAGTCAAAGTGCAATTCACTTAGCTAAAAATCTGGCCTATCATAGTAAATCAAAGCATATACCTATCAAGTACCATTTTGTAAGACAGGTTATCACTGAACGGGGAGTCTCTTGAAAAAGTGCATACAAAGGAAAACTGTGCACACATGTTCACGAAACCAGTTTTATTACAGAAGCCACGATGGTGTCTGGCTTCTCTTCGATTGCAGAAAAGATAAAAATAATAATGGAACAGGGTATCAGGCTAATTGTTGTCAAGGTGGAGATTGTTGAGATTTCTTATATTAAATTTGGAGAAAATCTCATGAATATGACAACAATAGGATTGGTTGCTAAATTGACTCTATCTAATCCTGATGTGGAGTTATTGCATCATATTTTGTTGTGATTGAATTTATGATTAAGTTTCTACTCCCAGCTATAAAATGTAAGCCCATAGAGGCAAATGAGCATGAGGGATATGAGGTGAGAGGAAGAGAAGTGCAGATGAGAAACTTTGATGTTGCTGTTGTAAATATCCTGTTTAGAAATAAGACTGCCGATACCTCTGTTTGGTGAGCATAGCCCAGATTGGTTGGGTGAACCACGTTAAATCTGTTGTCTTCATGTTTGATTGCTATGTGTGTGTTTATTTATCTTTTCCGCTGCATAACTTTGACACTCTTCTCATGATGTATTATTATTTTGAATTAATAGAAAAAGTCAACTTAAAAAAATACACTATCATCAAATATTATATAATATATACTAGTCTTTCATGAATACTCTCTCTCATAAATTCTTATTTTTATTAACAAATTTGTTTCGTATCTTCATCCAATATTTCAACTTTCTTAAACAAGCATTAAATATATATTTTTACTCTCATTTACATTAAAGATTTTTCATTTTGTTTTTTTTGAAATAACTATAAAACATTCCTTATATACCTTAACCAAAAGTTTTAATAAATTTATTTGAAATATAAAATATGTATAATTTCTTTTTTAATTTATCTCAATACTTATTAAAAAAATTAAAAATTCTTTATTAAAAAATTATCTCATTATTGTCCCATAATTCATTGTAATAATTAATTGCTAATTTGTATGTGTATCTTCCTCTCTAGGATAATTACCGATCATCCTCATAATTCATTATGATTACTAACTATTTGACTTGGTAAGTGTATCCCCCTCTCTCAGGTTGAACTAAAGATACTTGCCAGTCATATTATCCATGGATAAAGTTCTAACTGTGTGACTTGGTAAGTGTATCCCCTCTCTAAGGTTGAACTAAAGATACTTGCCAATCATAGTATCCATGGATAAAGTTCTAGGGGATGAAAAAACTTGTTTGAGAGCATTGAAAAGTTCATTAATTCGAAAATGATGGATTAAGCAAGCAGGCAAAGGAATAGATTCAATCTATCTATGTAAGATGAACTTTGAATATTACTGTACAGCACGTTAAAAAGTTAAAATAAAAGCTTAATTAAAAGCTCAGTCGATCATGTTAAAGTTTATTGTAAAATGTGGGGGTATAAACCTTCACTTAACTTAGTTTCAACAATTACGTTAACGAAATGTGATGAACTATAATTCAATGAAAATGAATGTGGTGTTGACCTATGAGTTAATTCTCTGATCAGTTATAGAAAATTATTGTCCACAGAGCTTTTCACGTATTCAAGAACTTATACCCAATATTTGTCAAATTTTAGATGTGGGTCATTTAGATGATAATGGTGAAATGATATTTGTGAATTGTAAAATAAAATATGTAAATGTAAATTTTAAAAATTATTAAATTGATAAATATGAGGGAATTTATATTTCATAATTTATTTATTTTTTAATATTAAATATTTCAAAATTAATTCTAAAATAATATTATAAATTGTAAATTAAAATATTTTTTTTCAATTTTTTTATTAAATTTATAACAAAAATAAAACAAAAACTATACTTTAAATAAAAGAAAATCTATTAATGGAAGATAAATTATAATGTGGAGCACTATATCAAAATAAAAAAGCAATAACAATCTTATAGTTAATTTTAAATTAAATTTATATAAACATTTATATCATGGATTTTAGAAATTAAATTTAAAGTATTATTAGTGTGTCTATTTTAATATAGGTCTTTCCGTTGGAGGATATTTTAGCTTTATGTTGTTCCTCCTCAAATAAAATTAATATCAAGGCATAATGTGTGAGAAAACCAAACCTTTTGATTTGACTCTTGAGTATGGGGTATGGGGTGTACTTTTACTCAATCATATATCCTCTTACAGTACACAAAAATGATTTGAAGAAGATAGAATTATTGTAGCTGAAAAATAACGAAAAATACTTTTGATATAGTATCACGAGTGTCCTAAGAGTTAAAAAAAAAAGATATGGATTCAATAGATTTGATACTTGTGTAAGGTCTTCTAAATAGCTAGCACCATGGTTTAATTTTTCTTGACAAATATCTCAAAGGAAAAATAGATTTGTAGTTAAGGAATGGTTGTTTGCAAACTCCTTCTCATGGCTGCAAATTTCAAACATCAACCTTATTGCACATTTGAAACATGTCCAATGGGTTCAAATGAATCCTGATGAAGAAGTTAAGTAGAACTAATCCTTGAGTTAAAGGATCTTCTATTAATGAACAAGAGATATATAAACATGATATGGGTTGGGTTGAAATACCTCAATCTTGCATTTCTCATTACATAAAAACTATGCCCAAGAAGAAAGAAGTGAAATGCTGGGGTTGAATCACCTATATCTATGACCACTCCTTGTGAAGGTAGAATCCCATTTTAAGATAGTGGAGTCACCATTAGCATTGTGACATTTTTCCTTAAATCTCTTCTAGAATGTCATATATTGTGTCTCACAATGAAGATGATTCTCTTTCTTAAGTTAATATAGCATCTACACTCATTACAATTTGCATCTTAGGCATAGCTTGGGGATTAAGTGAGGATGAGAATGAAGAAAAAATAGAATAAGTAAAAGGAAATTTGCTTTCCTTTATAGGAACAATTGTTGACCAAGCAGATCTCCATTTTTTAATAGCCTATTTTCTTATTGTTTAATAGCCTATTTGCTTTTAATATTTCCTTTGTTGCTAACTTGAATTTCGTATCCTTTATAATGAACAAGTTTGTCTTTATTGTACATTGTTGAGATAGGTACATGAATGCTAAAATTAGGTTAAAATACTTTTGTCATCCAGAAATCATAATGTTTTATGTGTGCCTCTGTCATATTTAATTAGAAGAGAAGCCTTTATTAAACTTAAACTAACCTTTTATCAAATTATTGACCAAATTTAGGGTTGATGCATTACCCTAAACTTCTTGTTATATTCATTTGTATAGTTATAACATGTCTTTTGGAGTGGGTGGGAATAGAACACTAAACCTCATTTTTTTTCATAATACGTCTTTACAGTTTAATAGAAACTCAATTTATGCTTAATACTAAAATCCACTTACTAATTCTCTCCTTGAATAGTCTTTATGTAACGCACATAGATTCTACGTTGAATTCTTTTAGATACTTGTAATGATACATTAGAGTATGTTGGTTGGAATAGAAGGTTTCACCTCCATTGTCTATTTAGTCCATTATTAAAATTGTCTTTCAAACTAAATTTAATTTTAAATATAATAATATTTTAGGATTATTATTAAAATTCATTTATCAATACCAAAAAAAACCCACCTAAATCAAAATCAATTTCCTTTTTAAAAACTCACTTATTTCCTTTTTAAACACTCACTTATCTGTATATAATGAGTTAAGTCGTTATGCTTTGTTATTTCACTTTTATAAATTCAAATTGCACTTTATTATCACAAAACATATTTAAAATAAAATCTGAAAATGACTTTTAAAACATTACTTTTAGGTAGTGCAAAAAAGTTTTTATTATTGCATTTTGATTGAAAGTTACCATAATTCTTATAGTGATAATAAAAAAGTTCTATGAATTGTTTATGTTTTCCACCAAACATGGAAATGCTCACTTATCTTTTCAATTCTAAGCATTGAAACTCAAAAATGAGAAGTGTAAATGTCTCCTATGTTCTTTATATTTCTCCCACGTATGTGTTGTGTATGGCCAAATGAACCATGTCATATTTAACCCATGGATTTATCAACAATCCCCTAAAACTATTTCTCAGTGAATAATAATTTTTGAGTTGTATTATACAAAACTTCTTAAAATATATACCTACTTGGATTATAAGTTTTGAACACCTCTCTCTTCATTATATAAAATCAAATAAGCATGTTATTAGAAGCAATGGGTATTCGACACAAAGGGATTTCTAGCTACTGATTAAAATATATACCTACTTGGATTATAAGTTTTGTACACCTCTCTCTTCATTATATGAAATCAAATAAGCATGCTATTAGAAGCAATGGGTATTCGACACAAAGGGATTTCTAGCTACTGATTATTCATAGTTTTTAATGAGTTTTCGATATAAAATTTGGCCTTTTGGCAAGTTTTTTATAATTTCATTTTTTGTATTGGTATAACTTAGAATTTAATTCCATTACTTAGATAATTAGTGCACATAAAAAATATTTTTGAGCTATCTCTTGCATTTATATATAAGTTAATCTGCATGGATGCACTTTTTTTTCGCCTAAAGTGCGTTATTATACTTCTGGAGTTCAAAGTTGGAATTTGTGAGCTTCATGATGATGGGTGAATATAAATTTGTTGGAGTAAAACAGCGAAAACAATCAAGAATTTACCCAGAGAAATAAACATAAAAGGTCAGCAACAAATCATTAACATAAACACAAATATTTAACCGGGAAAAACCCCAAACTCCGGGGAAAACCCATCCTAATGAAATTTCATTAGCATTGGCCAAAACCCTGGCCAATCCGGCTAAGTGAGCCTTCACCGCTCACCTCCAGGCCTACCTTACAATGAAGTCTTCCCAGCCTTTTATAGGCTCCATTACATGCAATACCATAGGCTGAAAACTATGGGTGCACAAAACCATGTGCCCCAAAACCACCACTGTTTACCCTAGTCCACATTGACTCTACCCCGAGTCATGTTTACCTAACAATTCCCCCCTTAAACTTGACTTGGGGCTTCTTGACTAAATCCAACCAAACTTGCTAAGTGAGACAACCCCGCTCACTCTAGCTCTTCCCCCCTCAAATTTTTACCCAGGGTAATTGTTAATTTGGCATCCCCCCTATCACCTAGGTCTAACCCAGACTTTACCAGTGATTTCCCAGGGGTACGCATGCCATACCAGGTCTTACAGCAGTATGCCCATTTACATGTAAAAATTAACTTCATTATAATAAATTTTTTTTTTGTTTCATTGTTGCTGGTCTTTGTATGACCATTCTCTACATTCATACATGATGTCCTCTCCAAAGAGGACATCATAATTGTAGATGAATCTGCCCTCTACGCTTTAGCTGGTCCTTCTAATTATCTGCTCGGTTGCTTGCTGGAGCTGCTCTTCTCCACCATCGACCGCAATTTTCCTCTTTGACATGGCCCACTGATAGCCTCCCACAAAGAAAGTCTCGCTTGAAATACGCCTTCCAGCGCCCATGCCTTTGACCAAAGAATAACCCTCTATCACAAAATTGTGTGACCCATTCACATTGTCCATTTTGCTGACAGGCGTTCCACCAGGCGGCTCCTTGTCCATCCAATTGTCCGCGACCCTTAATCGTTAGACCATCTACCTCCGTGAACTGCAACCAGTATTGTCCGGTGTAGCCCGCTGGTTGAATGAGGTTCCCACTTAACTGTACAGTTATACTATTACTCTTACATGCTCCTGTAAATATTATTGGACCCAGCAGAAAATTTCCTTTTGGTATACTGATCTTAGACGGTTGAACAGAAGAACAGGCCGCATTCCAAGCTGCCAGGAATGCCTTGCTATTATCTGTGGCGCCATCACCTCTTGCACCATACTGCTAAACGTTAAACGTGGTAACACCGGACTTGGCCGCACCAAACTCCTCAACACCAAACGGCCGAGAATCAAACCTATTACCGGAATTGGCTGCACCAAACTGCCGACCATCAAGCTTATTACCGGATTCGGCTGCTCCAACCCGCTCATAATCAAACGTACGACGGGAATCAGTTTCACCATTCTGCTGAGCGTCAATCCCATTTACATTGCTGGTAACCGATCTCGAGGTTGAAGCCGAGATCGCCGTTCTCGATTCCATTCTGCATTGTTGACAGAAATATAGACGCAGCCGACCTTTTCATTGCAAACGGCTCACAGATAATTCAGCCGCTAGAAACTCGTTGGGAATTCCTGTTCATTCACATGCAGCCTTATTTCTCTAGATTGTAGATCCACACCGGACCTAACTCCTGAATCCACTGCCCACGGTGTGCAAAGAACCAACATAGATCACCACGCATCAAAGATGGAGACCCTGCGATGGAATCTGGGTCCGCCACAAACCCGCAATGCTCAGCATTTCCCAACCATCACGTCTCCACCCGAGCACAGCATATTTCCTTTCTCATTTCTTCATGTCTAACTCTCTGCCAGCTCTAGATCCACACTCGATCTGACCAGTTCTTCGCTCACGACGCAAGATCCCACGCAGATCAGACATGCTTAAACCATCGACCTCTGCAATGGCGTCCACCGCAATCTACGACCACACAATTCCCAACAGTCTTCACACAAGCTTGACCTGCAAGTAGTTTCAATGCAATTTAAAGTTTTTTTTTATTATTATTATTATCGGGCGACAGCTTTGTTTTCCACTGAGATCAACAGATCTGGTCTCCACTATGCGGATCTGATCTATGCTCACTCGACATGATCCACGCAGAATCGGTCCATGCAGAGTGCACTAAGATTTGCTCTCATACATCCACGATAATTCTCAAAACAAAAAACTGTTTCCGCCCGCTTTTAAAATGATGGCAACAGCGCTCATCACTAGCAGTGCCCTCAACGACATCGTGAGGCTACGGACTTCAGCGAACAGGGCCACATTACAATTGCAATAGATATAAGCAGATCGAACCAGATTTTATGCAGATCCATCCTCCTCTTACATAAATCTATGCACGATCATGTTCACATGCAGATCTATTCAGATCTAACGCCTCCTTTACTCGCAGATCTAAACAAATTTCGCACAATATCCAGCATCTTCATCCAATGTTTTCACATCGGTGGTTTCACTATGCAGCAACGAAATTATATTTCCATCTCAACGTGATTCTAAATTCAAACATGTTGGCACCAACGTATTCAGCAAAAAAAAATATCACATCCATCAGCTGGGAATGTCATTGACTTATCTGAAGCCAAAGCTGCCTCCAGAATACTTGATCGATTTCATATGGCCATGTCCTGGATCTCATATCGATTTCCAAGCTCCAAGCTCTATGCTCTGCGCCATTCTCTTTCCATCATGCCAAAATCTGAACCATGGCTCTGATACCAATTGTTGGAGTAAAACAGCGAAAACAATAAAGAATTTACCCAGAGAAATAAACATAAAAGGCCAGCAACAAATCATTAACATAAACACAAATATTTAACCGGGAAAAACCCCAAACTCCGAGGAAAACCCATCCTAATGAAATTTCATTAGCATTGGCCATAACCCTGGCCAATCCGGCCAAGTGAGCCTTCACCGCTCACCTCCAGGCCTACCTTACAATGAAGTCTTCCCAGCCTTTTATAGGTTCCATTACATGCAATACCATAGGCTGAAAACTATGGGTGCACAAAACCATGTGCCCCAAAACCACCACTGTTTACCCTAGTCCACATTGACTCTACCCCGAGTCATGTTTACCTAACAAAATTTTCTGTGCAAATCATTTTCTACGCTTAAATTTCTCATTTTACCTTGTATATATTATTTTATCTAAGTAAACTTAGAAGAAAAAAACTAACCTTCATTCTTCGAAGCCTCCATATTGGATTATTTCAAGTGCACGGTAATTAATAGCCTAGTAAACATGTTCAATCTACTTGATACATTTAAATTTGTAATAGTAATTAATATTATGAATAATTTGACAAAAAGTGGGTACTAAATATAAAAGTGATTTGAGTAAATAATATTTTTCTACATGATAACATAATTTCTATAAAAATACTAATTTATAAATAAATAAAATTTTAATAATAGTTATAGAAATCGCTTTTAAATATGAATAATTTGTTTGAAAAGGCTTATTCTCAAGCTCACAAATAAAATGAGAAGCACATATTTAGGGGAAGAAAGAGAATGAGAAGTTTGATATTTTTCTTCTCTATTTATCTCCTCTCTTTTATATAATTACCATACTTGAATTGCTTCCTAGAATTGGATAAAAGCTATACTAAGAGGAGGTTATGGAGTACTTTGTACAATATTTATGTATTGATTTTTTGAGGAACTAGATTTCTTACTTTCAAAAATTTAGGAATTCCCTAGTGTCATGGAAAATATTCAAATTATTTTGATAAAGGAAGATGTTTTTTATATATTATGTAGAATTTGGGGTTAAATAGCTCAGAAAAGGGGAAACTAGGAATATTAAAGGCTACCAAGTAGAAATTGTAAAATTGGAGGGCCTATCCTCATCTTTAACGTTCACAAGCTTTCGAATTTAGCATTCAAGTAGCACTACCCTAAACCATGGACTCAAAGCCGCATTATACCTATATTTAAAAGTGGGGATAAAAAGAATCCATCTAATTATAGAACAATTATGATTGACCACTTTTTATCCATGTTATATGAAATAATTTTGGAAAAAAAGATTAGCATAAATGACATGCCATATTTAGGAGCCATCATTCAATTATTTGCCAACTTGCTATTCTTAGCATCATTGCAAAGTAGCATCTTAATAATGAAACCAATCTCCATTGTTGTTCCATTTAACTTAGAATAGTCTTTGATATAGAACCCACAAATAATCATTGGAATATGTTATTAGATCTAAAACTTCATTTCAAATGGATAGCTATTGAAATATAAACCCTGTCCTTCTGGTCTTCTTTCATTCTTCAATTCAACTCTCGTCCTGAAGATGGATCCCCGTTGGGATTCAAAACATCAACAATTGTTTTATAACACTGTGGAAAATCCGGAGATTTCTTCAATATTGCAATAAGGTTGTACAAGAATGTTATTGCGAGGTTTAGGAGCATTGAAAGTTGGTGATAAGAAATTAATTATAGTATAAGCATTAAGAAAGGTTCCCCCCTATCCCTTATCCCATTGGGAATATACATTTACATATGTTGTTTGGAAGAAGAAGGATGTATTATCTTGTCTCTTGTTATTATAGTCATCATCCTTATTCTTCGTGTTAATGATACTATTATTATGGAAATGATTACCCATGATATTGACAAGATACTAAAAATTATTAAGGATTTTTCTCTAGTATTGGTATGAATATTAACACCATCCAAGGAAGTTTATGATAATTAAATTTAGAAATATCACTTATGCTAATTTTGTATATCACAAAAGAAATGCGGAGGAAGTGATTTTTTGCAAATATATCAAAATCAATTTTCCCACAAGCTTTACTAAAACTATAACATTGAGAAAATGGTAAATAAAAGGGTGGAAATCTGACCATGGAATCGAAGGAAATTGTAGATCATTAGACCTTTGATTGGGATAAGAAGAAACTTTCCTTGGGGGGTCTTGTCACTCATATTATATTATATGGTTGTGAATTTTGGGGCTGCAATATATTTATAGAAAAACATGGAGAAAGATAGATAAAATCCAAAATAATAATAAAAATTATATCCCAAAATTAAGGGAAATAAGCCTATCTTGTCCTCATAAAAATTATTCTTAGTCACAGTGAGAGCATGGCTATGAACAAGTTTGTAATTACAAGGATATGTATGTCTATATTGTAATAGTTCTTCTTGAATTTTCATCTAATTATCAATAACTATTAGGTGGTTGGTAGAGATTTGATTTTCACATAATATTTTAGAATATTCATAGTAGTATACGAATTAAAGGTTTAGATTTTTCTTTAAAGTAGTTATGCCATTTTTCTCCTTTTAATTAAATTAATTAATTAAAAAAATCTTGTGAAGTGAGTTATGGATTTCTAGGCATGTGGAAATGATAAGCTAAGGTATTGGCCCATGGTATTCTAACAAAACCTATTTATAGATTAAGAATATCCATGGTAAAATGGCTTAATTTTCTGCAATTGAGAATCTTGTTAGATGTTTTTAAAATGTAAATATTTTAACGTATATGATTTTTTTATTAATAATACTAAAAATAAATTTATAATCTAGTAATTTTTTTTATGAATTTTATAATTTTAACAATGTGAAGTGTATCATGTAGTAAGTGTTTTGATGATTATTATAAATTATTTCCTATCAGTGATTACCATTCATTTAATTTATATGGTTACTTTAGTGTACAAGAATAAGATAATCAACATGGAAGACAACGAGCCTTCCTCAGATAGCTCCAAAATCCATTGAAAAACACTTGTGAGTCAAGTAGGAGTGACATAAATATGAAATATCTTCTCTAAATAATTAGAGAATAAAATAAAAAGTAAATTTATAAAGCAATAATATTAAAATTATTATTACATTTAATTTTAAGAAACAAATATAATATAAAAGAAAATTAAGACAATAAATTAAATATTTTTTATTTTTATGAAAAATTGATAAACCCAATTTTGATTATTAAAAATCTAAATTATAATTCTAACTCTAATTATACTAATATTAAAACGTAAACAATAAAATAATATTAATTTAAAAAATAAAATAAATAATACGAAATAAATATTTACATTTCTTTTGATAAAATGGGAGGATCAAATTTATTAAGCAATACTCGTTAGCTCTACAATGAGAGAATACACCAGGAGGGACTGAGTCCGCAGGTCACTCTTCATTCTCATTACAATACAAACAATATATAGCTTACATGCATATAGGGAAGTTAGAACCAACACCTAAGAAATGGGAACAATCTCCTAATCTAAGGTTTTGGTGAACCAAATCTCTCTAATTAAGTTTCTCCATTATATTCAACACTCGCCCTTAATGGAGAAAGGGTTCAAAATATTCCTAACATTTCCCTAAACATTTGAAATTTAATTCTACCATGAGGTTTAGTAAAAATGTCGGTAGCATTATCACAATTATTACAATATTTGACATGAATTTTTTTTTACTGAACTTTCTTGCTGACAAAGTGAAATTGTGTATCAATGTGCTTAGTGTTTTTATGAAACACCAAATTATTTGCAAGTTTGATGGAGCTCAGGTTATCACATCTTTTAATTGTTGCTTCTTTCTTTTCTTCTCTGGCATTATGGAGAAGTCTCAACAACCAAACTGCTTCACACGTCGCTGCACACATCGCTTGATACTCGTCTTCCACTGAAGACAAGGAAACCGTGTTATGTTATTTGCTGCTTTATGCAATGACCCCCGACCCAATGCTGAATGCATAACCTGTTATGGATCTACTATCATCTACATTTACAGCCCAATCAGAGTTTGAAAAACTTGTCAATTTAACAACACAAGAATCAATATACATAATGCCATAGTCTAAGGTTCCTTGAAGATAACTTAAGACTCCTTTTGCTGCAATACAATGGCTCTCAAGTGGCGTGGACATAAATGGGCTTAATACATTAATTGCATAAGCCAAATCTGGTCTAGTAGTGGTCAAGTAGATTAAACTCCCAACCAAATCTATGCACAATGTTGCATCCGCCTCCTTAGAACCGTCATCACTCTAAAGTTTGGTATTCTGCTGTAATGACACTGCTGCAGCTTTACACTGATTCATATTAAAATTTTTCAATATACTCTTGACATATTTACCCTGTGATAGAAAAGTTTGTCCTTAATCTCTCCAGATTTCAAGACCCAAACAATAGCGAAGCTCACCGAGGTCTTTCATCTCAAACATCTATGACATCTGCAATTTGATTTCTTTAATGAGTTTATCTGCATTTCCTGTAATGATAAGATCATCTACATATAAATAAATAAAAACAATTCGCCCCTCTTTGGAAAACACAATATACAAATTGGGATAATTTTTTCTTTGATTATAACTATGCTGTAAGAAAAATGAATCAATTTTATCATACCATGACCTGGGAGCTTGTTTTAGTCCATATAAATATTTCTTCAATCTACAGAACAAATGTTATTTCCCCTGATTAACAAATCCCCTAGGTTGTTCTAAATACACTTCTTCTATCAGCTCCCCATTTAAAAATGTAGATTTAATATCTAACTGGTGCATCATCGAGTGATGTTTAGTAGATAAGGAAATTAACATTCTGATTGTATTAAGTTTAGCTATAGGGGCGATGGTTTCCTCATAGTCTATACCTTCTCTCTGCAAATATCCCTTTTCAACCAGCCTAAATTTATATTTATCTATGCTCCCATTTGCTTTAAATTTGGGCTTGTATAGCCATTTGCAACCTATGGTTTGTTTGCCTTCAGGTAATTCAACTAACTCCCAATTTTTGTTTTCAAGTATTGATTCATGTTCCTCTTCCATGGCTTCCCTCCATTCATTATATTGACTAGCTTCTTTATAACTATAGGGTTCAACAACATTTAACATGCTAGTTATAAAATCATTTTCCCTATATCTTGGTGGCAATTGAATTTTCCTACTTGATCTCCCAAGTGTTGGAATGACATCAAACCTGTTCTGATTATTCTTTGATGGACTTGGTTTGATGACTATATATGTACCTTCTGCTCCTTCCTTTTTCTGCTTCTGCTGCTGCTTCTCATGGCTCTCTCATGTTTCATCACTCCCTTCTTCCATCAACAAAGAAATGGCCCATTCTTCATTTTTGTTTTCATTGTTTTTGATGGAGAAAAACTACAACTTTTCCTCAATACATAGACCCGTGGGTTATGGTCCCACATAAATTTCCAACTCGCACGACAGATCGCAATGTTGCAACTTCGCAACTTTAAATAGATCATAGATCACAAACATTAGCCTCATCGTGCATCACACATTTTAACCCATCGACAATCGGCCCATCACAATATTGCAATGTTTAACCATATCAGAATCTTTGCGATTTTGTGATTTCGCAAATCGTTGCATATAACTTATCACATGTCGCACAAAATAACAAATAGCAATAACAAGGTTCCCTTATCATGTGCGATATGTGATCGCATCACATTGCAACTCCACTTCTTATCACATCACAACTTAAGCCAATTGACTTGCGATGTCTTAACATGTAAATATAAAAATTGCCGATTGCAATGTGAACTAACCATATTATAATCAATGTGATGTAATATTGATCGTCCATTCTCTCACTGTCATTTCTGCGACTTGATCATGACCGTCCATTCCACTGAACACTGCTATCTATCGATAGAATCACGTCTCAATAGTCTCCTGTTCTACCATACTTTGATTTACAACGAAGTTCATAGGAACTTTGTTCACCATTCATATTCACACAACCTATCAATTAACAATATTGAAATTAAATAAAAACACAGTTAATACAAAATCCAGATTATTCCTGGATACATAAAAACAAACAAATTCCATTACTATCTCGAGCTTGAATTATAGGCTTAGGCCACTATGGCCTGAATCATAATTTTGCTCTGAGGTTACATTGTGTTGCCCTCTCATACAACACAGACTTCACACTATAAAGAAATTACAAAATGAATGGATCATCTAAGATCCACGATATCCTCCCACAATCGCTTAACTAATCCCTGAGATCACTCTATTTTAATTACATGGCAGATTTTAAAAACTAATCATATCTTCTAGATTCATCGATTCCATCTTTGAGATAATAAATTTATTATTTAACCAAATTTTCATGGAAATTAGCCCCCTTTCAGATCTTGTCCACGTTTCTCCTTCCGCAGTTTTGAATTTCAATTTTAATTAAGGGTGCTCCAATGTTCCCGCATCAGACTCCTGAGGTACAAAATTGTATGAATTCCTGGTCATATGCCTTCTTGATCTTTGTAACAAGTCTGCTACTTTCTATCAGTACCAAGTCCTTTTCTTTCTCTTAGCAATTCTACCCACATTGTCTGTGGAATTTCCTTTGCGATATTTTCGTAACAACATTCGTGAGCTGCAACAAAACCTCTACAGTAACAAGTCCCCTTGTTGCTACACAGTACCTAACTAGGCTTCTCTCCTCTGAGCTCAGTCTTTCGACATCTCTCTGGTTATCTCCTCTGGAACCGTATGAGAACTCCTTTCTCTAGGCTGCTGCAAATATTCTCACCTTCCTCTGTCGCTACTTGCACAAAAATATAAAGAGCACACGCTTACCAATCTTTGACATATGTGTACCTCCTTTGCACGCAGAATCTTTTTATGCTTTGATACCACTTTGATGCAGCAAAACTACAACTTTTCCTCAATACGCGGACCTGTGGGTTATGGGCCCACATAAATTTCCAACTCACACGGTGGATCGCAATATCGCAACTTCACAGCTTTAAACAGATCGTAGATCACAAACCTTAGCCTCATCGTGCATCACACATTTCAATTCATCAGCACTCAACCCATCACAATATCACAATTTTTAACCATATCACAATCTTTGCGATTTTGCGATCTTGCAAATCGCTGCAAATAACTTATCGCATGTTGCACAAAATAACAAATAGAAAAAACAAGGTTCCCTTATCATGTGCAATATGCGATCGCATCGCATCGAAACTCCACTTCTTATCACATCGCAACCTAAACCAATTAACTTGCGATATCTTAAGATGTAAATATAAAAATCGCCGATTGGGATGTGTGCTAACCATCTTATGGTCAATGCGATGTAATATAGATTGTCCATTCTCTCACTGTCATTTTTGTGACTTGATCATGAACGTCCATTCCATTTCACATTGTTATCTATCGATAGAATCAGGTATCAATAGTTTCTTGTTCTGCCATACTTTGATTTACAATGAATTTCATAGGAACTTCGTTCACCATTCATATTCACACAACCTATCAATTAAAAAGATTGAAATTAAATAAACACCTAGATAATACAAAATCCAGATTATTCCTAGATGCATAAAAACACACGAATTCCATTATTATCTCGAGCTCGAATTACAGGCTAAGGCCACTATGGGCCTAAATCATGATTTCGCTTTGACGTTACATTGTGTTTCCCTATCATACAACACATAATTTGCATTATAAAGAAATTACAAAACGAGTGGATCATCTAAGATCCACGATTTCCTCCCACAATCACTTAACTAATGCCTAAGATCACTCTATTTTAATTATATGGCAGGTTTTAAAAATTGATCATATCTTCTAGATGCATCAGTTCCATCTTTGAGATAACAAATTTATCATTTTAACCAAAATTTCATGGAAATTATCCCCCTTTTCAGATCTTGTCCACGTTTCTCCTTCCGCAAATTTGAATTTCAATTTTAATTAAGGGTGGCCCGATGCTCCTGCATCAATTTCCATCATGAACTTGCTCATGAAAAACTACATCTCTACTCGCAAAACTTTGTGAGTAGAGGGACCAAACAATTTGTAATATTTAAATTCATTACAATACCCAACAAAAGTGCATTTGATGGCCTTTGAATCCAGTTTCTTTCTATCCTCCTTTGGAACATGAGCAAGGGCTTTGGATCCAAAAATTCTTAAATGTTTAACTGTAGGTTTAAAACCAAATAAGGCTTCAAATGGAGTTTTAAATTCAAGACTCCTTGTTGTACTCCTGTTTTTCAAATACACTGCAGTATTTATCGCTTCTGCCCAAAATCCATTAGAAATAATTTTACCTTTTAGCATGCTGCGAGCACACTCCATAAGGGTTCTGTTTTTCCTCTTTGTAACCCTGTTTTGCAGAGGAGTGTGGGGTACTGTAAACTGTTGCAATATTACATGGTATTTGCAATATTTTTTGAAATCAAACTTCCTGTATTCTCCCCCTTGATCCGAGCGAAGAATCTTGATGAATTTACATGTCTGTTTCTGAATCATGCTTTTGAAATTTTTGAAACATTCAAAAGTATTACTCTTTTTAGTGAGAAAATATACCCACGTGATTCTTGTACAATCATCAACAAATAATAAGAAATAATAAGCACCTCCCAATGACCTTAACTACATTGGCCCACATAGATCGGTGTGGACTAACTCTACTATATCTCTTTGTTTTCTATTTACATTTATAGGAAAATCGTCTTTGTGCATCTTCCCAAGAGCACATGCGTCACAGTCAACATGAATATGCTTTAAATCAGGGAGACCATTGACCATACCTCTTTTCTGAAGTAGAAAGAAATAATTAAAATTTATATGGCCAAATATCTGATGCCATAAATATTCTGCAAACATTACTCGTGATTTCAAATCTTGATGTAACGCACTTGTCACATTTATCTTGTAAAGACCTCCCACGTGAATCCATGTTGCAATTGTCTTCATACAATCCAAAAAATATTTAACAACACAATATTCTTGAAACAAAAATCATATTCTTATTAATTCTCGGTACATACATCATGTTTTGAATGTGCCTAATATTTCCATCAGGCAGTATTACAGGAACATTACCATTTCCTTTGATTTGGTACCCTCTCTTGTTGCCAAGGTATATTTTTGCACCGCTGCTAATTACTTTGAAGTCTTCAATCCATTGTCTGTTACCTGTCATGTGGGTGGACGCTCTTGAATCCACATACCACGTATTTGCTTCATCATTCTCATCGGAATCAGCCATAAACAATCTGAGGTCCTGGTTATGGTCATCATCAGCAAAGTGCCCTGCATGTATCTTGTATCTCTGTTGATCTTAATCAAACTTCTTCTTTCGACAATGTTTAACCATATGGCCAATTTTACCACAATAGAAACATTTTATTGCTGAATCATTCATATTTGATGACATACCTTGAGATGGAATCAACCTTTTTTGTGGTGTACCTCCACCTCCATGTCCTCCATTTACCTTCCCTTTGAAGGGCTTCTCCTTTGCCATTAAAACAAGATCTGAATTCTGGGGTTTCAGGGTCATCCACCTTTCTTCATCTTGAATTAGAATCCCTATCAATTCTTCAAATTCCGGGGCTTTCTCTCTCGCATTCAAGCATGTGATAAACATCTAATAGTCGTCAGTCATACCATTCATAGTAATTGTTACTAGATCAATATTAAGTTTACTACTTCTCCTATGTCACCAAGCTTGTCTTTGAGGTCCTTGACGCAAGAGATGAACAGAGCTACCGTTTCATTCTCCTCCATTTTAATGGAGAGAATCTTGCTTTTCAGGAGCAATAGGCGATCTGTATTTCTGATTTCGTACAGATCCTTGAGAGTTATCCAGATCTCATTTGCTGATTTGCACTCTCAGATATGAGGGATAATGTAGTCTTTGACTACCATTTTCAATGTTGTTTTCACGTTGTTCTCCCTCTTCTCCTAATCATGTACTGTTGCAGCTGTTCTGCCTCCTAGAACTGTACGTTTCAATTCATCACCATTTATGATCCCCCATGCACTATGCCCCCAACATAGTC
Source organism: Pinus albicaulis (assembly GCA_034641835.2). Taxonomy (NCBI): domain Eukaryota; kingdom Viridiplantae; phylum Streptophyta; class Pinopsida; order Pinales; family Pinaceae; genus Pinus; species Pinus albicaulis. Next base: position 1,378,315,228 of record CM076575.1, on the reverse strand, counting down.
TGCAACTCGAATTTCCAATTAGAATAATTGGAACCTTAGAGTTTGTTGCTCTCGTTCAAATATACCTCCATCAAATTATTCATCTTGTCACAAAAAATGACTTCCAACAATTGACAAAAAACCCAAATCTACAAACAGATCTACCCCACATCCACAAAAAAATAATTTCAAGAAACATATCTACCTGATCTTCGACCACTCTGCCATGCTTATCTACGCACTGCACCACGGGCTCACATGTTCCTCTTCCACGACCTCTTCTATTGCAAGCTCACAAGGTCCTCTGTTACGGATCATGCTTGCAGTGATCCTCACAATTTACCTGTGATCTGCTACTACCTCTGCTGCCATACCTCACTGGCTCCTCTAGCACGATCTCAATTGATCTTCAGGCACAAGCTCTCTGGCTTAACAGGCACAAGCTCTTTGGCTCAATTGGCACTCCATGACATCAGCTCATTGCCTCCACGACGCTCCACAAAACGAGCTCTCTGGCCACTCTAAGATAAGCTTTATGGATCCTCCAACACGAGCTCATTGGCCCTTCTTTCACCTTGACAACCAAATCAACAGTGCTCGAAACCCATTCTGATGCCTAGTTGGTCACGCTGAGCAAAAATTTCGTAAGGGTAATATGTATCAATGTTGGTTTTCCATGCGCTTCTGTGTTGATTTCAGAGATCAACGTTGTTTTGTGGCACAGGTCTGCGCTGATCGATGCTTCTTTGTCTCCAACGAACGTGATGATCAACGTTTCCTTCAAATAGAATAACAGCCTCACTCAACCTCACTTAGGCCACCAGGGGGTTCTCTTCTGTGGCCTGGACACTCATAGGGATCAAAGAATTCTGGCTTTGATTCAGCCATGGAGCTATGATACCATGATAAAAATGGCAGGATGAAATTTGTTAAGTAATATTAGTTAGCTCTACAATGAGAGACTACAACAAGAGGGACTACGTCTATAGGTTGCTCTTCATTCTCATTACAATAAAAAAATATATAGCTTATGTGCATATAGAGAAGCTAGAATCAATACCTAAGAAATAGGAACAAACTCCTAATCTAAGGTTCTAGCGAACCAAATCTCTCTAATTAAGTTTCTCCATTATCTTCAACATTTTTTTTGGTTCACTATAAAAAAATAATAATCAAACCCAAAATATTTCATTATAATATTGAAACCTAGTTTTATTCCAATCATACTATTTCAAATTATAGATGTGATGTATTAGAAGTTAGTAGGATTTCTATAACAAAATAATATTTTGATAAGTAAAATAATATTAAGAAATGTGTTTGAAAATAAAGTATTATTAAATTAATAATATTAATATTATTTTAAATGATAATGTAGTTCTAAAGTTAAGTCATTAAAATTTAAAGGAATTGACTACGTCAAACCTTTAATAAAAAGGAGTGTTTTAAATATATTATTTTACAAAGCATACAATTTAAATATCTTGCATGTTCTATGGAAGTTTTTTTTTTTAATTATGTTGCAAATTTTTATTAATAGAAAAAAAGAAGATTATATAGATATAACATCTCTTGGTAAAAAAAACTAATTGTAGTTTTATAGTGACATCTAAAAAACAAAACTATATTGCCAAGCCTAAGAGAAGTAACATGGGGCATTCAAATAATTGCATAGATGAGAAGTATCTAGTGGAAAAAAAAACCAGTAGATAGCCACCAACAACTATTAAGTACATCATAAGTATAATATGAAAAATGGCATAGTGGACATGTTAGTCAAAGATGATGAGTGGAGGAGAGTGTGCACCTGACGTGTTCAGAGGTGGAACGTTGTTTAAAGGTGGAGTTTTGTTGATTGTTTCGTTCTCCTTAAGGTCATTTGATTTTACCCTTGAGTCATAAACAATATATTTTTCCACGTGATTCAATATGACCACTATTTCGTCAAGGTCGTATATGATGTCCGTCATAATTCTCTTGATATATTCTTGTTGGTCAAAAAGCTTGTAATTGTCAATTTCTTTGTCCTGAATAACCATACTAAGCAAAGTTTCAATTTGTCAGTGAGTAGTGATGGAGTGGAGGAAGTGCAATTTTACTTTTGTAGAAATTTGAATAATAGCTAAATTATTCACCGAGATTATCCTGATTACACACTATTTAAGCTTCATGCATAATACATAACCTCTTCTACAATTGATCATCAATATGCGGAAATAGAAGCAGTCACATGCGCACATTAAAATATAATCAAGCACACATATAACACAGTATGTAATGGGGAGAGCTTATAGCTGAAAACCCCCAGCTATCTGTATATTATAATGATAGAGAACATGTAACAATACATAGCACAAAGCTCCTCACATCTCTCAGCACTATCTCACATGCTACACACAAACTAGCTCAGATATAGAACAAGTCACAAGTTCAAATCTCCTCCACAAAATCTTACTGCCTCTCTCATGATCCAAGATGAGAATGAATGAGATCCAAGTTCAAATCACTGACCTGTGCCAATCCTCATTGGAAATCTCAATCAATGTGTGTGCAAATCTCATGCACAGCTATAGTCACAATTGATAGTAGACTCACCCTTTCACCCACCTCTAACACTGGTCTCCACTGAACTATCCATGCATTGCAGTTAACTGATGTGTTATTTAGTTGATTTATGAGTTAATAATTAGTGAATTAATTCACACCACTCATCACTAGTGTATTTTCCATTTAAACTAAATACAACTATTTCAACTAAGTTAAACCGAACACAACTCCACCAACTTTCTCATCAACTCCACCAAACTCTGCCACATGAGTTCTAACTGAAGTCAACCATGCAATAGCTCAACTAACCCATAGGAAAAGCGTATTTCCTTCTGTCAGCTGCATGTGTCACATCCAAGCATCAAACTGAAGTGCTCCAAGAGGAAAATATAATGTTTATAGTCTAAATATTATTAAAGGTTAATAATATTTGACAGTTCTATTTTTAGCCCGGCAGTCTAAAAATAGAAACCGCCCAATGTCTAAAAATAGAGGTCCATCTATTTTTACCAACTCGACCAATCATCCATAAATAGCATCCTGCAACTCATAGACCATGACCCATATGTCTAAAAATAGACATAGTCTAAAAATAGACTTTGCGCCAAAAATAGCCTGTGGGCCCACTTAGTGAAGGCGACTTCATTTCACTAAGCTCCATCATCTTGTTGCATTTTCAACACTACCTCTCAACAAGATATGGATTATCTACAACCCCTATCCTGTCTCTGTGGTATTCGAATTTGCTCCTAGTGAGCGCCTTCGTCAAGATATCAACATCCTGATCCTCCGTGGGAATGTATGAAAGTAACATGATTCTCCGCTGCACACAATATCTGATATGATGGTACATGATGTCGATGTGTTTGGATCTATCATGAAATATTGGATTAGCTGAGAGTTTAATACAACTCTGGTTATCACAATAAATCACAGTAGGCTCCAAGTGTGACCCGAACAACCCGACCAGGATCTTCCTCATTCATATGACCTCGCATGCAGCCAAGCTTGCTGCCATATAATCAGCCTCTGCTGAACTGAGTGCCACGGATCTCTGCTTCCTGCTGTACCAAGAAACTGTTGTCGACCCGATACTGAAGATCCCTCCAGATGTGCTCTTTCTGTCCGTTGGGCTCCTTTCCCAATCTTTCTGTCCCAGTGAAGCCACATGGCTTCACCTCATCCTCTGTCTGCAATACACAAGCCATATCCCCGATGTGCCTCTGAATACTTGCAATACATGCTTGCCTACCTTCCAGAAGGGCTTGGTAGGCTTAACCATAGCTTGTGAAAGCTGGTTAACAGCATAGCATATATCGGGTCGTGTATTGACCAGATACATAAGCGACCCCACCAACTGTCGATAAACAGTGGCATCCACTACCTCCGCTGAAGTAGCATCCTCCTTCCTCCAACCACCAGGAAGAGGAGTATCAACAAGCTTGCAGTCATGCATGTTGAACTTCTCCAGTATCTCCCGAGCATACTTACCCTGAGAAAAAACAGTCCACCACTGCGCTGCCAAATTTCCAATCCCAGAAAATAATGAAGGAGGCCCAAGTCCTTCATCTCAAACTCTTTCGCAAGATCCTCCTTGCATGAGAGTATCCGTGACTCATCACCCGTCAAAATCAAATCATCTACATAAAGTACAATGATCAGCAACTTACCCTCCACCACAATCTGGTACAGGTTAGGATCCGCCTCACTCTTAGAGAATCCAAGTCCGGTGAAATAACTGTCTATCCATGCGTACCAAGCACGAGGTGCTTTTTTCAACCCATACAGTGCTCTCTTGAGTCTACACACATGCGACTCACTGCTGAAGATCTCGAAACCTTCGGGCTGCTCTATGTACACCTCCTCCTCAATGACTCCGTCGAGGAACACAGTCTTCAAATCCATCTGATGAATGTGCCACCCCATCTGCGCTGAGAGAGCTAGGATCGTCCGTATGGAAGAGTACCTTGCGACAGGTGCAAAAGTCTCCTCATAATCGATCTCCTCTATCTGTGAGAAGCCTCTGGCAAAAAATCTTGCCTTGTAATTCTCCACACTCCCGTCAGCCGCCTGCTTCACTTTGTAGATCCATCTCGAACCCACCACTGATTTCCCTTCCAGTCTTGGGACAATCTCCCATGCACTGTTTCTGACAATCGAATCATACTTTTCCACCATGGCATCTACCCATGCGGGGTCCTCCACAGCTTCCTCGAAAGAGGATGGCTCTGTCACGACACATTTGCTCACAAGAGCCATGTATCCAGTGTACCGGTCCGGTGACTGTCTCTGTCTGCGCTGTGCTGTAGGTGGTCCTACAACCTTTTCTGCATCTTGAGCCAGTCGCTCAGCTTCTGTAGTGCGCTTCCGCCCTCTGATGGTTGGTGCTGCATGAGTGGTCTCTTCCACTCCATGAACTTCCTCTTGTGGCTGATCCACATCCTGAAGCTCATCCTTAAGAACTAATAGCTCCTCATCTGCATGCAAGTGTGGCTCCCTCTCAAGCGAACACTTCATGGCTTTCTCCTCCTGAAATTTGATATCCCGTCGCACAACAGTCTTGCGACTGTCTGGAAAATACACACGATATTTGTGGGGCATATCAGTGTACCCCACAAATATCCCAACCTCTGCGGTCGGCTCCAGCTTCTTCCTGGCATCCTTCATCACATGAATGTAAACAGGTGAACCAAAAATCCTCAAATGGGAAATATCGGGCCTCTTACCAGAAAACGCCTCCTCGGGTGTACTCATGCCAAGTATCCTGTGAGGACAGCAGTTTACGCACATATCTTTGCGGTGTTGTGCCTCATACTGGTGAATGGGTAAGGCCCAGGTCATGCAACATCGCCGTACGACACCCACGATCGTTACCTGTTCTTCGCTAAGAAACCCCATTAGCATGGGTTGTAGAGGTGCCATGAGCTCTCTCGTGAATTCATACTGCTTGTTGCAAGTCTTGAATTCAGCAAAGATGAATTCACCACCGTGTCGCTCTAAGAGCCTTCACATGCTTCGTTTCCTTCTCAACCGGCGCCTTGAACTCACAGAACTTTGAGTATGCTCTCGCTCTTCTTTTGCATGAAGAAGATCAACACTTTGAGAAAATCATCCAACAAAGATCACCTGGTATAAACCAACTGTGTCAAACTGCGAGAAAAGGTCCACACACGTCTGTGTGAATTCTCTCAAGGATCATCGTGGCGCGACTATCCTTCTCGTGAAAGGTGGCTTTCACAAATTTCCCCAAGGTACACCCCTTGCACTGATCTGACTGCGCAAGAGTGCCTTTAGGAAGCCCAGTAGAAATCTGCTGCAGTATCTTCAAAGCTCCATGGTGAAGGTGGCCCAATCTCCGGTGCCACAACTTGCCATCATCCCAGCTCACCACTCCTTCAACCTTGCATGCCATTGCTGCACAGCCATCTACATGCAATTGATAAAGGTTCTTGACTCGAACCCCTATCTTCCGGGTTTCTCCAGTTGTCTTACTGCGCAGGAAAGCTTTTCCCTCGCTGAAGAAAACATCATACCCCTTGTCTTCTAACATCGCCACAGAGATCAGATTCTTCTTCAATCCTGGAACATGCATCACTTCCTTCAATACGAAGGGTTTACCAGACTCCCTCTCAAAGGAAATGGTACCAATACCAGTCGCACTGTATCTACCATCATCGCCCATCTCGATGTGCACTCCAAGATCTTTCTCATCTAGATCTGAAAACAAATCTCGATCTCTTGTCATGTGAAAAGACGCACCACTGTCCAAGAACCAAACTGAACCCATCACACTTGATACTAAGCATGCGATCAGTGAAAAATCCAGCTCAAACTGTGAGGCTAAGGCCTCTCCCGCTGCAGATCCAGCAGCATGCTTATTTTTCTTCTTTTGCGGACAATTTATGGCATAATGTCCGTGCTGGTGACAGTGAAAGCACTTCACCTTGGACATGTCTTGCTTCTTGCCTTTTGCACCGGAATGAGAATCTTTCTTGCTCTTCCCCTTCTTTTCTTTGGCAGCCAAAGCGCAATTTTCTTAATCACATGCCTTTGATGAAGGTTCGTCCCTGGTACTCCGCCTTATCTCCTCTTGCATGAGATCCGACCAAAGTCGCTCCCATCCTGGCAATTTATCCCGACCATTGACAGAGTCCTAATAGGAATGCCAACTCTTCGGAAGACCAAGGAGAGCCAAGTCCACCAAGTCCTCCTCATCTACAGTCACCCCCACACTTCCCAGCTCATCCCTGCATTGGGTAAACTTCGTGAGGTACTTGGGTATACTGTCGCCTTTCTCCATCTTTATGTTTCTGAGTTTATCCTTGAGCGCCAACTTCCTCTGGTCGCTCTTGCTTTGGAATAAATCTGTCAACGCTTTCCACATCAAGTATGGAGAATTTTTTTCCATGCAGTCTGGATACAATGTGATCCTTCACGCCCTCCAACAGAATCCTTCAACATTTTGCTGTCTTCTTTTGCCAAGCCTCAACTTGAGCAACATCAGTAGGCTTTGGAACTTCAACATCTATGAACTCCTTCAACCCATTGTCATCTAACACCGCCTCCATCCTGTCCTTCCATGCAACATAATTCGAGCTACCCTCAAGGGCATACTCCAGTCGCAATCCGTTGAAAGACATTTCAACTTCGACACCAAGAAAACTCTTCTACAAATTCGAATTCCACCAGCTCAAAACTCAACCGCTTCTGATCTGTGAGAACAAAGTATTTCTAGCACAGAGATCGACTGTAGGGGCATTTACTGGATATATCACCTTTCAAGGAAAGGATGGATCCAGAGGCTCCCTGGCCCGCTTACAGACTCTGTCTACCAAAATAAATTGTAATCACTGTAATAGATCCCATGATCAATTTTCCTCTGATACCATGTAGAAATTTGAATAATAGCTGAATTATTCACCGAGATTATCCTGATTACACACTATTTAAGCTTCATGCATAATACATAACCTCTTCTACAATTGATCATCAATATGCGGAAATAGAAGCATTCGCATGCGCACATTAAAACATAATCAAGCACACATATAACACAGTATGTAATGGGGAAAGCATACAGCTGAAAACCCCCAACTATCTGTATATTATAATGATAGAGAACATGTAACAATACATAGCACAAAGCTCCTCCATGACTCTCGGCACTATCTCATGCTACGGACAAACTGGCCTCGGATATAGAACAAAGTCACAAGTTCAAATCTCCTCCACAAGTCTACTGCCTCTACGCAATCCAAGATGAGAATGAATGAGATCCAGGATTCAAATCCTTTGGCTTATATTAGCAATCCTCATTGGAAATCTCAATCAATGTGTGTTCAAAATCTCATGCACGATTATAGTCACAACTGATAGTAGACTCACCTTTCACCCACCTCTAACACTGGTCTCCACTGAACTGTCCATGCATTGCAGTTAACTGATGTGTTCTTTAGTTGATTTATGAGTTAATAATTAGTGAATTAATTAATAATTAATTCACACCACTCATCACTAGTGTATTTGTCAGTTAGACTAGATACAACTAGTTCAACTAAGTTAAACCGAACACAACTCCACCAACTGTCTCATCAACTCCACCAAACTCTGCCACATGAGTTCTAACTGAAGTAAACCATGCAATAGCTCAACTAACCCTTAGGAAAAGCGTATTTCCTTCTGTCAGCTGCATGTGCCACATCCAAGCATCAAACTGAAGTGCTCCAAGAGGATAAGATAATGTTTATAGTCTAAATATTATTAAGGATTAATAATATTTGACTGTTCTATTTTTAGCCCGGCAGTCTAAAAATAGAAACCGCTCAATGTCTAAAAATAGAGGTCCATCTATTTTTACCAACTCGACCAATCATCCATAAATAGCATCCTGCAACTCATAGACCATGATCCATATGTCTAAAAAATAGACATAGTCTAAAAATAGACTTTGCGCCAAAAATAGCCTGCGGGCCCACTTAGTGAAGGCGACTTCATTTCACTAAGCTCCATCATATTGTTGCATTTTCAACACTCCCTCTCAACAAGATATGGATTATCTGCAACCCCTATCCTGCCTCTGTGGAATTTGAATTTTCTCCTGGTGAGCGCCTTCGTCAAGATGTCAGCATCCTGATCCTCCGTGGGAATATATTAAAGTAACATGATTCTCTGCTGCACACAATCTCTGATATGATGGTACCTGATGTCGATGTGCTTGGATCTATCATGAAATACTGGATTAGCCGAGAGTTTAATGCAACTCTGGTTATCACAATAAATCACAGTAGGCTCCAATTGTGACCCGAACAACTCGACCAGGATCTTCCTCATCCATCTAGCCTCGCATGCAGCCAAGCTTGCTGCCATATACTCGGCCGCCTCCATATACTCGGCCTCTGTGAAGCCAAAGTGCCACGGGATCTGCGATTCTAATAGGCAATGGTAATAGGCCCGTCGGGGAGGATGCCCCGGATGTGCTCTTCACATCGTTGGGCTCCTGCCCAATAAATAGAAGTAAAGCCACATAGCTTCTCATCCTCTGTCATGCCACCACAAGCCATATCTGATGTGCCCAAATATGCACGCAATACAGCAACACTGCCTTCGAGAAGAGCTTGGTAGGCTTAACCATAGCTTGTGGTGGTTAACGACATAGCATATGTCCAGATCGTGTATTGACCAGATACATAAGCGACCCCACCAACTGTTGATAGACAGTGGCATCCACTACCTCTGCTGAAGTAGCATCCTCCTTCCTCCAGCCACCAGGAAGAGGAGTGTCAACAGGCTTGCAGCCTTGCATGTTGAACCTCTCCAGAATCTCCCGGGCATACTTGCCCTGAGAAACAAACAGTCCTCCGCTGCGCTACCAAATCTCCAATCCCAAGAAATAATGAAGGATGCCCAAGTCCTTCATCTCAAACTCTCGTGTAAGATCCTCCTTGCATGAAAGTATCAACTGCTCATCGCCAGTCAAAATCAGATCATCTACATACAGTACGATGATCAACAGCTTCCCCTCCACCACAATCTGGTACAGGTTTGGATCCACCTCACTCTTAGAGAATCCAAGCCCGGTGAAGTAGCTGTCTATCCGAGTGTACCAAGCACGAGGTGCTTGCTTCAGCCCGTACAGTGCTCTCTTGAGTCGGCACACATGCGACTCACTGCTGAAGATCTCAAAACCTTCAGGCTGCTCTATGTGCACCTCCTCCTCAATAACTCCATTGAGGAACGCAGTCTTCACATCCATCTGATGAATGTGCCACCCCATCTGCGCTGAGAGAGCAAGGATCGTCCGTATGGAAGAGTACCTTGCGACAGGTGCAAAAATCTCCTCATAGTCAATCCCCTCGATCTGTGAGAAGCCACGGGCGACAAATCTCGCCTTGTACTTCTCCACACTCCCGTCAGCCGCCTGCTTCACCTTGTAGATCCATCGCGAACCTACAACTGATTTCCCAACCGGTCTTGGGACAATCTCCCATGCCCTGTTCCTGATGATCGAATCATATTCTTCGATCATGGCATCAACCCATGCGGGTTCCTCCACAGCTTCCTCAAAAGAGGATGGCTCTGTCACAACACATTGACTCATAAGAGCCATGTATCCAGTGTACCGATCCGGTGACTGTCTCTGTCTGCGCTGTGCTGTGGGTGGTCCTACAACCTTCTCTGCATCCCGAGCCAGTCGCTCAGCTTCTGTAGTGCGCATGCGCCCTCTGATGGTTGGCGCTGCCTGGGTGGTTTCTTCCACCTCCTGAACCTCCTCTTGTGGCCAGTCCATCTGATAGAGCTCATACTTAGGAACTAATAGCTCCTCATCTGCATGCAAGTGTGGCTCCCTCTCAAGCGAACACTTCATGGCTTTCTCCTCATGAAATTTGATATCCCATCGCACAACAGTCTTGCGACCGTCCGGAAAATACACACGATAGTTGTGGGGTGTACGTTGCACTTACAAATATCCCAACCCTCGCGGTTGGCCCTAACTTTCTTCCTGGCATCCTTCGTCACATGCATGTAGACAGGTGAACCAAAAATCCTCAAATGGGAAATATCAGGCCTCTTGCCAGAAAACGCCTCCTCCGATGTACTCATGCCAAGTATCTTGTGAGGACAACGGTTCTACACATATACTGCAGCATTGCATGCCTCCGCCCACAAGTGAAGGGGTAGGCCCTGATCATGCAACATCGCCCGTGCAACACCCACGATCGTTCTATTCTTTCGCTCAGCAACCCCGTTCTGCTGTGGGTTATGGGGTGCTATGAGCTCTCTCCGAATTCCTTCTGCGCTGCAAAAGTCCTTGAATTCGGCAGAGATGAATTCACCACCATTGTCGCTCCTAAGAGCCTTCACATGCTTCCCCGATTCCTTCTCAACCAGCGCCTTGAACTCACAGAACTTTGAGTATGTCTCGCTCTTCTTCTGCATGAAGAAGATCCAACACTTTCGAGAAAAATCATCAACAAAGATCACATAGTACCTGTGCTTTGCTGTCGAACCTACTGAGAGAGGTACACACACGTCTGTGTGGATTCTCTCAAGGATCGTCGTGGCGCGACTATCCTTCTCGTGAAAGGTGGATTTCACAAATTTTCCCAAGGTACACCCCTTGCACTGATCTGACTACGCAAGAGTGCCTTTAGGAAGCCCAGTAGAAATCTGCTGCAGTATCTTCAAAGCTCCATGGTGAAGGTGGCCTAATCTCCGGTGCCACAACTCGCCATCATCTCGGCTCACCACTTCTTCAGCCTTGCATGCCATTGCTGCACAGCCATCTACATGCAATTGATAAAGGTTCTTGACTCGAACCCCTATCTTTCCGGTTTCTCTAGTTGTCTTACTGCGCAGGAAAGCCTTTCCCTCGCTGAAGACAACATCATACCCCTTGTCTTCTAACATCGCCATAGAGATCAGATTCTTCTTCAATCCTGGAACATGCATCACTTCCTTCAATACGAAGGGTTTACCAGAATCCCTTTCAAAGGAAATGGTACCGATACCGGTCGCATTGTATCTACCATCATCGCCCATCTCGATGTGCACTCCAAGATCTTTCTCATCCAGATCTGAAAACAAATCTCGATCTCCTGTCATGTGAAAAGACGCACCACTGTCCAAGAACCAAACTGAACCTATCACACTTGATACCAAGCATGCGATCAGCGGAAAATCCAGCTCAAACTGTGAGGCTAAGGCCTCTCCCGCTGCAGATCCAGCAGCATGCTTATTTTTCTTCTTTTGCGCACAATTTGTGGCATAATGTCCGTGCTGGTGACAGTGAAAGCACTTCACCTTGGACATGTCTTGCTTCTTTCCTTTCGCACCGGAATGAGAAGCTTTCTTTCTCTTCCCCTTCTTTGCTTTGGTAGCCAAAGCGCAATTTTCTTCATCAGATGCCTTTGATGAAGGTCCGTCCCTGGTACTCCGCCTTATCTCCTCTTGCATGAGATCCGACCAAAGTCGCTCCCATCCTGGCAATTTCTCCCGACCATTGACAGAGTCCTGATAGGAATGCCAACTCTTCGGAAGACCAAGGAGAGCCAATTCCACCAAGTCCTCCTCATCTACAGTCACCCCCACACTTCCCAGCTCATCCCTGCATTGGGTGAACTTCGTGAGGTACTTGGGTATACTGTCGCCTTTCTCCATCTTTATGTTTTTGAGTTTATCCTTGAGCGCCAACTTCCTCTGGTCACTCTTGCTTTGGAATAAATCTGTCAACGCTTTCCACATCAAGTATGGAGAAGTTTTTTCCATGCAGGCTGGATACAATGTGATCCTTCACGCCCTCCAATAGAATCCTTCGACATTTTGCTGTCTTCTTTTGCCAAGCCTCAACTTGAGTAGCATCAGTAGGCTTTGGGACTTCAACATCTATGAACTCCTTCAACCCATTTTCATATAACACCGCCTCCATCCTGTCCTTCCATGCAACATAATTCGAGCTGCCCTCAAGGGCATACTCCAGTCGCAATCCGTTGAAAGACATTTCAACTTCGACACCAAGAAAACTCTTCTGCAAATTCGAATTCCACCAGCTCAAAACTCAACCGCTTCTGATCTATGAGAACAAATTATTTCTAGCACAGAGATCGACTGTAGGGGCATTTACTAGATATATCACCTTTCAAGGAAAGGATGGATCCAGAGGCTACCTGGCCCGCTTACAGACTCTGTCTACCGAAATAAATTGTAATCACTGTAATAGATCCCATGATCAATTTTCCTCTGATACCATGTAGAAATTTGAATAATAGCTGAATTATTCACCGAGATTATCCTGATTACACAATATTTAAGCTTCATGCATAATACATAACCTCTTCTACAATTGATCATCAATATGCGGAAATAGAAGCAGTCGCATGCGCACATTAAAACATAATCAAGCACACATATAACACAGTATTTAATGGGGAAAGATTATAGCTGAAAACCTCCAACTATCTGTATATTATAATGATAGAGAACATGTAACAATACATAGCACAAAGCTCCTCACAGCTCTCAGCACTATCTCACATGCTACACACAACCTAGCTTAGATATAGAACAAGTCACAAGTTCAAATCTCCTCCACAAGTCTGCCTGCCTCTACTGCGCAATCCAAGATGAGAATGAATGAGATCCAAGTTCAAATCCCACTGGCTTGTACTGCGCAATCCTAATTGGAAATCTCAATCAATGTGTGTGCAAATCTCATGCACAACTATAGTCACAATTGATAGTAGACTCACCCTTTCACCCACCTCTAACACTGGTCTCCACTGAACTGTCCATGCATTGCAGTTAACTAATGTATTCTTTAGTAGATTTATGAGTTAATAATTAGTGAATTAATTAATAATTAATTCACACCACTCATCACTAGTGTATTTTTCAATTAGACTAAATACAACTAGTTCAACTAAGTTAAACCGAACACAACTCCACCAACTGTCTCATCAACTCCACCAAACTCTGCCACATGAGTTCTAACTGAATTCAACCATGCAATAGCTCAACTAACCCTTAGGAAAAGCGTATTTCCTTCTATCAGCTGCATGTTCCACATCCAAGCATCAAACCGAAGTGCTCCAGGAGGATAAGATAATGTTTATAGTCTAAATATTATTAAGGGTTAATAATATTTGACTGTTCTATTTTTAGCCCGGCAGTCTAAAAATAGAAACCGTCCAATGTCTAAAAATAGAGGTCCATATATTTTTACCAACTTGACCAATCATCCATAAATAGCATCCCGCAACTCATAGACCATGATCCATATGTCTAAAAATAGACATAGTCTAAAAATAGACTTTGCGCCAAAAGTAGCCTGCGGGCCCACTTAGTGAAGGCGACTTCATTTCACTAAGCTCCATCATCTTGTTGCATTTTCAACAACTTTCTTGAGCTTTCCAAGATTAGGAACCTATTTCAAAGAGCTGCTTCCAATTTCAAAATAAAAGTGATATATCTAGTCCCCGAAATCCCTTACTTCCAATTGTAGAATCTCCTTACGAACTTCGAGAGGAGCGGAACAAAAAAATGTGGCTACCGATTCCCAACCAAATAGTTATCGATGCCTTGAGGAGGAACTACCTAAAGCGCCACCCTGGCAACAAGGAAGACTTTGTCGTGGATCCATCTTCACCAAGAACCTGCCAAGAAAAGACAAGACCAAGACTCGAAGCTAGTGGTAGAGGACCCAACTACAAGCCTTACTAGTAAGACAAAACCTACGAAAGAAGTGAAACTTAAAGAAATTTTTAAAATAGACTTCCTGCTCACTGGTAGACTAGGTGGAGGAGGGTGAATTACATTCAATCAGAGAAAACCAACTGAATCTAAAATGACAAACACACACAACAAGATAAGCTCACTGAGTCCTAGGGAACAAGGTAAACAAAACTGAACGAGGTGGTAGTTCCTAGATAAAAAGAGGATGAGAGAGGGAAATTTTTCTATCATAACCAGAATGATAAAGTGCCTTGCAACCATACTCCACTAACCAATACTAGACAATAAAAATAAATGTCCCCCAAGTCAGAATTTTGGGAGGTCGTTGAACTAAGATTTGCAACTAGTTAAAAAATGGGGCCTTGACCTAGAACTATGTAGAAATAGTAAAAAAAAAATTGACACCATAGATGAAAAAATTTGTGAAACCAATATAAACTCCCATAGTACATAGTCAAGGGAATTAGGATTACCCAAGTATGCAAGATATGAGGATTTCAAACTAAAGAGTGAGGTTGATAAAGGGTCCGAAGACACTACGTATCCAACCGGTTTTCCACTGCAACCTTTTGAAGAGTGAACCAGAACCATGCACCTACCCTATGTGATAGAAAACCGACAAAACCATAATACCCAATTCTCCTCCACCTCGGGCCAAAACAAAGTTTCATATAAATAACGAGCTACATAAGTGCATGAGCAACATAATTAAAACATGGCTCCTTCATTATCTATAGTTGTAGCCAACTGTATTGAAAACCCCACATTTTTTACCATCCCAAAACAATGACCCAAAACGAGTTCATCAATGAACATTCCCTTAGTGACAGTATGAAGGCCTTCAATAACCAATTTCCCATGGGGACGAATCTCCTTGCCTGCACAAGCAAGGGAGGTTTTGTTAACTGAAACTAAGATCCAAAGAGCTAACTTAACCTTATGCATGCAATATTTATTATGATTGATCCTAGGTTTGTGGCTCCCATGGTGAGAGCTCTTAGCATGCCATGTGCGGCCTAAACAGTGCCATGTGGAGAGGCGAACTTCTCCTTGAGAATCGCCACATCCCACCCCATACAAAATCATAACATGTGAATGATATATTTTTCCAGAAAACGGTTGTGGGAGAGACCCTCCCTACCTATAATACCCTATCGTTCCATGATATCACAAGGTCCGTGAAACACTGTCATCGGGGAATTGCATCTGCCTCAACTATTGAGGCTACTCAACCACTACACCTACCATTTAAATCATAATAAAAATATGATAATATGAAATTTTCTGGATTAAATTTTTGCCATAAAAAATTAAATATAATGAAATTTGATAATGTGTGAAATTATTATTATTAAATTTGTGGTTTACAAATAATTTCTATTATATTGTTGTAATTTAAATAAACCTAACAAAATTTGATATTGTGGGAATTTTTTATAATTAAATTTTTAGTTTAAAAAAAAGTCAAATTGTTATATTGTTGTACTTGAATTTGTATTTAACTTGTGTTAAAAAATCATAATAAAATTTTACAATGTGTGAAACTTGTAGTATTAAGTTCATTCTTGTTTAATTATTATTATTATTATTATTTAATTATATTGTGATAGTGTTACATGCAACTTTGTATTTAGTTACATTTAATGAGTCAAATTGTGTATGTATCCTTGTATTTAGCTAGGGTAGTTTTCAACTTCCGTAATTGTCTAGGTTAAGGTGACTGCCATCTAAGTTGTTCAAGTTAAAGTGAATATGTGATCTAGGTTGTCCACATTATGAAACCTTGGAGTGATCATGCCAACCATCACTCTAAATATTGGTGGGGAGATGGTCATATTATAAACAAGTGGACTTTGGTGGTGAATATGCCAATTTGTTGTGTAAGGTCAATGAGAAAAGGGAAATGATTTGTTATTTAGGGCCAGGGGAACTTTTCTAATATACCAACACTATAAATGATGGTGGAAAAATGTCCACAATATAAATAGGGGTTGTTTACAGGTGAACACACCAACTTGTTATGTATTGTCAACTAAAAAATAAGAATATGTTATTTAAGGCCCACTGGAAAAGGAGAACTTGTTAAACCTTAGGGTGAGCATACCACTCATTACTCCAAAGTATGGTGGACAAATGTCCAAATTCTAAAGAGATGGAGTTTAGGGGTCAACATGCCAATTTATTGTATAAAGTAAATGGCAAAAGGAAAACAATGTGTTACTTAAGGTCAACATCAAAAAGGAAACTTTTCCAACACATCACTCTAAATAATTGTGGAGAGATATTCAAATTCTAAATAGGTGGTGTTTAGAGGAGAACATGCCAACTTGTTATATAAAATCAATGGAAAAAGAAGACTTCACCCAACAAAAACTTATTGAGATGACATACAGCATTACTCCTGATAATAATTGGAAAATATTATTATTCTAAATAAAAAGAGTTTGGTGATAAACATGCCAACTTATTATTATGTAAAATCAATGAAAAAATAGGAACTTATTATTTATAATTAATGGAGAATACTTATTATTTATAATTAATAGAAAAGTTAAAGCTTTTTGAACCTCTCCTTGAGCATACCAACCATCACAGTAATCAAACTAATAGATGATGAACAAATATCAAATTACTTTAATAGATGATGAACCAATATCAAATTTCGATGATGAACCAATCTCAAATTTCTTTAATAGATGATGAACCAATATCAAATTTCTTTAAAATAAGTATGTAAATCATCACTCTATACCTTTTTTTAAAAGGTATCCATATTTTCAAAATATTCAAAATAAACCTATCATAACTTTTATTTTCACTATTATTGAGAAAATTCAAAGATATTATTATTATTTATACCATAAAGAATAATCAATTCCATACATAAAAGTAAAAGTGAGATATAAAAATATATTTAATGTAAAATTTAGATATATAAATATTTAATATTATATTAAATTAAATGAATTGTTTTAATCTGAAATTAATAAAATTTAACTTTTTAATATAAATAGTTTATAAAATTATCTATAAAACAAAAGCCATGTGGTGATATGTCACTGTTTATTTGTAAACATGAATTGTGTATATAGTGTATATAGTTTTTAGTCTATTTGATTGAAATGATGTTTGTGATACACCTTGAATAGAGAAGGGTCCCTTATCCCACAAACAAAAGAGTCTCATACATCAATTTTTTATCTAGCTTAGGGGGTGATTGGAAACACACTCCAATATATTTTAATTTAATTTTTCATTATTATTTTTTATTCCTCATATTTATAATTTAAATACTTAATAATATATACTAAATTCCTCCTTAATAAGTAAGGTGATTAATAATCAAATCTTAAAAACAATTAATAATAATATTTTTACAACATATTCAAAGTCTTGAAATTAATTAAAGTTTCATGAAACTTATACTTTTATATATTATCATAATAATATGACATATAAATCCACTTGACATAAATGAATAGAATCACATGGCTCATGAACATGTAGTAAATGTTTGGGAATATCACTTATACTCAGAGGTCTTGGATTTGGTAGCAATTTGGGTGCCAAACACTAGTCATGTTGGAGGTCGGAAACACCAGTACTTGCACATATCAATATATATTGGGAAATTAAGACTTTTCTTGAAAAATTTCTCCTTGAACACAATGAAGAGAGGAAAGAGATCCTTATACAACTTATGAAATATAGGCTACACTCAAGCGAAAAAGGCTCCAAAAAGGAAAAAGTAGCAAGGCCCAAAGTAGGAGGGGTTGTAGGTTTCCAAATAATATAGAAGAGGATGATGAAGAGTTAGAGGAAGAGAATGAAAACACAAAAGAAGAGACTCAAGCTAATGGAGGTGAAGAGAACAACAATGGTCTAAGAGAAGACATCTAAAGGGGGATGGCTTCAAAGGAGATTATTATCTCTCAAAAGACAAAAGAGCAAGTGCACTTAAGAGGAAGATTAAGGGAGGCAAAAAAATAACATATATCCTAAAGTTCAAATTCAGATAAGGAAGTTACCCTCAATGCCTTATTATGAATTTATGTAATAAATATTGACCTCACATAAGTTAATTAGTTTATATTTCATGGATATTTAAAATAATTTATAAATAATAATTTATATTTATATAATTTTTTTTTTAATAATTTGGTATGTCTTCCTCTACTACAATATTATCTTATTATACCTCTTGCAAGCATTGTATTAGCATCTACATGGTATTACACATTCATTTTTCCATTGGCTATAGTTTGTCTTTGGCCAAACCTTTTTGTCGCTTATCCATAGTTTAAGATTTGGAATTCAATTTTTATTTTTGCTACTTATCCATAGTTTAGCATTATGAATTCATTTTTTGTTGTTTTATTTTAATTATTTTTTTAAATATTTTAAGAGTTAAATGTAACAAATATAAAATTATTTTTCAATAAATTTTTTGAGGAAAATCACATCAACTCATTTCCAACTACTAAGTGTAGTTCATCATAAGGAGAATGATGATTGAGCTGAGCCACACACACACACACACACACATATACTATAGAGAAGTGCAACAGTCAATGACACAAACGTTACCAAAAAATAATAAAATAATAAAATTGAACATTAAGAAAATATTAATAACTACAAATTTTACACTATTTAACTATATGATAAAAAAATATTATTAGTCCTAATATAATTAGAAACAAATTTTAAAAATAACAAAATAAGATTAAAAAAAAAAAAAATCCAAGGATAAAATAAAAACTAAAACAAACTAACAAATGAAAACATAAATAAATCACCACAATAATAATAATAATAATAATAAAATAATGAAAACATAAATAAACCAACAAGTTTAATCAACAAATGTAATATATATCTCTTGGGGTGTTGGTTAAAGGGTGATGATGTAAGCTGTCAATTCACTTATCTCTACATGTTGATGAGGATGTAAAAAGATGTAGTCCTACTAAACTTACTATATATATATATATATATATATATATATATATATATATATACAATTTATGAATCCATAAATTCATTCTAATTGTTATAATATTATATTTATAATTTATTTATTTTTTCTTTGTAAGTTCTACAAAAATGAGATTACATCATGATCATGTCCAAGAATAAAACATAATCATGTCCAAAAATAACACTTGAATAGAATAAAAAAATAAACTAGTAACTTAACATCTACCAATATCTTAACAACACACCCCATTATCTATACAAAACACTATAGACATTTATAATTAATATATATATATATATATATATATATATATATATATATATATATATATATATATATATATATATATATATATATTTTCTAAATAATTCTAATTCTATTTATAAACATATTAGTACAAAACTACCACAGCCTTGAGAAATCTTGAGAGCTGGGAGTAGAACCAGCAGCTTCCTCCTGGAGGGTGACGGTTATGAATGCAGTGACTGTTAGTCGGTCCATGGTACATACACACTGAAACTTAGCTCTTTGCGAGGTTTGACGAAGGGTGATAGGGGAAACGAGGGGCTGAGGGACAGGTTGCGAGGGGGACGCGACATGGAGAGGCTTAGAAGGAGACGCGGCATGGGAGGGATGCACCGGCCCAGAGCTACTGGCTCTTCCTCTACCGTTGCGCTTTTCCGGATAGTGCCCCTGAGAAAAGTCTTCAGACGAGGGATCAGGGCTGGAGGAAGAACGGGCGCGAACCGCTCGGCCCCTGCAACTTCCTCGTCGACTTCACATACGATGCCTAAGCCGAGGCATTCTACCTATGGAGTTGAGGCTATAGGGGCGGAATTGCAGACAAGAGGGAAATTGGGCAGTAGAGAAAGACTAGGCGTGCTTGAAACTGGACTGAGACTTCTTAGGGAAGAAAGCACTTTGAGAAGAATGGAATTCGAGCAGCGTTTCAAGACAACAGAGCAATACACATCGCCTCCCGGTCTGCGTGCGAGCGCTTGGCTCGGCGCAAGTAGGAGGACAGGAGCAACTCTGCAATGCGTGAGACTAAGAGGTAGAACGGGTATGAGCAGAGGGGAGGTGAGACGGCGCCATTAAAAACCAAATGCAGAGCAGGCTGGACCAAATGCGGTGAGGCAAGGTGATGGAACTAATGCACAGCAGGTTGGCGAAGTAAATGTGGAGTTTAATGCGCAGGTGGGAGGCTGTATGGCCACCCCACGCGCCGTGCCTCGGGACGTGCGTCCCATCACGAGCATGTACCATCCGCATCCGGAACTGCAATATCTTTGTGCACCAGAGTGGTGCAATCCTGTAGAAGAGCACTCTCATGGAGGATGTTGATGGGGCCATGTTTGAGAGTATCTGTTCCTTCCACTCCCACATTGGCCAGGAAATCAACCACTTTGTTACCATCTCTTTTTAATATGAGTAAACGAGATAGCCTTATGGATCTTGAGCCATCATTCCAACTTTTCGAGCTGCGCTACTAGTCTCCAACTAGTGACAACTTTGGCCGCAGTGGTTCCCCACAGAAGTTTATTGACCATATTGATTAACACTTGTGAGTCTCCTTCAATGACAATGGGAAAGTAGTTATTTTGCTGAGCAAGACACAATCCCTGCCACAAACCTTCCAACTCAGCTGAGTTGTTGGTGTCCCAGCCAATAGAGCCGAAGTAGATTTCTAGAGAAATGTCTTTTGAATCCCTGAAAATACCCCCAAATCCGACTTGTTAATTTTAATAAATTTAATAATACAAATTATTTCTAAAATAATTATTTTTTAAAAATAATTTTCAACCTCCATAATCCTTCTCAGTGATTATACTTAATTTTCATATAAATTTTTTAATATACTACATTTTACGAACGAAATATCAATATATAATTTATTATTAATTAAAAAAGTGTAAAATATATTTTAATATTAATTAAAAAATTATAAATTAAGTCCACTACAGCCGTTTTGATACTTACGACATGGATTGTCATGCAGCCCAAGTCTTCGGTCACGTGCATATCCCTAGAACTACGAATATATTTTGCTAAAACTGAATATAATTATGCGATCACACCTGAGGTGGTTGTGAAAATGACGGGTACCCCTCACATTAGATTTCCACTGTTGATCCTTCGATGGGTTGTTTCAGCAAACCAACGAACGGGGGACCCTACCCCACGTTAAACTTTGAAGGGACCTGGGGTGACACAATTCGTCAATTTGGGCATGTCTTAATAACAGGCCGTTGATCACTACCTTTAAAGGCCAACTAAATTTGTGCAGTTTTATTCATTGATCTAAGTTGAAACCATAGTTACCAATTCACGGCTTTTCTTTTAAACCTAACTTAAATTTAAGATTTTTTCTTCATTTAAAAATTATATTAAGAAATTTTTTTAATTTCAAAATTTTTTTATATAAATTTTTTTTTAAATAAGAGATATACATTTAGAAAATTGATAATAAAAAAATATTTTATTAAAAAATTAATTTTTAATTATCTCTTTGGACCTTATGTACCAAATTCGAACAAAAAATTTGGAAATTTTACTAGTACCAAGTATTTCTTGAAATTCGATTCAGTTCGATTAATTATTCCATCTGTTTCCCATTACAGAACCTTCTCAAACAAAATAATATTAGTAACTTGAAAGTGTTCTATATAATATTGGTAAGAGAGTGTTTTATATAATACCGTGAGGGTGTTCTACTAGTAAGAAATAAGAGTGTTCTATATAATACTGGTAAACTAAAGGAATAATCGCTAAAACAGTGTTTTAATTAATACTTGTATGAAAGTTAGGAGTCTATAATACTGGTAAACTAAAGGAATACTCGCTAAAACAGAGTTCTAATTAATATTATGAAAGTTAGGAGTGCTCGAGAGCCCCTCTGGACATTTTGGTATAGGAGATGAAACCGTGATGTATTTTCTAGCCCTGTGACTTTTTGGTAGGAAATGAAACCCTAATGTATACTTTAGTTTTCTGAAAGGATGGTTCTATTTATAATTTGTGGGCATAGAATTTTAAAGCTTGAATACATATAGATAACTACGAGTGCTTAAAAATTTAGGAAAATAAATAGAAATATTTGTCAAATTTTAATATTTTTATTTTTTAATTTCATTTTTGTTTGTGTTTAGAAAAGTTTTAAATTAAAATTTAGGAAAAGAAATAGAAATATTTATCAAATTTTAATATTTTTATTTTTCAATTTCATTTTTGTTTTTGTTTATAGAAGTTTTAAAATAATAAGGAAACAAAAATAATTGGAAAATTAGAAAATTTATATTTTTCAATTTCATTTTTTATTTTATTTAGATAAATTCTAAACAATAAGTTTAGAACAATGATCTTTGTATTTATTTATTAGATAAGATTTTAAAAAAATAAGTTTTAAAACCAAGCAACCATGTTAGATTTAGGTTTTCTAAGAGAAAATAGAGTTTTTTCCAATTTCTATAGAACTCTGTTTCTAATATTATTATATTTTCTAGAGTTACTAGAAATTATTCAAAATTTAAAATAAATTAAAAGGAAAATTATCAAAATATCTCATTTTTAATAGAAACAATATATACCTAATTATTAAAGATGTATACTATCAAATTTTTTCAGAATTAAAAATTGTATTACAATTTCTATTGTCTAATTCGAATTCAATTATAAAAATATATATAAGAATTTAGCTTTGGCCTATGTGCGTATGGCATTTTACAGCTATCAATTGGTGTTTAAAAATATGAACTATGGATATCTTTTTCCAGCTGATCCACTATGTTAAGCCCCTCTTCCACGAACCCGATTGTATTTTGTTTAATATTCTGTGTTCGATTCGTATTAACGAATTTTAGTATTTTTTTCACTTCAGTCAACCAAATTTAGTAACTATGGTTGAAACATATTTATGCTTCTGCATTCTGCAAAATGAAGAACACGAAATTCAAGCCAACATGCGGCATGCTAAATTTCAGGTTCTAATTTTGGAGAATGCGCTAATGTGCATGAAGTCTTCGTCTCAGGGTTTTTCTCAACAAGTTTTGAATTTATTTTATTCAGAGGAGAAAAAATGTTATTTGTTTTTATTATGAAAAGAAATCGTATATATATATAGAAAGAAACTGAACATGCTTACAAGCAAAATTGAGGAGAAATATAGATCTAGAGATAAACTTATGGTAAATACTGAAAATAACGTAGCAGCCTTCCCACTAAATCAAAGTATTCATGCCAATGAGCCAAAATATATTCCAAAATAAATCTGCATAGAAAGGAAGGGAACTGAAGACCAGAAGAGCAATGCCACCATATGACTGAAAAAACAAAAGCAGAAAATGCAGAAAAAAAAGAAGGCAGGGGCAGAGTATAAGAACTTGATAAGATGGAGATAAAATATGCACAAAATTGAAAAGGAGGAGTTGTAGCTCTCAGGTGAGTACTGCACCTGGAGACTACACTCAAATGGAGAGATCACTCTACATTCATGAATCAGAAATTACATCATTAAGTACATCACAAGAAATCAGGAAGTTGCAAACAGACTCCTAAATTCTAGGAACAAATTCTAAACTAAGGAGATACGTTACAACTTATGTAACATTTTCTTCATTAATACACGAACTCTTAGCATCCTTCTAAACAACTCAAACTTTACACGTGCAAGAGGCTTAGTAAAAATATCAGCCATATTGTCACAAGTTTTACAATATTCAGCAATGATTTCTTTTGACTGTAGTTTTTCTCTGACAAAATGGAACTGAGTGTCAATATGTTTGGTGTTTTTATGAAACACTGGATTGTATGCTAGTTTAATGGTGCTCTGGTTGTCACTTTGGATGGAAGTTGAGTTTTTTTGTTCTTCTCCCGCATTGTTGAGAAGGCTTCTCAACCAGATCGCTTCACACGTAGCTGCACAGAATGCTTGGTACTCAACTTCACATGAAAATAATGCTACAGTGCTTTGCTTTTTGCTGCTCCATGCTATGACCCCGGATCCTATGCTGAATGCGTAACCTGTGATAGACCTTCGATCATCCAAGTTACCTACCTAGTCTGAATCTGAAAAACTTGCTAGAGTAACATCAGATGTGTCAATGTATAAAATACCATAATTAACAGTACCACAAAGATACCTCAACACACTTTTTGCTGCTACCCAGTGACTTTCAAGTGGTGTTGACATGAATTAGCTCAACACACTAACAGAGTATGCCAAGTCTGGTCTAGTTGTTGTGAGATATATCAAACTCCCAACTAGTTGTCTGTACATAGTGGCATCCACCTCCTTATCGCCATCGTCACTGCGTAACTTCAAATTCTGCTGCAATGGTGTTGCTGCTGACCTACACTGATCCATGCCAAATTTTTCCAGCAGATTTCTGGCATACTTTCCTTGAGTAAGAAAAGTCTGTCCAGTATCTCTCCATACTTCCAATCCCAGACAGTAATGACTTCTGAGATCTTTCATTTCAAAAACTTGTGCCATCAGCCGTTTGATTTCTTTGATTAAATTATCTGCATTGCATGTTATGATCATGTCATCAACATACAAAGAAATCAAAATAATCTGCCCCAGTTTATTGTATTTGGTATACAAATTTGGGTCATTCAAACTCCTATGAAAACCATGCTCTAAAAAGAAAGAATCAATCTTTTCGTACCAAGACCTGGGTGCTTGTTTTAAGCCATATAGTGCCTTTTTCAATCTGCAAACAAGATGTTCCTGCCCCTTGTTTACAAACCCTTTAGGCTGTACTAAGTAAATTTCTTCTTTTAATTCACCATTTAAAAATGCAGATTTAACATCAAGGTGGTGTAGCTCCCAATTATGTTTAGTTGCTAGAGAAATAAGCATTCTGATAGTGTTTAACTTTGCTACAGGTGCAAACGAATCATCAAAATCTATACCCTCTTGCTGTGAGTACCCCTTTGCAACCAGCCTAGCTTTTAGTTTTTCTATACTTCCATCTGCATTCATTTTTTGTTTAAAAAACCATTTACATCCTATGGGTGTTTTATCTTTAGGAAGTTCAACTAAATCCCAAGTGTTATTTCTAATGATAGATTCAATCTCTTCATTCATTGTAGCCCTCCATGCCTCAGCTTGACTAGCTTCCTTGTAATTAGTGGGTTCTACAATGTTCAAAATATTTGACATCAAAGCATAGTCTTTCAATCTGGATGGTTTTTGAGTCTTCCTACCTGATCTCCTTGGAAGGGGACTTACCTCAAATTTGTTTTCTTCAGATTTATTTGGGCTTGCATTATCACCTTCTTCCTGTTCTTCTTTCTGCTCTTCTTTCTGCTCCTGCTCTCGTTCATCCTCGCTGCTTTCCTCTACTAGAAATGGAATGTACCAATCATCATCATTGTCATCTTTCCCTTCTTGAACCTGTTCATGAAACACTACATCCCTGCTTGCAAATATCTTATGAGACTCAGGATTGAACAACTTATATGCCTTAAATTCAGTACCATATCCAACAAATATGCATTTGATAGCTTTACGGTCTAATTATTCCTATCAGCTTTGGGTATATGGGCAAATGCTTTTGACCCAAATACTCTTAAATGATTTACTGCTGGTTTGAGTCCATATAAAGCTTCAAAAGGGGTTTTGAAGCCAAGACATCTGGTAGGACTTCTGTTCTTTAAATAGACAGTAGTATTAATAGCTTCTGCCCAAAAACTATTAGATAGACCCTTACCTTGTAACATGCTCCTTGCGCACTCCACCAAAGTTCTGTTCTTGCGCTCTGCCACTCCATTATGCTGTGGTATGTGTGGTACTGTAAACTGCTAAACAATCCCATGAGATTTACAGAATTTCATGAATTCCCCTGATCTGTATTCTCCCCCTTGATCAGAGCAGAGAATTTTTATGCTTTTTCCAAACTTTTTTTCCACCAAGGTTTTAAATTCTATAAAATACTAGAAAGTCTAACTCTTTTTACTCAGAAAATAAACCCATGAATATCTAGTGCAGTCATCAATAAATAACAGAAAGTAATATGCTCCACCTAGCGACCTCATCTGCATAGATCTGCATATGTCAGTATGCACTAGTTCTAAGATATCTCTTTTCTTCCTTCTATCATGCACATGAAACTCTTCTCTATGCATTTTACCTAAGGCACAACCATCACAATTTAACTGAGTACTATGAAAGACAGGGAGTCCCTTGACCATACCTTTTCTCTGTAATAGCATGAGGTCCTGCAAATTCAGATGACCGAATCTCTGGTGCCATAGTTGTTCGGTTATCGATCCACCTGCAACCATGGCTCGCTGTGGTATACTTTTTACATCCAGTCTGTATAGGCTTCCTATGCACACGCCTGTTGGAACAATTTTTTTCCTGCAATCCTTTATGACACAATGAGTCTTGAAGAATTCGACTTGCATATCTTGATCAATTATGATGGATACAGATATCAAATTTTTCTTAATTCCGGGTACATATAAAACATTTTTAAGACGACTGATATCACCATTTGGTAACTTTACCGGAATATCCCCATATCCTTTAATTTTGTATCCACTATCATCTCCTAAATAAATTTTTGATCCATATGTACTTTCTTCAAGAGTTTCAAAACATTCCTTTTTACCTGTCATGTGAGAGGATGCACCAGAATAGACATACCAGATGTCGTCCTCATTAGATGCTGAAAGGGCATAATCAGTTGTGAACAGTCGAAATTCGTGACTAAGATCTTCATATTCTTCAACAAAGTATCCTCTGTGCTTCACCATTGCCAACTTTTTCTTTGCATCATCTGCTTGCTTCTTAAGGCATTCCATCTGTATATGACCCTTCTTTCCACAATAATAACATATTTTTATAGGATGATTTACAGACATACCTTTATACGGACTCTTCTGTTATGTACCTCCTCCTCTCTGCTGCTGTTGCGTCTGTGTTTATTGCTGTGGCTGCTTCCCTCTGAATGATCGCCATTTCGCCATCAGAGCAAGATCATCGCTCTGGGGTTTCAAATTTTTCCGCCGCTCCTCTTCTTGCAGCAGGATCCCTGTCAGATCTTCAAATGTAGGCGCTTTCTCCCTTGCCGCCAATCCAGTGATGAAAATTTGATATTCATCCCTCATCCCATTCAGCGTGATTGTGACGAGATCGGAATCAGACACCTTCTCTCCGATGTCTCCCAATCTGTCTTTCAGATCTTTAACTCGCGTGATGAATGCAACAGCAGTCTCGCTCTCGTCCATCTTCATTGAAAACAACTTGCCTTTGAGTGCCATAATCCGATTTGTATTCTGGGTCTGATACAAACTTTTGATGGTCGTCCAGATATCAGAGGACGTTTTACACTCTCTGATATGTGGGATAATGTTATCTTTGACAGACATCTTCAGCAAAACTTTTGCTTTATTTTCTCTCTTATCCCATTCTTGCTCCTGTGTAGTCGCCCCTGTAACTGAATTCGGTCTCTGCTCATCTCCTGTAACTATCGACCATGCATTCACACCCTCGAGCAAGGTCTGTATCTTAAACTTCCAGTTTGTGAAGTTAGATCCATCAAGTTTGCCAGACTCATGGAGATATGATTCCATAGTATTAATTTCTGAACTGATCTACAAGTAAATGAATCTAGCCAACTGATCAGAAGAAATAAAAATAAAAAATAAAAAAAATCAATACCTGTTAGATCTTGACAACCGATCTGCCACTGCTCTGCTAGTTCTCCTGATCCACCCACTGTATCTTCGATTCAGATCCATCAATATCTGGCAAATCTGCAAAAAAATAATCTTACTCCAATGAGAAAATTCGTTGTTTCCCAATACAGCCACAAAACTGATTCGATCTACCTCTCCCGAACAAATCCACAACTTCTCCGATCTGCAACTCTCGCAGATCTTCTAGCGAAGGTGAGGCTTCCCGCGGATCTTCCACTGAAGGTGAGGTGGCGTCTTCCCGAACAAAAAATCCGTGCCCAAGCGCTTTCCCGAGCGAAAAATCCGCGCCTAGAACAAAAACTTTGCAAGGAAAAACCCTGGCGTGGTTTTTCCTTGCGCTTCCGCGCCAGTCCCGTGATTTGGCGCGTTGGCGCAGGTATGGGACGAACAAACGCGCCAATTGCGCTTCTTGGCGCGACTGTCAGCGCAGAAAGTGCGCCAACCCCCTTCTTCTCAGAGATTAAAAAATCATCCGAGTCCGTGAGCCAAGTGTTACTGCAGTCCACCTGCTCGATCGAGCACAAAGCTCTATGAGCACACAGATCTCGTGTACACGCGGCCACAAAGGCACTTTTAGCCACGAAGGCGATTCAACCACAAAGGCAAATTGGCCACAAAGGTGATAAAAGATCAGGCTCACCCAATCTGAACTCTGATACCAAGATAAAATATGCACAGAATTGAAAAGAAGGAGTTGTAGCTCTCAGGTGAGTACTGCACCTGGAGACTACACTCAAATGGAGAGATCACTCTACATTCATGAATGAGAAATTACATCATTAAGTACATCACAAGAAATCAGGAAGTTGCAAACAGACTCCTAAATTCTAGGAACAAATGCTAAACTAAGGAGATACGTTACAACTTATGTAACCTTTTCTCCATTAATACACAAATAATATAATTATTTTCAACTGATGGAGCCCCTCCAATGTTGAATGTGCAGTGAACCAAAAGGGATATCCAAGCCTTGTATTTGCCTCCCTGAATATGTGTTGAAGTGGAGGTGAGCTCTGTATCCACTTAGGAAGACTAGGAGGTTGAAAAGATGTTATTCCGTTTATTCGGTCTATAATCAACTTGAAATCACCATAAATGGAAAAATTCAGGGTTTGAGCATTGTAGGCTAACCAAAGAAAGCTCCACAGTGGAAAAAGTTTGACCTTCATATTTGCCTCTCTAAATATGTGTTAAAGTGGAGGTGAGTGCAATCGCTGCCAAAAATGGAAGATTCTCTTTATCCACCTGAGAAGACCGGGAGGCTGAAAAGATATTATTCCATTTATTCCTATATGAAGATTCAGGATTTGAGCATTGTAGGCAAATCAAAAGAGGCTCCATCGTGCGAGAAATTCGGCTTTAGTGTTGGAGCCCAGTCCCCCGTTCCAGCATATGTTGTAGTTTTGAAATCCTTTCACTACCGGAGGACTTCTTTTCCAAGCTCATCAAGCAACTCATACTTCGTAGATGAATCTTCTCTAATTTCATTGTGTGGAAGTCGACTGTTGTGTTTTTTCTGTGTCCTGTAATATCCGTCTTCTTTCAACCAACTTCCTGTGGATATGTATCATAGTGAAATATGTATGTAGGTATTACTAATATGTGTGTATCATAGTCAAATATGTATGTATTATTAACATATATTTATCTTAATCATTTGATGGGATTAAATTTCTTTCTTACACATTATTTTAGAACGTCAAAAATAATGTGTAATTTTTTTATTGTTTAAATTGTATTTTTAATTGTTATAGAGATTACATAATATGTGAATTAACTCATTTTATTAGTGCACATCGAATTTGTTTTTTTGTTATTGATATATTTTTAATTATAAATCAATATTAATTTATAATAAAATATTTGGTTCATAACTTACATAAAACATTAAAACATTTTCTTTTAACAATTTTTTTTTGTATATATAGATATATATGAAGTTGATATCAAGTATTAAAAATCTTATTCATATATTTTTATATAACATTTACAGTGGACTGTAAAATAAGCCTATAGACTCAATTAATACAATTTTCAAAAACTTATAATACAATTAACGAGAAAAATTAAATAAGAATGTTTTTGTTTACTTTTAACTTCACTTGCATTGAACTTTTTACGGCAGCCAAAAAATAACGATTTACTGTATCTATTTGGATTGAACTGTTTACCGCTGCCAATAGCTAACGATTTAGTGTATCTATTTGTTAGAGAACTCTTCATTTTAACAACGTTGACCACTAAAAATCCTGCTTATAACAAATAAAAAATAAATTTATTATTATTTTGTAAACGAATTAAAAACAACAATTGTATTATTATTTTTTCGTTTATTTATTATAAAGATTAATTTAATAATTTCTATTTTATTTTTGATATTTCAGTTTGTTATTATAATTTTTACATGTTTAATATATGTATTTCTATATCAATACTTTTTATTAAATTAATCCAATTTCAATTTTCAATTATGATTTTTATATGATAAAAATAATATAATAAATTAAAGCTTTAAAATATGATAAAAATTATTTGATGATGTATAATAGTTATTAAATTAACTTGTTTTAACACATGAATTACTAATAAACTCAAAAATATATGATTTGGATTGATTTTCTGGGAAATGAGGGAAATGGATCACTGTTGTGGAGAAAGGGTTTGAAAAGTATCCATTCATAAAACTACTGGTTAATAGATGAAGTTGCTCCCATCTTATCATAAAGGTTCAGATTATTTGGGCACTTCAAGTAGAAATGGAATTCAACCAGTAATAAACTAATATTTTAAATTCACTTTAAACTCTTACCAACTCAGCGTGAATAGAGCGACCAACACGACCTCTGACCCACGTGGGCCTAGTCATCTTAGTCGAGCTTAAAAGAAGTCTGAGCTAGCCGTGGAGGAAGGTTGCGCAGAGAGGTCCCAACACTAACCTCGGGTGGGACACGTTTGGTCGGGCCTTGATGTGTCGAAAAAAATTTGGAAAAATAAAAGGGTTGAGCACCGACTTAACGTTAAGGTGGGTGTGATTTTGGGCACCAAGTTTCGGTGTCATTTTGGATTTGTACGCGAGGATGGTCAAAGACGAAATGCTGGGATTTGGGGTTTTGTGAGATCTATTTAATGGGCAGAAGAGGCCATATTATTGGGTGGTGGACCCATAACCCATATGTTTCCAGAGTTGGTGTCACCGGTGATTTTGCAGAACTGCAGTTGTTGCAGTCAAACCAACATCTCTAGGTTAACTATTCTCTATTTTCTATATTGAGAAATTCCTCATCTGCTTGTTTGTAAGCATCATCTACTCACAATATCTAGTGCACATTTCTTGAAAAATCCACCAATCTAATGTGGTCGGCCACAACTGTGTTAGGCATTGAATCCTATTTTTCAAATTTCTAAACTATCCATTTAACAATAGTGATTCTAAGAATTGTTAGAACATTGGTTATAAGAACAGGCTGCAATGACAACATGTTATCGGCTTTGTGAGAAACAAGTAATAACTTTCATGTTTCGCTGAAGAAGGCCATCGTGCACAATTTCCTTGTACTATATTAGATTCAATAGTCGGGTCTTTTGCCACTGTTCGAGCCGTGTTCTATTAAGCCCCGACCTGCCGACCTCAGTCGGGACACAAGATATAGTTGACAGGCTTTGGTTCGTGCTAGTCGGCTCTGACCATGACCAATGTGAATTGTTTGAATGCTTAAAATTTAAATTTGGTTGACTTTGAATTACACTACTATTATTTGGAAGTTGGGATATTGGAAGTCGGAAGGAATCACGGAGGGTGTAGGGACCATAAGGAGTCCTGACTCCCAACGACCTGTGGCCCTGCACGATAAATTTGTGTATTGCGTCAAGCTTAATATAAGGAGAATGGAGTCAAACTGACTTCCAATGGAATTCCAGTGGGACCTCAAAAAACACACGAAAATATACATTATATTTATAATCTTTTAATCTTTATGAATGCACAAAAGGGTGTATTAGAAGAAATTGTTATCCTACAATAAACACATTGTCAAGAATAAGAGATCAATGCCTTGATTAAAAACCACAACTTGAAAATGAAAATGAAAGACAATGCCCCATGCGGACGACGTTCGCCCTCAAAACCAATAGTCGGGGATGCGGCGGCGGGCTCACGTCACTGAAAAATTTACCAAAAAAATCAATATTAACTATATAAAACATGAAAATTTTCTATAGTATGGTCAAGTTAATCCAACTCCATCGATTATAAATGTCATTGCACATAATAAAATTTTATATATATATATATATATATATATATATATAACATAAAGTTAATGATACCAATGACGTGTGAAAAAGATGAATACAATTAAGCGTCACCTTTTTCAAGGGCACAAAATGAATACACAACCCTATAGGTCTGACATTCGAAGGCATGGAATGAATACATAATTCTATGATCCCCACATGGAGATAGGGTTTGTGGTCCCTAATATCTTATTGGGCACTGTACACACAAATCAAGACAAACCACATTCCCATGCACGATAACGAATCTTATAGGAACATTACTGTGGGGGGAAGTATATGTTATTTGTTTGATTTTGTATAGGAGTGGGCTAACCACTCGATGGAATGGCCTTGAGTTTTGTGTGCCCGACGACTGGTGAATACATTCGGTGAACGCAGGCCCCACGCCCTTCACCGTCTCCGTCTGTCTCCGTCCCGTGATGTTACTGTTACCATTCCCCGTCAATTGTCCCATAACGGGCTAACTCTCCCCGTTTTGAGCCATCCTTGCATATGTCACACGAGCCGTCATGTGGGCTCGCGCAGCCGGTTCAAGGCCGAATTGACATTTTCTCAATTTTGAACTGAATTACTCGCTCGGCCATTATAGTTGCTAGCTACCAGCGGCAGAGTTGCCGCGCAAACCCATTTCAAATTTATGCATCCTCCCACACCCTCTACTTATTCATTTCGTCGACCACCATTTCGTCGAGTCATTCAGTCGAGTGCGTTTCTCCATTCAGTCGAGAGCAGAGCAGAGTAGAGCATATCAGAGCAGTAGCAGTAGAACAAAGGAGTACCAGCAATTGGAGCAGAGCAAAACAGAGCCCCTGGTTCTTCCTTATCAACAGAGCAGAGTAGTAGAAAGGTCAGTAAATTTTCCTCACTGTTGCCTGCAAATTTTGTTTTTGAACAATGGGGGCATCTCGTCGTTGCAGTTGCGGCAACTCACTGTTGCCGTAGCTACAACAGCGAGTTGCCGCCACTGTGACAGTGTATTGCCGCAAGCAACTGCTTCTAATTCCAGTGTTTATTTATATGAACAAAATTGCAAACTACATTCCTTTTTTATTTATTTCGTAGAGAGCGGCCGCCTGCAATTTTGTTTTTGAGCAATGGGGGCATCTCGCCATTGCAGTAGCGGCAACAGTGAGTTGCCGCCACTGTAACAGTGTATTGCCACAAGCAACTGCTGTAAATTCCAATGTTTATTTATATGAACAAAGTTGCAAACTGCGTTCCTTTTTTATTTATTTCGTAGAGAGCGGCAACTCACTGTTGTAGTAGCGGCAACAACGAGTTGTCGCCACTGTAAATTTAAATTTTGAGCAGTGGCGGAAACATCGAGTTGCCGCCACTGTCACAGTTTGTTTCCGCCGCTGTAAATTTTAATTTTGCGCAGTGGTGGCAACTCGCTGTTGTCGCCATTGCGCAAAATTAAAATTTACAGCAGCGGCAACACACTGTTACAGTGGCGGCAACAGCAAGTTGCCGCCACTGTAACAGCGAGTTACCGCCACTGCGCAAAATTAAATTTACAGCGGCGGCAACACACTCTTATAGTGGCAGCAACTCGATGTTACAGTGGCGGCAACAGCGAGTTGCCGCCACTGCGCAAAATTAAAATTTATAGCGGCGGCAACATGGCAACAGCGAGTTACCGCCACTGTAACAGCGACATGCCGCCACTGCGCAAAATTAAATTTACAGCAGCGGCGACACACTCTTGTAGTGGCTGCAAGAGTGTGTTGCCACCATTGTAATTGTGTTGCCGCCATTGTAAGTGTGTTGCCGCAAATGAAAATAATTAAATTTTTATTTATATTGCAAACTTCACTTTGTATTTATTTTGTAGAGAGAGCAGTGTTTATTTTGTATTTTCTTGTTTTGCAAATGGTTGCAAAATGAGTCCTGGCTATCCACATATGGTGCCATCCAAACCCAGGGAATACACGGATAAGGTTCGTGCTTCACAATGAATCCCTTAGCCAGGTATATCAAAATAGTAGACAAATCCCTGGGATTACAACGAATAATGAGGCATACTATCATGCATTGATAGAAGGCCTCACGTCTGCACGGAACTATGGTGCAAATGACATTGTCACTTACACTAACTCCGAGCTAATCATCAACCATATGAATTCCATCTACCATGTTAGAAGACCTAACCTAAAACCCCTTCACCAACAAGAAAAATCCATTGGTGCACAATTCCACAGGTTTGAGATTATGTACCAATCTGATTTCCAAAGGGTCTGTGATTCAATACTTTCTGAAACAACATCCAAAGGACGTGGATGTGGTAGATTTGTGGAGTCAAAATGTGCTCCAATTGTTATTGATAGACATCGTTATAGATTGCCTATTGAATGGATTGTTGCTCTGATTGGGATTGGGTTATTATGGGGGGAGTAATATTATTGTCTTCATCTTTTTTGAGATAGATTGGAGCATGATCTCCATCATTTTTGTATGAGCTGTTTTTTATAGATGGCCTCACTATTTTTTGGTTTTATATGTGATGGATGCTTTTATTTTTTGTATTTATGAAAATCATTGTTTAATTTCTTTTCGGTTTATATATAGTAAAATTAATTTGGGATTGTATGTCATTTAATAAGTTTTAGGTGGTGCTCATAATTATATAACTCTAAATGAAAGATTTATGAAGTGCAACAAATTCTTATCAAATTAATATGTTAACATTATACTTCTCAATGATTATGTAAATAGAATCATATTTGAAATTCTTTTGAAAAATAAATGTCATATTGATTTCCATACAAGTAGAAGTGAGTTACTATTTTTAATTAAAACTATATCTCATACCAAGGATGACTATTTTTACTTAAAACTATATCTCATACCAAGGATGAATATATCTCATAAGAAGCTGCTTGAGGCTATAACAAACCTCATCAACAATTTTAAAATCAATTTTTTTTTAAAATAAAAACAAACATAGATATAAATTTATCTTTTGAAAAGTAAATGTCATATTGATTTCCATACAAGTAGAAGTGACTTACTATTTTTAATTAAAACTATATCTAATACAAAGGATGACTATTTTTAGTTTAAACTATATCTCGTACCAAGGATGACTATTTTTACTTAAAACTGTATCTCATACCAAGGATGAATATATCTCATAAGACGCTGCCTTGAGGCTATAACAAACCTCATCAACAATTTTAAAATCAAAATTTATAAAAATAAGCATAGATATAAATTTATCTTTTGAAAAGTAAATGTCATATTGATTTCCATACAAGTAGAAGTGAGTTACTATTTTTAATTAAAACTATATCTCATACCAAGGATGACTATTTTTACTTAAAACTATATCTCATACGAAGGATGAATATATCTCATAAGAAGCTGCCTTGAGGCTATAACAAACCTCATCAACAATTTTAAAATCAATTTAAAAAAAAAAAAAAAGTAAACATAGATATAAATTTATCTTTTGAAAAGTAAATGTCATATTGATTTCCATACAAGTAGAAGTGACTTACTATTTTTAATTAAAACTATATCTCATACCAAGGATGACTATTTTTAGTTTAAACTATATCTCATACAAAGGATGACTACTTTTACTTAAAACCATATCTCATACCAAGGATGAATATATCTCATAAGAAGCTGCCTTGAGGCTATAACAAACCTCATCAACAATTTTAAAATCAATTTTTTTTTAAATTAAAAATAAACATAGATATAAATTTATCTTTTGAAAAGTAAATGTCATATTGATTTCCATACAAGTAGAAGTGAGTTACTATTTTTAATTAAAACTATATCTCATACCAAGGATGAATATATCTCATAAGAAGCTGCCTTGAGGCTATAACAAACCTCATCAACAATTTTAAAATCAATTTTTTTAAAATAAAAAAAAACATAGATATAAATTTATCTTTTGAAAAGTAAATGTCATATTGATTTCCATACAAGTAGAAGTGAGTTACTATTTTTAATTAAAACTATATCTCATACCAAGGATGACTATTTTTAGTTTAAAAACTATATCTCATACCAAGGATGACTATTTTTACTTAAAAATATATCTCATACCAAGGATGAATATATCTCATAAGAAGCTGCCTTGAGGCTATAACAAACCTCATCAACAATTTTAAAATCATATATCGATACTACCCAAAAGTCTTTTTGTAGGGTGTCATTGAGGAAAAAAAACCTACAGTTTCATAACTTAAAAACATTGTTTTTCCAACTTGGTAGAATTGATATACTTTGAATGACATTATTTGGCATAGTTCACCATTTAACATGGTCATGTTATAACATGTTT
Source organism: Pinus albicaulis (assembly GCA_034641835.2). Classification (NCBI taxonomy): domain Eukaryota; kingdom Viridiplantae; phylum Streptophyta; class Pinopsida; order Pinales; family Pinaceae; genus Pinus; species Pinus albicaulis. Next base: position 1,378,278,692 of record CM076575.1, on the reverse strand, counting down.
ATGTAACTTTTATAGGATCAAAGCATGGCAGTTTGTTGAAAGAAATAAACTTGTGAATGATAGTTTCACATTTGAAGGATAGGTTTACTTTGACACTGCTCGATGTCATTAGAAAGGATATTGTACATCCTTTTTCAATTTTTTTAAAACCTTTTATATGTCATTAGATTATGTGATGGATGCTTTTATTATGCCTTTTATTCTGGAAGTCAAATTCCAATACACCTTCGTAATTCCAACTTCTATGAACATTGAAAAATTCATTATCCATGAGTAGCACATGGTCCCATAATTTATACAAGCCTCTTTTTTTACTATAATGAGCTCTAATTCTTATCTGAAATTATGAACTTCATTAAGAAATTATGTGAGATACCCTTGGTTACAAGGAAACCAAGATAGCTTATATATCAATCATTATTTGTCCTTTATACATACATGGTTAAATGTAAGCAAATGTGACATCTTGGACTTTTGCAATCCATAGATCCAACCTCATTTAAGGGGCAGAAATGTATAAATACCCAAACCAATACTCCAATTGTTGTGAATTTCTCCATCATCAACATCTACAGCCACAAGGCCAGGTGTTTTGAACTAGAGCACGTTTTGACATCCATGACATCAACAACAGCTTAGCCTACAAATCAATGAAGTTATCTTGACAACCCAACTCATTAAGATTGTTATGTACTGAGAATAGAACCCACACAGATACCAATGCAAGTGAATAATGCCAGGGGATATGCTTTGAAAATCATTAAGGTATATATGATTTTATGATTTGAATGAATTGAAAAGTTACTTCACATGGACTTGTAAAGGGGAACATTCATCCCCATCATAACATGTTTATATGAAATCGAGCCATACAGAGACTATTGATCTCAAGATTGAAGGTCTGTTGTCTTCAGAATCTCATATAAACTTTGTCTGAAGTTTTAATAAAAAGCCAATCTTTTGATTATGAAAAAATGCACATGTGGTGTTAGTAGATAGGTCAACAATTTCATAATGGAATGCATTGTTACAACATGAACTCTTTATTTTTACATCTTACCAAGCATATTGATACATATTTATATATTGTAATTTTAATCTTTTTCAATTAAAGTAGCTTCAATCTCCTATTTCCAAGATATGTTTTAAAAAGCTTGAATATCTATTTCCTAACCCTTTGCGGCAACACGTGTCTACATACGGGCACCGCCCTAAATAACCCATCCCCATTATTTATTTATTACTATACCCATTACCCTAACTCTTCCATTGCGCCACATTCGAATTCTTGCAAACAGCTAACACAACCAGAGCCACTCTGAACTCTAGCTAGAGATGGGAGGTCCAAGAATATGCCATGAAAGTTCCGAAGAATTTTTAGACGCATTTCCACCCGTTAAATAATTATTTGAACAAGATGATTGGATAGATTATATTCGCAGGTTTTAGGGGCATGACAATTTCATAGCCCTAGAATTCGCCATGCATTAACGGGAGGGTAGATCAGAGGTAGCAGGGACAATGGTGCCTGTGACAGAAGAGGCAATTGCTGAAGTGTCAGGGTTACTCTAGACGGGAGAAAGGTGGTTTGCACTCAGAAAACCCCAACCTGATATTGTGAGGAATTTCCTTGAGGTAGGTGAACGACTGATAAAGAGTGGCTCAGGATATGAGAGGACTTCATTACCACAACCCTGGTCGGATGTTGCATACCTTGTCCAGAGATTTTTCACTTGTGAAGGAAGGTATGTGGTTATTTATTATGAGCACCTCCGCTTGTTAGACCACCTGCGTCATGGCAGGTTGCTTAACATGCCTTTCTTTCTTGCAAAAACCCTAGACCAAATGGCCCGAGGTGTGCAGAAATCAAAGAGGCCACTAGAAATCCTTTCCCACCACTGCCTTGTTAAAATTTTGGTGGCTGTTGCGCGGCAAAGGGAGGGGAGAACTTGGGATGAACTATTTAGAAGGCCATTGCATGTTGAAGCCACGACTCCACCTCGTGACCTCCAAGCTGCAACTCCGCACCATGCCCTCTTAGCGGCAACTCCACCCCATGCCCTCTCAGCGACAACTCCACCCCATAACCTCTCAGCGGCAACTCCACCCCATGAACCCTCAATGGAAACTCCACCCCATGAACCCTCAGCGGCAACTCCACCTGATGACCCCTTAGTGGCAACTTCTGCTGCTAAAGCTGCACATAAAGGAGATGGCCAAGATGATGATGATGAAGTACAAATATTGGTGAGTAAACCTGCGACCAGAATGTTGAGAGGATACAGGAAACTCCTAGCAGCAGTGCCAAAAGCCTATAAGAACAAGGGAAAGAGAGTTTGTTATGCTCCAGTTCCTCAAACCCTCCTCGTTGTTATAGAAAAACTCCTAGAGGAGATAGGAGTAGAAGAAGAGCAAGAGTATCCACATGATGTATTAATTGAAGGGGTCGTGGACGAAGGATGCATCCAACAAGGATGCATGGAATAAGGATTAGGCCAACTTGCTGACACAAAAGAAAAAATTGATAAGCTTCCATCTCCTGATTCTAACTATGAATACATAACGGAACTAAGTGAATGGTACCCCTCAGATGGCCTTATCTCAATCCAAATGTTGTATGCAGATGAAGAGGAGTACCAGCAATTGAGTAGGGAAAAAGTGCTGGGCCAACCAACTGCACAACCCAAATTGTTTGCGGATGATCAGGAGGACCAATCAAATGCACAACTAGAATTGAGAAACAAGCGCATTGCAAAAGTAAGTACATGTAAACATCTTCCTGTGTATATTTCATTGTTAAGGAAGAATAAGACTCTCGAGATGAAAAACATAAAACTACAGATCAAAGTTAAAACCCTAACAGATGAGCTCAAAAAAAAAGAAACTTTTGATAGATTAGATTGCTTGGCCCAAGTTGCAGAGTCCATACCCACTGATGACATAGGTATTCCTTCTCCAGGGGTCCAACAAGATATACCCCTTGGAAAAAAACAGACTGTTGACATTGAAGTTGCAGAGTCCATACCCATTGATGACATAGGTATTCCTTCTCCGAGGGTCCAACAAGATATACCCCTGGGAAAAAAACAGATTGATGACATTGAAGTTACAGAGTCCCATACCAAAATCATAGCTGTCCATACAGAGGAACATGAATTACATATCAAAGATACAAAAGAAATGGGTATAGACACAGAGGAACAACAACCAAAACTGAAACTAACAGAGGATGAGGAACCAGAGATCAAACTAACCAAAGACATTGTTGAGAAAAAAGATTATGAGGAACCTTAGAGTGTGCACAAAAAATCCCTTCCTGACCTTGCTAAGATATTTGAAGAATATGAAAACAAAGTTTTACGAAGACATAAAAAAATAGTGGCTAAGCTGGAAAGGAGAGTGACCAAGTTGGAGAAGGATAAGCAAGAATTCAGACAGCTAATGGATGGTGTGCTCGCTTTCAAGGCTCCTTCAACCAATTACAACGTGTACTTGATTGAAAAATTCATGATATTTAAAAAGAATGCTATCATCCAAAATATCCCTCTCCGGGTTGAAAGTAGTTATTGTTTCGAGGAGGCATAATCAAGAGAAAGACTTGCTCTGTGAACTGTACTAACATATTTTTTTGGTACCTTATAATACAAAATGGAATCCCAACTATGTTACAGGGGATGTCCAATTGAGGGCATTTGTATCGTATTTGAGAAATCAGGCCAGTTGGTTGGATGATCTGAACATTTATTTGCAAAATTCCGAGAGCCTTATATGGGTTAGATGAGAACATCCAAAACCTGTGGAGGTGATAAAAGAACATCAAAAATACATCAACTCTTCAAAAGTAGTAGAGGTTATCTCCGAGAACAGGGAGATGACCATTGCATATTGTGCAGACTAGATTCAATTATTGGAAACTAAGGCACAGGGAGGATGTAAGGCAAGGTGGAATAGCATGGGAAAACAACCCCGAAATAAAGATCCATTTAACTACCTCAACTTAAAGACAACCTTAACAAGGGTTTCTCAGTATATTATTGCTATGGGACAGTGTGGGAATCACTGGATAGGTCTTAGATTTCGGTATCCAATGATCTGTCTTCCAACAAGGGTATATAAAAAGAAATATACGCTGAAAAAAAAAGAAGAATTTGATTGATGGAATGTAATTATGGAGACAAGAGGGTATCTTCGTCCCGATGAACCAGAAAATAGTGATTATTGTATCAGCAATATTCATGAATGTCCCCCTTCATTCACAGATTCAGATTGACAGACTGGGTCACCGTTGCTGACACACTGGCTCACAGTTGCTTACACACTAGGTCACAGTTGCTGACACACTAGGTCACCGTTGCTACAACACTAGTTCACCGTTGCTGCAACACTGGGTCACCGTTGCTGCAACACTGTCTCACCGTTCTTGCAACACTGGCTCACCGTTGCTGCAACACTGGCTCACCGTTGCAGCAACTCATAGACAGTAAAGGCATTATATTTGATGTTGTAATATATAACTCTCCAGTTTGTTTTGTTAGTTATACAAAAACTGGTAAAATTGTGTTTGACATGTTTAGTTACAATTTCAATGCAGTTCTTCTAATAATTTTGTTACATTTTCATTGTTTTTATTCGAATTTATATATCATATTATTGTTTGCACACCAATATATGCAACTATGCAAACTGACTCACAGTTGCTGACACACTAGCTCACAGTTGCTAACACACTAGGTCAGAGTTGCTGCAACACCGGCTCACCGTTGCTGCAACTCATAGACAGTAAAGGCATTATATTTGATGTTGTAATATATAACTCCCCTGTTTGTTTTGTCAGTTATAAAAAACTGGTAAAATTGTGTTTGACATGTTTAGTTACAATTTCAATGCAGTTCGTCTAATAATTTTGTTACATTTTCATTGTTTTTATTCGAATTTATATATCAGATTATTGTTTGCACACCAATATATGCAACTATGCAAACTGGCTCACAGTTGCTGACACACTGGCTCACAATTGCTGACACACTGGGTCAGAGTTGCTGCAACACTGGCTCACCATTGTTGCAACTCATAGACAGTAAAGGCATTATATTTGATGTTGTAATATATAACTCTCCAGTTTGTTTTGTTAGTTATAAAAAACTGGTAAAATTGTGTTTGACATGTTTAGTTACAAATTCAATGCAATTCCTCTAATAATTTTGTTACATTTTCATTGTTTTTATTCGAATTTATATATCATATTATTGTTTGCACACCAATATTGCAACTATGCAAACTGGCTCACAGTTGCTAACACACTGGATCATAGTTACTGACACACTAGGTCAGAGTTGCTGCAACACTGACTCACTGTTGCTGCAACACTGGCTCACCGTTGCTACAACTCAAAGATGTTGTAATATATAACTCTCCAGTTTGTTTTGTTAGTTATAAAAAACTGGTAAAATTGTGTTTGACATGTTTAGTTACAATTTCATTGTAGTTCCTCTAATAATTTTGTTACATTTCCATTGTTTTTATTCGAATTTATATATCAGATTATTGTTTGCACACCAATATATGCAACTATGCAAGTATGCAAAACCACTTGAAAGCTATCTTCCATGACTCACAAAACAATCAATGTATTAAAAGAATGAGTGTAAATGGTTGGAGTTATTTAATCACCTTAAATGAAAATTCCATCAAATTAGAGAAATCTCCAACCATATCCTCACCACCTATCAAACATACATGGACATAGTCAACAACACATTAATAAATCAAATACAAATAATACAGGAATAAATATTAATATCAAATTGAAAACAAAATCGTGCACAAGAAACCTGGAAAAACATTCATTGTTGGCACGGGGGCGTCCTCACTTGTTGAGTTCTTCAAACTGAAATGATTCATCTTCACCTGCCAGGATATTCAAGTCAATTTCGAATCTTGCACTGTGTTGCCTTGTTTTTCTTCTCTTTTTGGGGCTTAGGAAACTCTTCTTCCGCTTCAAAGACAACTCAAAATCACCCAATCCACACTTGAATTCATAATCCATAAGATAAAGATTGTTGGCGTCATCCAACAATTTTTTAACTAAAGCAATCAACTGTTCAATCTTGGTCAAAGTAGCAGGAGGATTGTTTCGAACCAGGTCTAAGTAGCCAAATAACTCCTCCTTGGCCATCTCAATTTCTTCAACATTTACATCAACATTGCGACTATCCATGGCATCTTCAAGAAGATCGGATACTGCCTCTACACTTATCTTAGGAGGGTCATTGTATGACTCAGTTGTACTTTTATGATTTTGTAATTGGTTTGAAGCCATTGAACCAGAACACAACCAACCCACCTTTATGGCATGCTTGCACATGTTGCCACGAATAGACCATGGGCAATCACAAGTTATGAAATTTGTACGATGACAAGTGACAAGATATTGCTTATTAACTTTAGATTGACTCCTCACCCAAAAAGCATGAGACATTTGCAATCACTATCTAGTATCCTTTTTGCTTTTTCCATTGATGATTCCAACGGTTTCTCTTTCTTGTAATTATTTAAAAATCCTTCCTTTTTTAGAATTTCCTTAAACCAATAACAGGGTTCAACATTTTTTAGAAGAACATATATCAACCAGTCCATCCTACGAGAACATTTCCTTCTTCTATCAAATATAAAGTTTGTCTTTAGGTAACAATGATATGATTCCACAACACTGTTTGTCTCCTGATTTGCATGGGGAAAATCCCGATAACCTTTGACCCACATCCCTAATTGCATAAAATTTGGGTTAATGAAGATATTTCATCCATATTTCAAACCAAAAAGAGAAATGTAACTTGAGAGTTTTTCAACTTACAAATCTTGTCACCAACAACCTAATTCTTGTTGAAATAGTCTAGGAACTTTTCCTGATCAGCAAATTTGTTGAAGAAAGCATTAACTGCAGTGTTGACTTCAACATTGGAACAATAATTAATAATTAAACCCAAATCACTAAACATTTATTTTTCTATTTTTGGATTACTGGCCAATCGATTAAAATTTTTTAGCCATGCTTGACGTATGTGCCAAACACACAAGATAACATTGCACCTTGTGATTCTCCTGCCACATTCAATTCATTTCAAGCATGTTATTTTTGTAATAAATGCAAGTTGTACTGTAAAATAAGAATATTGAAGTTACCTTAAAGCACCAATTTCAGCCAATGCATCATCAACCATGAAAGCATTAACTTCCCAACTATGATCAACTTGGTGACACCTATGCATGAGCTGCTGCAACCATAGCGAAATGTCCTATGATGTATTACGTGATGACACCACCCATGCAACAGGCACCCCACTTTGTTGGTGATCAAACACGACGAGTGTGTACAATTGATACTATCACATTCAAAATACATAGATAATCAATCATTATTGATCAAGTTATTGTACTAGATCAATCATTCTTAATACACTCACCCCATACTTATTCGTGCTGAATTTCGAATCCATGGCTATTAGGCTATTATTTGATAGCTTCACCATGGTCTCCAACATCCACTTCGTCTGAATTCCAATTATAAAAGGGACATCTCCACCATTGGGCTTTTGATAAAAGAAAAAATCATTTTGGTGTTTCCTATACCAAAGGTTCACACTCATTCAATCCTTCTTATGCAACTGATAATTTCCTTTCATTAGACAATTATATATGTTAACAACATCTTTTCTACATAAAAATAAATCCCTATCTCGAGCTACAGCATCCATGTCAATATATTTTTTAACATGCATTTTTCAAATAGAGTCAACTGGCACATCCAAAAAGAAACAACTCTCTACATAGGAAACCATGTCCCTTGATAACTTTGGTTGATGCAACACCCTAGCATGACCCGAGGTGTCACGTTGGCCATGACAAGGCAGTCCTTGGCTATCTACATGCTCATACATGTTATATGTTATTATCGCAACCTCAGGGATTTGAACCATAATTTTTACAATGAAATGGCATTGACATCCCCTCTTTTTCACAAATGAGTATTTTCGCTTCACTTCATCTTGTCCCCTTCTGTCATCGGGGCCATATGAACAAGCATAACTACATAAAAAATTCTGGAAACTCAATACATATGATACCAACATATTGAAAACTGTTTGAGCACTATTCATACCAACATATTGAAAATTGTTTGAGCACTATTCATACCAACATATTGGAAACTGTATGAGCACTATTCATACCAACATATTGAAAACTGTTTGAGCACTATTCATACCAACATATTGATAACTGTATGAGCACTATTCATACCAACATATTGAAAACTGTTTGAGCACTATTCATACCAACATATATACATAGGATTTATTGAAATTCAATACATATGATTCCATGAAAACTGTTTGAGCACTATTTATACCAACATATATACATAGGATTTATAAAACAACTTACACTTCATATACCAAGGAAGCAGTAGGCCTTGAGCCTGGGCGTTTGCTTTGTACCCAGGTGAAAGAACATGGAGCATTTGGGTTCATTTCCTCTCCTTTAATAAAGTTTTCAATTATAGCTGAAGGAATTTTTGCAATCTGATCTAAGGAGTCCATGTGTTTTCCTTGTACAAAAGACCAATCTAAATCCGACCTAGAGAAGATGATCTTTTCTTTAGGGTTTTGCACCAAAAGGGAAATTATTGATTCCCATTTCACTTGCTTCACCTTTTTTAAGCAAGTTTCCGCAACGGTGGAGTGGGCTCAAAGCGGGTTCTCACTTAAAAATACTCAGACATCGAATTAAAAAACAGTGTTTCACTAAACAAAACAGAAACAGACTAGTTTTTAGTAGTGGTCCCGCGAGTCAGACTGGTTTTTAGTAGTGGTCACGCGAGTTGCCACAATGGAGGAGTGGGCGCAATGGGGATTCTCCCTTAAAAATACACAGACATCGAATTAAAAAACAGACCCCGGTTTTCAGTAGCCCGGTTTCACGACTCTCCCTTTTGTTCAATCCAACGACTCTCCCTCTCGATTTTTCAGTAACATTCCAGCGATGGCTTTCATTTTGTTCGGCTCGATGACACGATCATTCCACGCCTCTCCCCTGTTTTCCCTCGACTGGTTTTCACCAACCTGTTTGCACAGGGCGCGAGAAATTTGCATTCATGGCCACCCCCGTGTGTAGGTGGGTAGGAGGAAAACGGGACGTTTCGTGGGACGGAGACGGAGACGGAGGACGTCTCATTTAACGGAGATGAAGACGGAGACGAGCAGAGGTGTGGGGCCGCGTTTGCCGGAGGGATTCGACAGTCTGTCGGGGGCGCAAAACCCGAAGGCCATTCCGTCGAATGGTTAGCTTACTCCTTTTGTACATGCTTAAATCTAACATGTGACATATACTTCCCTCGTTCATGAATTACCCTATAGCATTGTATATATTTATAGCCCCATGCAGAGTGTATGTTCACAAAGTTCATGTCGAATAAAAGGACACATCAAACACAGAAGCCCACAAACCAATAGTAGTGAGAAGTCCAGGCAGTCATTCTTGTTATTTTGTCATGTAACAACCCTACTCGATCTTTTGTGAACCAATGTTTCTTTTGGATTTGATTGAATTTTTTGATATTTTTTGGTTGGGTTCAAAGGTATTATTTATATTTAATAACAAATATTGAAATTATTATAATAAAATTTATTATCATCTTTGGGAATTGAATTTTAGTAAAGAGAATAATATTTATTTATAATAATTATTTAAAATAAATCTATTAAATTATTTAAAATAATATAAAGATGATATAAATAATATTAAATAATTAACTCATTCCTAGTTAGAAAAAGAATCGAGCAGATAAAGTTTAAGTGAACTCAAGACTAGGGTTTTCTAGACATATATATTTCTTGCTAGAGTCTATAATATTGAGTAATATGTCATGAGAATAATTCAGGTTTTCTAGCCATAACTGCATCTCCTTGAGAGTGCAATATTAAGCAGTATGTCGTGAGAGTAATTTGTGTCTGTTTAGCTGTTCCTACAAATTTTAAGTTTTGGTTTTCAGTTTCTTGGCTTGCTTAACTAATTTTATTTATGCCAATTTTCTTAGATCAAGTTGTGTTTGTAGTTTTGTTACTTATTAAAACAAGCATTTTATTAAGTTCATTACTAGTACATTGGATGTTCTTTGCAACCATGAAGTAGATGGTCATGCCTCTCTACTTGTTAGTATATTTGTAAAAAGGATGAATACAATTCTCTCTCTCCATTTCATGTTTGCTACCTCTGTTAAGATGACTCTTAATTCCCTTAAGGAAATTGATTGGCAAGTTTACAAGATTTTGGTCCTATTATAACTCTCTCTTTTTTGTATGGATCTCTATGATTTGGGCAGATCATGAGCACATTAGTACTTTATAATGTGGAAATGGTTAATTTTTCTTTTGTTTTAAAAGAAATGAGGACATGATCTCATCTATATATCTCAAACCTATTTCATGGGCTTCGAAGGGTTTTCACTTGGTGGAATTTGGATTTTAATCCTTCCATGGAAATAGGTAATGTGTGTGTCTGAATTAGAATATTGTATCTTCCCCTTTTGTGTTACAACAATGGTATTTTCAAATCCATATGTGATAAATTGGGCCACTACATTTCTAGCTCTTAGGGCAAGGACTATAGCTTCTCATGTGCCAGAATTGTGTTGAATTTTTTTTTGAAAAATGGAATCAACTTGAATTGGAGGGCTGGTCCCATATTTATGTTCCAGATTATGAGAAAGTCCCTTTTAAATGGGCACTTTCCAAATTTTTGTCCAAAAAGTTCACCATCTCAACCTCTTATTTCTCCATAGTTTCAAAGTAATGACAAGTAATAAGCATTCACACCAATTTCAAGGAAGCACATGAATCATGTGTTTAAAAGGCCACATTCCAACAAGTATGAATATGATCAACATCCTCTGTCTAGTGATAGATATGAAGCTTTGAAGTCCTTATAGGCAAAAGTCACAGTTGAAGATTATCATCCCCATATGTATCAATTATCTTCAAAGAACAACATTTCACCCATCGTGGAAGAGACTACTACTAAGGATATTGGCAGAATCCCTCCAAATAAAAAGGAGGAAATGACCACTTTGATGTCTAGAATTTAAAGAGATGGAGTTTGGAGGCGAACATGACAATTTTCTATATAAAGTCAACATAAAAAGAAGAACAATGTGTTATTTAAGGTTAACATCAAAAGAGTAACTTTCCCAACCCATCACTCCAAATGATGGTGAAGATATGTCGCAATTTTAAATAAGTGGCATTTGGAAAGGAACATGCCAACTTATGATGTAAAGTCAATTGAAAAAGGAGAAGTGAAACAAAAAAAAAAAAAAGAAACTTATCTAACCTAAGGTGAACATACCACCCATTACTTCAAAAAAATAGTGATAAATGTCATAATTTTAGAAGTGAACATGCAAACTTATCATGTAAATTCAATTAAAAAAAACAAATAAAAAACAACTTATTATTTAAGTTTAATAGAAAAATGAAAATTTTTGAACCCTTGAGTAAGCATTCGACCCATCACACCTATAAATTATAAACAAATATCAATAATTATGTAAAATATCACTTTATAAAATTTTAAAAATATATTCATATTTTAAAATTAATCAAAAGAAATATAACATAATTTTTTCTTTCAGTATAGTTTTAAAGATACTATATTATTACTTACATTATACAAAGACAATCATTTCCATGATATATACAAATATGTTATACGATATTAAATAAAATAAAATTATTAAAATCCAAATTTCTAATACAAATGGTTCATAATATATATAGCGAGGTTAATGATTACGAATGAAAAAGGACGAGGACAATTAAGCGTTTCAGTATAGTTTTAAAGATACTATATTATAAGGCGAGCCTTATTTCAGCTGCCATAGGCCCATTAATGCGGCCCAGGGTGCTGATGCCCGCGGCACGATGATCGTGTGCTTTAATCCGACGGCCGGCATCAGCTGCCTAGGCCGCATTAATGGGCCTATGGCAGCTGAAATAAGGCTCTTACATTATAAAAAGATAGTCATTAAATATGTTATACAATATTAAATAAAATAAAATTATTTAATATGAAATTATTAAAATCCAAATTTCTAATACAAATGGTTCATAATATATATAGTGAGGTTAATGATTAGGAATGAAAACGGACGAAGACAATTAAGCGTTCCCATTTTTGAAGAGCACGGAATGAATATACAATCCCATAAGCCCGACTTTGAAAGGCAACGAATGAAAACATAATATAGACAACCTGCCCATACACAATATATGTTTATGTTCATGTTCATGAGGAAGACAAGGACACATAAAACATAGAAGTTTTACCTAAGTGATAGTAACTTTAATGAATATTTTTAGAGTTATAGTTTTATTAATGCATTGGGTAGTATATATTAATTTTTGGATTTTGTACTTGTCAAAACCTCTCCAGAGTATTAATAAAGTTATAGTTCTAGAAATATTGATAATCGAAATCAACAATAAAAAAAGAGTCATGCATGTTAAGTGGTTATTTTTGTTTTGTGTAAACCAATCTCTATGTAAACACCCTTGTCTCGGTGTAAACCAATCTCTTGGATTTTATATGAAAAATGTATTATTTATTTATTTATTTTAGAGATTCAGAAATTATTTATATTTATTAATAAATTTGGAAGTTATTATAATATATTTTATTAAATAATTTGTAGAAATTGAATTTTGGAAAAATAATAATAATAATTTTTCTTGATAATTACTCAAAATAAATAAATTCAATTATTAAAATTGAAGTGAAAATTATTTAAATAATATTGAATTATTTAACTAAGGTTTGGTTAAAAGAATCGAGCATGAACCTCAAGTGAAATCACGACTAGGATTTTCTAGCCATAGCTACTTCTTTGCAAGCTGCATTAAGTATGTCGTGAGAGTAGTTCAGGTTTCCTAGCCATAATGACTTCTCCTCGAGAGTTTGCAATATTGATCAATATGTGTCGTGAGAGTAATTTGTGTCGGTTTAGTGTTCTTGCAGATTTGGAGTTTCAGTTTCAATTTCAATTTCCCAGTTTATTTAGCAAATTTTTTTTTTGCTAATTTTTTTTAGATTGGGTAGTGGTTGTTATGTTGTTACTAATTAAAACAAGAAAGTTGTTTAGTTCGTTATCGGTATAATGGATTTTTTTTCCAACGATGAAGTGGATGGTCATGGATTTTTTCCTATTGGTAGATTTGTAAAAATGATGGATACAATTCGTTCTCTAGATTTAGGGTTTGATATCTCTCCTAAAAATATTGTTAATTCTTTTAAGGAAATTGATTGTTAAGTTTACATAACTCTTGTCTTGTTATAACTCTTGTTTTGTATGGATGTAAAAATGATGGATATAATTCCTTCTTGGGATTTGGGGTTTGATTTCTCTGCTAAGAAGATTGCTAATTTCCTTAAGGAATGGATTTGGGGTTATATCTCTGCTAAGAGGATTGTTAATTCCCTTAAGGAATGTATTTGGGGTTTGATATCTATGCTAAGAGGATTGTTAATTCCTTTAAGGAAATTGATTGGTAAGTTTACATGACTTTGGTCTTGTTATAACTCTATTTTTGTATGGATTTCTATTAATTGGGCACATCAAGAGCCCATTCATACATTATTTTGTAGAAAATATTACTTTTGTTTTCATTTTAAAAGCAATGAGGATAGGGATCTGATCTATAGATCCAGGCTCGAATTTGTGGGCACTGAGGGAATTTTTTTCACTCGATGGACTCAGAATATTAATCCTTCCATGGAAATATATTTTGTGCCCCTCTAGATTATATTGTTGTATATTCCCCCATTTTTCTACGATGATAGTATTTTGAAAGCTATATATGATACATTGGGTAACTACATTTCTATTTCTTAGGGCAAGGACAATAACTTCTCATGTGCTAGAATTTGTGTTGAAATGGATTTTGCAAAAGGGATTCAACTTGACTTGGAGGGCTAGAGCCATATTTAAGCTCTTGATTATGAGCCACTTATGAGAAGGTCCTTTTTAAATGCAAATTTTGTCTTGAATATGGGCACCTTGCAAAATGCTATCCAAAAGCTATAACATCTGAGTCTCCTTCTATTCCTCCATATTCTCAAAGTATTGAAAAATAAGAAGCATTCACACTAGTTTTAATGAAGCACAAGAATCATTTGTTTAAAAAGCCTCATTCCAACAAGTATGAATTTGATCAACACCCTATATCTAGTAATAGATATGAAGCTTTGAAGTCCTTATAGGAAAAAGTCACAGTTAAAGAAAATCATCCTCATCAAGATCAATTATCTTCAAAGAACATCAATTCACCCACTGAGAAAGAGACTACTAGTAAGGATATTGACAAAAGCCCTCCTTCATATAAAAAGAAGGAAATGAGCACTTCGGAAAAAAAAAGTTAAATCTCTCATCTCATTCTCTTTCATGCTAAGTTTTGAAAATAAATCAACAATATTCCCCTTCATTAACAAGAAGAAAATATTGAAGCAATAAATCTCCAAAATTTCGTGCCCATCATTCTTAAAGAAATCAATTCAATATTCCCCTTCATTTATAAGAAGTGGAAAATATTCAAGTGATAAATCTCCAAAATTCCTTTCCCATCATTCTTTAACGTTTGGTGGTTTTAATATGGGCTCGTTTTGATTAAATCTTAGAGTTGTTTTGTTTTTGTACCATTTTGTGTAAGCAATTTGTCAAAATTTACTTTTGTTTTCAAGAAGCAGTAGACTCAAGTCTTGAAAGGTTTAGTATTGGATCTCTTGCACTTCTTCTTTTATTGGGTGGAGGATGGTTTTACCCTCACATTTTTTAAATCATGAACTATAATATTCATCTCAATATACTTAATCTATATACTATGGCCATCAATTTATACTTAATAACCATCATATATACTTAATATGAATTTCTAGTTTTAATTTAAAATAACTAGCAATTGCACCACATGTTGCAAAAGAAACGCCTTAAGGCAATAGAATAGGATAGAGTAGCCTAAAAGAAATAAGATGTTGCAGAGAAGGAGCCATCGTGAAGGAATTATTGGCAATTTTTTCTTCCATGGAAGCACGTCGTGGAGGTTTCAAAGATATTCATGATAAGAGTTATCAACCAGAAAGATACAATTCTTAAACTCCGAAGTCTCTTCTTGATTGAAAAAATACTAAACTGATAAGATATAGCAAACTACTTGGCACAATATGTCAGCTTGCAACACATCCAAATAAAGCAACTTAAGTAAATACTATACGATGGTTTTCAATGCATTTATGTAATTAAAATAGAGCTAGGAACTTTTGAAGACTACATCATTGAAAATTAGAAACATATTCATGCCTGTTGGCATCAACATAAAACTGAAATGATTAGCATATATCATTGCATACATGGTTACAGTTTTTCATCAGGAAAGGATATTAAATTATGTTATAAGTAATGCAACTGTTACACGAACTATTCATGGTCCTTAATGATATACTCAAATTTCTTTCACAATACTAATCAAGTGTCTAAAGAAGCCATCATCACTTCCAAAATCACATATTTAAACATAAAAGTTGTAAAAAATGAATTTTTTTCTATTAAAACATACAAGTTGTAAAAATTGAATTTATGTCATATATTTTAATAGAATCATGTGCTCAGATCTAAGATATAGTTCTTAAACTCTGAAGCCTCTTCTTTATTGAAAACATACTAAACTCATAAGATATAGCTGAAGAGAATATGTGTGTGCATTTTAATTTACTTTAAAAATAAAAAATTAATTTATTTGAATACATTAAATAAATAATTTTTAATTTAACAAATAATTATATCAAGAAAAGGCAAGGACCATGTTATAGTGAAATATTACTTCAATATTGCTTCCTTTAACCTTACAAATCATGAGGCCTATGCTGAAATTAAGTTAAAGACCTTGCTAATCATGCCAACATGAATGCCTCTCCATATTTAATCTTTACCACTTCCTATTGAGTCACCTATGTATTAGTTTTTTATGATCTTTGAAAATATTCCAAAGATCAGTGATCTCCCTGATGTCTACCATGTTCTTGTTTTTTCAGTGTGGTTGATATGAATTTGGTTTCTTTTTTTCTTTGTGAAGATTGTAAAAAAGGTATGTAGAGGTGGCTTTCATCGCTTCAAGAGAAGTAAAAATAAGTCTATTGAGAAAATAAATCCAACACCGAGAGAGATTCGGTAACATTTATGGAATTCGCCAACATGTCTTGTTCTCTAGTGTTGGCTACTCAACATAGATTTCTTGATCTTGTGTAGAAGAAATGAATTTGTATTTAGCTTATATTACATTAACAATGAAATTGCCAAAATTCATGGCAGACTTTCCATCACATTTGTAGAGAAAATTATAACATAATGTCACACTTTTCTTATGAGAGCTAGATGCTCCTATATGCACGATGGATTTCATCACTTAAGAGCAGTGAAAACAAGTTTATTGCGAAAAAAACACCAACACATTTGTAGAGAAAATTGTAACACAATATCACACTTTTCTTATCAAAGCTAAATGCTCCTATATGAAACAACTATGTATTTCATCACTTAAGAGTAGTAAAAACAAGTTTATTGAGAAAAAAAATCCAAGACATTTGTAGAGAAAATTATAACACATTATCACACTTTTCTTATCAGAGGTAAATGCTCCTATATACAACAACGAAGGTTTTCATCAAGAGCAGAACAAACAATTTTATTAAGAAAACAACTCTAGCACTGAGAGAGATTTGGAAGCAACTGTTGAATTGGTGAACATGTCTTACTCTATGGTGTTGGATATTGGGCATAGATTTCTTGATATTGTATACAAGAACGTAAATTTTCATGTAGCTTATACTACATTAACCATGAAATTGTCAGCATTTAGGGAACACTTTCCATCACATTTGTAGAGAAAATTACAATAGAGTATCACATTTTTCTTATCATATCTAAATGTTCCTATATACAACAACTACTGCAAGCTATAATAAGAAGAGAAAGAATAACCTTTTTTGGGACTTGAGATAGATTCATTCTTTGCACATCTAGAGTAAAGCTTAATAAAACAAAACTCACCATACTTTGAATTTTTGAAATAAATATCTTAAAAATTAGAATATCAATTTAATACATTTTACTCAATTACACATTTAACAATATTCATTTAAAAAAATACAAATACAAATTACTATTTTAAATAAAACTATTCTAAATAAAAAATTACAAAGAATAACATTAATTACCATGGCCCTCGTGTACATTCCTCTTATTACTTATGTTTGTAGCTTATTCTTAATCACATAGTGTCAATTTATTAAAACTATAATCTACAAGTCTCACTTTTTATAGCTTTGGTGGGAGGATAGAGTATCTAAATTCCCTTACCCTTTAAGAAGCATCCTCAATTACTGTATCATCCAATCTAGAAATCTTAGGTTATTCTAAATTGATCAAGAGTATAGAATTTTTAGGGTAGTGTTTTATGTGCACTAAAATTCCCATGAGGTCCATCACTATGTATGCGATTCATTGCAACCTTGGATATATTTTATTATTTGTTGTGATTTTTTTCTTGTGGCTACAATTTAGTTTTGGTTGTCACCTAGTTATTATGATTCAAAACTTTGGTATCATCTCAGATCCTTATAGAATTAGATATATTATGTGAGCTAATGTGATGTTTTGTTTGTCACAATGATTCAAAAATCAATTATTATACCACAGGATTGACCTTCTCATTATCTATTTTGTTTATGAACCCTTTTAAAAAACCACATGAACATTTGATTTTACACTCTGATCTCCCCAGCATGGGTGGGGGTTTAAAAATTTGGACAGTAAATTGAGCAGTTATTGTTAGAAATTATTGTATAAGATGGAAAATTTGGATGGTTTGTAGACAATATGGATGCCATAACAGATATCTATTTTGAATTTTTTAGTGTCCATGGCCACCATTTCAACTGAGAGTTCGTCAATACATCACTATGCGAATGATAACTTGTGGCATCGCTAGCCATTTTATTTGATTGTGGTCAAGTTATAAACTAATAACTTGTGAAATTCGTAGCCATTTTCTTTGATTGTGGGTTTCAAAAACTCAAGAGTAAATTGAGCGGTTATTGCTATAAATTGTCAATGCATCTAATAGGATCCATTTCAACTGAGAATGTCAATGCATCACTATGCATCTAATAGGATCCATTTCAACTGATAATATCAATACATCATTGTGTGAATGACAACTTGTGACATCCCTGACCATTTTATTTGATTGTGGATCAAGCTATAAACTAATAACTTGTGAAATCCCTAGCCATTTTCTTTGATTGTGGATCAGGTTATAAACTAGAATATGCTCTCTCTTCAGAAGGCTCTGGAATATATATTGGATGGATGGAAAGGTTATGGTAAAACTTGTACAAAAAACCCCTTAGGATTGTCTCAACTTACTCTATTGTTAATCATATAATGTCAATTTTGTAAAACTATAGGACTTAAAAAGGGGAAAGATGTTATGCATAGAACATAGTGGCCTCACGATGAAGTTGCGGTCTCTGTGGAAGAAAAAGGGTATTTCCAATAGGATGGAAAAATCTCGTGGAAGATGAAAGCAATTTCCTTCATCTGTTTTATGATCTTTTATTATGGGGACACTATGTCTACAAATAGTAATGATGATATAAAATCTTACTTTCAAGCATGGTCCCTCTTGGATATTTTTTACGCTTCAAATAAGAGCACCCACACACATACAAATATATATACTTCTAGGTTGAAATGTACCAAAGAGTATTATTATATTCAAAAACTTAAAAAATACTTGATCATATCATGCAAACTAAATGTATATTTCACATAAGAGCACGAATATATACTTCATAGCTAGGAGTATTGTTGATTTTTACAACTAGGCATATTGTTAATAGTGTTTTTAGAGAAAATTTTGTGCATCTTTAGATAACATTACATATCACATCTGCCTTCATCTACACTCTTATTCTATATGCTATTGAGTATGTTATCAACTTAGGGTTTCCTTTGTAACATTTGGTGCAAATACTAGCTTATATATTAAAAAATACTACTTGATAGATCTAAGACTTTTGTGATCCATAATGTAGATAGAAATGTCTTTCGAAATAATCACATCATTAGGATTAGGTCGACGTTTCGAGCCAACTAATGTGGTTCATCCTCAGGACAACATTAACTGGTTCGAAGCGTCAACCTAATCCTAATGATGTGATTTTTCCGAAAGACATTTCTATGTAAAATACTACTTATGAATAATAAAAGTGTTGTAACATAAATAATATATAACAAAAAAAACCATATATTTTTGGAATAATAAAATAGTTGTTAGAACAAGGAAAACTATGTATATTTGGTTGTATGAAAATTTAGATACATTATATTAAGTAAATACATAAAAAGTTATTTTCCTTTTTTATAGTGTTTTTTATCCATGCAATTTAAATTAATTGGTTTGTGTGGAGTTTAATTTTATGATATAAATTTTATTTAAATCTAACAAATTTTTAATAACATTGTTTTAACTTAAAAGTCACCAAAACCTAAATACTTGTCTTAATTTCCCCCTTTAAATAAACAACATTCCACGTGAATACCATGAGTCAATACCATGGGATGTTTTTATAGTTTATTATTATTTTATTTTAATTTTTATTGTATTTTGACCAATAGTTATTTTCCTTTTTTATAGTGTTTTTTATCCATTTATTTTAAATTAATTGGTTTGTGTGGAGTTTAATTTTATGTTATAAATTTTATTTAAACCTAACAATTTTTTAATAACAGCATTTAAACTTAAAACTTGTGGATCTAATGGCCTAAAATGTTTCAATCGTCTAACATTTGATTCAATGGCTCAAACATGGACACATTGGTAGCTAGGGGAGTTGTTTTCAAATAAGAACGCCTTAAGGCGTAACTAGCAATTGCACCATATGTTGCAAAGGAAACGCTGTAAAGCAATAATATAGAAAAGAAAATACATGGCAAAGTCCACACACATAGTGGTAGCCATTATTTTCCATGCTAATTTCTTAGTTGAAGTTACTACTTGTAACTTTGATGGTAAACATGACTCTATCCATTCTCTATGACATTCAAACACATTAAACAATAAAAAATACATATTGTTTTTTTACACTCTAAAGATAAAATTCAAATTTGCAAAAGTAGATTATCTTTTCCATCAACATTGACATTCCTGAAACAATAATTTGTAGGACTCAAAGAATTTTATACTGTTTTTTGTGTGTAAGAAATTAGAGGAATCGACAACTTGACATCAATTATGATAGCTACCACTATAACCTCTATTTGAGAGTTACACTAGTGTCTACCCACAGAGCACACGTTCATTAACAGTTTTATCCACTGTGGGAAGCTAGATGCATTTATATGTGTTCTAATATCCACCTTCTTTTATAAAAAAAACAACTCTTTTTCTCATCAAAAAATCAAAAGCCGAAATCATATATGTCAGCACAGACACCATTCGGACGAGCGACAACCTCTGTTTTGAAGTGTACTTGAGGGAAGAGCCTCTTATCTTTGGAACACTGGAGAAAACACAGGAATTTGGCGAAGATCTCATGCTTGAAACGACATGGACCGTGGATTGCAGCAGCCGGCTGGAGTATTCGTCTAAATTGTCGCAGACCAGTGCAGTTGGAAAGGCTATCTGGTATTGTACCGCTCAGTTGATTGTGGTCGAGATATAGAGGCTGATAAGCTGAGTAAACCCACAAAGAAATAACTATTAGATTTGCCTTCAGAAACGCAGGTTTGAATTAAACCCAAATAACTGCTGAGTATAAAGGCAGCGAAGATTGAATCCACAGGCACGAGAGGTCATAGCCTCATGGAGTCACAGAGCACGGCAGAGGGCGGCATGGAGATACTGCATGCTGTTCAGTTCATCAAAATGGAAGACCACTAATTAAGAGAAAGAGAAAGACTCAGTAACCATTTTTGTAACTGATTATTTAATCGTAAGGTAGAGATTATCTGAATCGTCTAACATTGAAATCAAGGTTGCATAATAATACACGTAGTAATTTAGGTAAGTTGTTTTCAAATAAATACGCTTTACAGCGTAAATATATGTAGTTTAAACAAATTAGTATATTATAATAAAAAACAAATAATTAAACACATTTAGTTAAATAATACACACATATTATGAAAACTTAAAAATAAAATTAAACAAATTTTAACAATAAAAAAGTTAAAGATTTTATATATGTAGCTTTTTTAGATTTTAATAGAATTTACAAATAAATTGCAAGAAAGATAACACATATACTATGTGTCTAGAAGGATCAAACCTCTTTTCATTCTAAAAGAGGTTTGCATCTGAAGGGATTCATCCCTTGAGACATTTGGTAGAGGGAATGCTCTTTTTCAAGACATTTTTTCAGGGTAATTTTAATCAAAATATGAGAGATATTTTTTTTTAAATTTGAGTTTAAATTGTTTAATGTGCATAATTTGAGTGCCCAAGGGGTTTTTCAGGGTGCTGAATCAATTTATGCATTCAAAAATGTATTTTCAACAACAAAAAATCTTGAAATCAATTTGCGTCCATTGATATTGCCATAATTATCATTCATGCATCTATCAATGTCTTAAGCTTATGAGAATTCATCATCCATTTAACTTATATAGATCAACTAATATTAATTTTTACTAATTAATATACAGTAACTCATTACTATTATTTAATGAAACCACAATAAATTATGTAAAAAACCATTAGTCAAAATTATAGATAAAATATAAAAATTTAATTATATTTTGAAATTGAGTTTACTTCAAAGTATTTCATCCTTATATTTATTCTTACAACATATTATCCTTATCTCATATAGATTTCTATTTTAATTTTTATAACAGGTGTACTATTAATCCTCGTTAAAGTTAGCATACATTTATATTCAAACTTATTTGGTAATGACTATTGTGCATGGAGGTGGACTTGTTACAAATTGGTTCATGTATATACATTTACATGGAAAACACAAATGTTGAATCATGATGATGATTAATCCACTAACTTTGATTTGCTAGACTTTAAAAGTCATTATTTTCTTTTTAAAAAATAGAAAATGACGAGATATTAATTTTATTTTTTTTTAAATTCACTTTCAAGGATGGAAAATGCTAAACATAGGTTTCGTAAATATCAAAGTTATCAAAACATTAACTCTTATTACAAATATTTTGAATTT
This sequence comes from Pinus albicaulis, assembly GCA_034641835.2. NCBI lineage: Eukaryota > Viridiplantae > Streptophyta > Pinopsida > Pinales > Pinaceae > Pinus > Pinus albicaulis. The sequence continues at coordinate 1,378,256,357 of CM076575.1, read as the reverse complement.
GAGAGTTAAAATGGGCATATGAAGATGATTATTAGATAAAACATTTTGAATTTGAGAGTTAAAATGGGCAAATGAAGAGGACTTATAGATAAAGCATTTTTCGTGTACCACCATATTAATATCACTAAATTAAAAAACTCATTCATCCTACGTGATTTTAAACGTGATTTTAATATTTATCCGATGTTGAGTTTCACCATGAAAGTCCATTTTTGTTTGAATAATGTTGATTTTCTTCCTTTTTCTATAATAAAAAAAACTTTTGATATTTTAAATTAGATTAATAATTACTTTCTATTAAATGATTTTCTCATATTCTCTAATAATAATATAAAAAAAAAATATGTTTTTCCAATATATACGTTTCCAAATATTTATTATAATTCTTACGCTATTACTCTGATCTGATGCACCAATATCACTCTAAGAAAAGTTAATTTGTGTAAGATCTCACGGAAGTCATTATTTTCTCCAATTTATTTTTATAGAGTAGAATTAAGATTTTATTGTATAGCCGAGTGTTATGATTCTCTCGGAATCTGAATCATTAGGTTTTTAGTATATTTTGAGGCGTTGATATTTGGGTCAAGTGGGTTTTTTTTAACAGTTGACAAATGTCAGGTGAAGGATATGTAGTTTTGGGATTGTGTGGATATTCTTTTATGTTCATAGAATTATGTGGCTGGATGTATAATTTGTCTGATTGTAGGTATGTTGAGAGTTTTGTGAGAAGGAGAGGGTGTTTTTTTTACATAGAGGATAATGGTAGTAGAGAATAATTGTTGGAAAGGTAGAAAGGATAAATTTAAAATAATACAAATAATTCACACACAATAATACTTGAAGTGCGACTTTTTTATTGATCATACAAACTTGATTGAGATTTCTTACAATGAATTTGGTGAAAGGTATTTAAACCTTTTCGACTACCTACTTGCCTAATATAACTTGACATCCACACACTCTCTAAATTCATCTATGACTTAAACTTGACTTGACTCAACCGTCTCAATGCTTAGTTAACTGACTCTCTAAATATAGAAAACTTTTCATGCCGGAGTAATTAGCTTACTTTAATACTCCCCTTAATTACAACCCTATGACTCAACCTAACTCAAAACATAACTTAACTCCGCCTTCTAAGATTACAATAGAATTTGACTCAATTGTTACTCAAATATGCCTGCTGGTTTATGTCTCAGCTAGGCTTACAATGACTCAAAACTTTTACAATTTTTCATTTTTTTTTTCTCTTCTTCCAAATTCTGTATCCTCAAAATTATTTCATTTCCGTTGCACTTTCTTGCTGTAGAATTTCTTCACTTGTTGTTGTTGCAATTTTTCTTTGATTTGTCTTGAATTTGTGCTGAAAAATAATATGATATTGTCTTCTACACCTTCCTGTTCAAATATTCGTTCAACCATGGAATGATGCCACAACATTGCATCTTCAAACTGTTTTCTTTTCTCTGCTTCTTGCGCTTCATATTCCTGGCTTTCTTTCTGCCATATCTTTCTGTAATCTACACATTTAATATCATTATTCATCATTTCATTCAATTCTTTTATTTCAGCTCATGCTTCAAGACTCACATCAATTTGTTCAATTGGCTTTGGAATCCATCTTTAAATGATATTTAAATCTGCATCAAACTTATTAACAACCTTTAGTTCAACTTCCGCTCCCATGCTATTTTGAGTACATGCATATTAAAAAAAAGTGTTAAAAAAATCTTTATTATGCTCTTCAGTGAGAGCTTCCTGCTCTACCTCTTCCATCTCTGCCTTCTTTTCAATTTTTTTACAAACCTGTGTTGCTGCAAACATGTTGTCTTCCACTTGGCTTCCAAACACAATTTGGTTTCTCTCACCAAACAACAACATATCAATATGCTCTTTTTGTTTCATCTTGTGCAACGACTCATCACGAGTTAATAATTCTTCATCAAATTTAACTTCAACAATTCCAATTGTTGGACCCACCAAACAACTTTATGCTCTATTGATAGCTTTATCTAAGCCAAACTCAGTTGTTTCTTGTTCGCACACTACTTCATGAGCAGTTCCAACTGCTTCATATCTTGCTACTACAAAGACAACTTCAACCTTCACTGATTCATCAGACATGGTTTTTACAATATTACCACAATCAATCCCTTTTTAAAAAAGGAAACCACACATAATATCAAAATAATGTCCATCCACACTATGCTGGGATATTTGAGAATGCATGTGCTCATTGTTAATTTCATTGGAAATTCCATCTTTACCAAATTCACCAGCTCCGACTGGATTCAACAATGCACCTCTCACTTTGCAGTCATCATCCACGTGTGTTTCATCAAAGTGGGATTCACCATCTTTCGCACCATCCACGTTACGGTGGAGTGCTTGAGCATTGATATGCTCATGCTCTGCTTCACATGTAGATTCTTCAACTTCTCTCTTTTCAATCCCTATTGCAACTTCTTCATTCATATGCATGTTTACATAATGGGTTTCACCATCATCTGCACCATCCATATTACAGTGGAGTGCTTGAGCATTGATATGCTCTTGCTCTATTTCACATACATAAGCTTCAACTTCTCTCTTTGTAATATTTATTGCATCTTCTTCATCCATATGCATGCTTGCATAATGGGTTTCACCATCATCTCCACCGTCCATATTACAGTGGAGTGCTTAAGCATTGATATTCTCTTGCTTTGTTTCACATACACATGCTTCAACTTTTCTCTTTGCAATTTTTGTTGCATCTTCTTCATCCATATGCATGCTTGCAAAATGGGTTTCAATCTTATAGTCTTCACGACCATCTTCCACTTTTGACTGGGATTCTCCAAGCTCTGTTGTCATTTCATAGTCTTGCTCATATACTCTCATATTTGCGTCTGACTCAACAACACATCTTGCTGTTGCATGTCACTCCCCCTTGCACCAAATTCTTCTTCCACGATCTTCCATGATTCCTTGGAAGTTGCAGCATTTGCTACCTTGCACATAACTGTTTCATCCATTGCATGCTAAATGAAACTCAAAGCTAGGAAATTTTGTCTTCTACTAGACGTCTTAGTTCCTCGGCTACGGCTTGAACCTCTTTAAACATGACAACAATCATTTCCTCTTCTTTTTTGTCCTTTTTCTTAGTCTTCTTTAGTCGCGCTTTACGACCCATGATTATTTTCATTCCTTTGTCTTATAACTGCTTTCCTATTACATGAGCCTATCTTCCATATCACCCCCGAAAAAAAATATGATTTTTAATATCCACCTTCATAGGGCACAATCTTTACCCAAAATCTTGTTATGCTTAGCAAAAATACCAAAATATTTTATACAATGACAAACTTGCAAATCCCTAATCTCTCTTTTCAATAAAATCCTCTACTTTTTTAATTCACTTTCAATTAAAAAATCACTTTAAAATCTTCCACAAAAAAAAATTGCCTCTAAAACATTTTTAGATCCTTTTAACAAAGCCCTTTAAAAAACCTTTCAAAAATCCATTATACTTTTATACCCATGGTTTTAACTTTTAATTAAAAACACTTTATCAACTTTTCACACCTTCGCATGACCTTTTATTTTAAAACCATTCAAATTTTATCGGAACCTTTCGAATAACTTTACTTTTGGTTAAATCTTTTAATGCCACGATACTTCAAGTAAATATTATATCGCAAACCTTGCCCATTTGGTCTTCGGGCCTTGCTACGGATTTTCGTTGTTCCTTTTGAAAATAATAGCAAGGCACTTTGTATATCAAAGAAATTAACGAACACTCGTAAACCTTTTGATTTCTATCATTCTCAAGGCTGTCACTGTTTACGAAACTCTAAACCTGATTGCGCATCCGCACCAGCCACCCAAAAAAAATTCTGATACCAATTTATTGGAAAGGCAAGAGAATAAACATAAAATTCACACACAAACTTGATAACTTGATTGAGAATTTTTACAATGAACTCTATAGCAACTTAATTTATCATTTAAGTACTCTCTAAATTCATCTATAACTTAAACTAAAATTAACTCAACGATCTCACTCAAGATCTCAAAGCTCAATTAAATTAACTAAATGATTAACTAACTGATTGTCTAAATATAACAAAATCTTATACATGAGTAATTAACTTACTTTAAACAAAATTACTCTGCATCAGAAATGATAACAAAGGTAAAGTGGTGCCATTGGTAGGTCAATATCCTTGCATTATGCCCTAAGAGTGTGAGTGTGAGAGTAATTAGATCATTGAATGCTCGTTAATATCGATGATCTCTATTATTTATTGGAGAGGCTCAACGAGACCGTGAGTTGTGGGCGAAAGGAAATAATTAGATCCTAACTACTGTAACATTTGTTGAGCAAGACGAGTTCAAGTTCTTTAACGTACTAGCATTAGAACTATACTGTCATAGGGCAGTAAAACAATAGCACCGAGACCATTTATGTCTCGAGAGTTGGGCATGGGAGACTTAATTGGTTCGTAAAATCAGTGACTAAGAGGGTGGACAAGGCCGAACCAATTAAGGTGATGCCAAGAGTGAGAAGGTTATTGATAGAGAAGAGTTGATGGAGTTGTTGACAAGGTATAAAAGCGGGTGGCGTTCGAAGTCGAGTATAAAGAGGATTGTATGCCGAATAGAAGGAGATAGTGGGCCAAGTATTGCAAGTTGGAAGTGGTCGGGACGGAGCGCAGTCGGCCCTCAAGCCTTCCTTTTGTTCCGCAACATAGGCCAAACCCCGACCTCACTGTGGGCATGGCTGTTAGCCTCCAGTTGGAGCGAATCAGCGTCAAGGCAGTGGGTAGGAGGGTGACCAAACCCCAAACTCAAGTCGGACTCGACCCAACCTACACTAAAAGTGGTATAACTAGGAACAAATCAAGCCTTGACATGTCTTCGGAGTCGTATAAGGGCTACGGGATATAAAGTTTTGTTTAATTTGCAATAGGGAAGAAAAAGGACCCTAAATTAAAATAAACACATAATACAACAGAGAATCCTGAGACAAAGCTCACTGAAATCATTGCATTCAACTGCACGATTACATCACACTTATATAGAAGATTGCACTCACCTAATCTTCCTGAAGAAGAGGAAACAAACCTAAATAGATGGAACCAATTTCTAAATTAAAGCTCTCGTTCAACAACTCAAAACTAAATCTATTTATGCATTAATCTAGATTATTCTCACATCCTCCCTTAATGGAGAAATGGATTTTCTACAATACCTAATTGACTTCTAAAAACTTCAAATTTGATTTTACCAAGAGGCTTAGTAAATATATCAGCCATATTATCCTTGGTTTTACAAAATATTAATTCAATTTCATTTGACTCAATTTTCTCACGTACAAAGTGGTATTGCAACTCAACGTGTTTTGTTCTGGCGTGGTATATTGGATTATGTGCTAATTTGATAGCACTTTGATTATCACAATTGATGCATGTTGAACCACTTTGCGCCTCTTCAAGATCTACAAGAATTCTCCGCAACCAAATAGCTTCACAGGTGGCATTGGTCAAAGCTTTGTACTCTGATTCTGTTGATGATAAAGAAACAGTTGGTTGTTTCTTACTACTCCAAGATACGACCCCTGATCCAATATGAAATGCATAACCAGAGGTAGATCGTCTGTCATCTGGATTTCCTGCCCAATCTGAATCAGAAAAACCTGTCAGTGCAACATCAGATTCATCAGTATACATAATACCTAAATTCATTGTTCCCTTTAAGTATCGGAGAACTTTCTTTGCAGCATTCCAGTGATTTCCTGAAGGCTTAGCCATGAATTGACTAAGGATACTGACTGAGTATGCAATGTCTGGTCTGGTAGTGGTGAGATAGTTCAAACTTCCCACCAACTGACGATATAATGTTCCATCTGCCTCTTTAGTTCCATCGTCTCTGTACAACTTTGCATTCTGTTCTAAGGGAGTTGACATAGCTTTGCAATCACTCATATTGAACTTTTTAAGAATTTCCTTTGTATATTTGCTTTGAGTGATTAATGTTTTACCAGGCTCTCTCCATACCTCAATTCCTAAACAGTAATGCAATTCACCCAAATCTTTCATTTCAAATTCCTGTGACAACTGAACTTTAATTTCTTCAATTAACTTGAGAGCACTGCATGTGATAATGAGATCATCCACATACAAAGATATTAAAGCAACATTTCCTTTTTCATCTTTCTTAACATACAAGTTAGGATCATTTTGCTTTTCACAAATCCATTCTGAAGAAAGAAGGTATCAATCTTTACATACCATGATCTCAGCGCCTGTTTCAAACTATATAAGGTTTTTCTTAACCTGCAGACTAGATGCTCCTGTCCCTGTTTGACAAACCCTTCAGGTTGAACCAAATAAACTTCTTCCTTTAAATCACCATTTAGAAAAGCAGATTTGACATCCAATTGATGTATATTCCAATTATGTTTTGTAGCTAAGGCAATCAGTAATCTAATTGTATTCAATTTAGCTACTGGTGAAAAAGTATCTTCATAATCAATTCCCTCCTGTTGAGCATATCCTTTTGCAACTAATCTCGCCTTAAATTTATCAATGCTACCATCTGCTTTAAATTTAGATTTATACAACCATTTGCTTCCAATTGGAACTTTGTTTTCAGGAAGTTCCACTAATTCCCATGTTTGGTTTTTCATAAGAGAGTCATATTCATCATTCATAGCATTTCTCCATTGTTCATGTTCTTTAGCTTGTTCATAATCAACTGGTTCTTCAACATTCATGATATTAGACATCAAGGCATAATCTCTATACCTTGCAGGAAGCTGGGTTTGTCGGGTTGACCTTCTTGGTGCTATAATACCTGTTGGAGTTCCATCCATGATTCTTCGGCTTTGAGGTGAATCTCCCTCTCGTGATGACTCACTGCTGCTGGATGTGCTCATACTGCTCTCATCCTGATCTTGAACCTGTACCTATACCTGTTCCTGTTCCTGTTTAACCAAAGTATCAAGTTTGACATGAGCATCATTAGATATATGCCATGCATCATTCTTTGTATCACATTTATCAGCCTGCTCATGAAACACCACATCTCGACTTGCAAACAGTTTATGTGTACTTGGATCAAACAATTTATATGCTTTCTGATCTATACAATACCCAAGAAAAACACACTTGATTGACTTTGCATCAAGCTTTCTTCTGTTAGCCTTAGGAATATGTGCAAAGGCAGTACATCCAAAGACTCTTAAATGACTGACATCAGGTTTATAACCATGAAGAACCTCAAAAGGAGTTTGAAAAACTAATTGCTTAGTGGGACATCGATTCTTCAAATAAACAACAGTATTAATGGCTTCTGCCTAGAAACCATTAGAAATGTTCTTACCTTGAAGCATACTGCGAGCACACTCCACCAATGTTCTATTCCATCTCTTAGCAACACCATTTTGCTGAGGGGTATGAGGTACTGTGAACTGTTGTTGGATCCCATTAGATTTACAATAGCTGTTAAATGCACTTGACTTATATTCACCCCCTTGATCTGATCTGAGTATTTTAATGTACTTACCTGTTTGTTTTTCAATCATAGTTCGAAACTCTTTAAAATACTCAAATATATCACTTTTCCTTCGAATGAAATAGACCTAGGTATACCTAGATCTATCATCAATAAAAATAACAAAGTATGAAGCACCACTAAGAGACCTAGTTTGCATAGGTACACATACATCAGTGTGAATTAATTCAAGTATATCATATTGTCGTTTCTCAGTATGAACAGGAAACTCTTCTCTATGCTGCTTACCAAGTGCAAAAGCTTCACATGGTAAATGTTCACACTTCATAACAGGAAGACCTTCAACCATTGATTTTCTTTGCAACAACGATAAATCATTGTAATTTAGGTGCCCATACCTGTGATGCCATAACTCTGTTGTTGATGTCTCTTTGGATGTCAATGCAACATGGCGCTTCACCATCACATCCAATTTATATAATCCTCCAACCCTAGTACCTGTAGAAACAACCCTGTAGTGGTCCTGAACATCTTTCACAATACACCCCAATTTACCAAATTCCACTTTTAAATGATTATCAGTGATAGTGGAAACAGATATCAAATTCTTTGTGAGAGCAGGTACATACATCACATCATGAATCTGTCTCATTTGTCCATTAGGTAAGTACACATTTATTATGCCATAGCCCTGGACTTTAAGTGACCTGTCATCTCCTAGGTAAATGTGTGTGCCATCAGATTTCTCATAATATTTATCATACCATTCTTTATTACAAGTCATATGTGCTGATGCACCAGAATCTATGAACCAAGCATTCTCATCATCAGTTTCAGCAGACAATGCAACATCAGAAAGAAACAACTTAAGATTTTTAAATCCATCAGTAACTGAAGTGTCTCTGTTTATGAAATTTCCATTATGTCTTCTATGTCTTTGATTTGATTCATGATTCTTTCTTCTATAGCAATCTTTATCTAGATGTCCAGGTTTTCCACAATAATCACACTCAATGTTCCTCTTAACATAAGAGTCAGGAGGTGTCATACCTTTCTGCTTTTCTTGAAAACGACCTTTGTTCCTGTCCCATGGTCTCCCTCGGAATGATCTTTTACCTCTTGCAGTCAAAGCCAAATCAGAACCATTTGACTCTAGTTCAAAATTTTTCATTCGCTCTTCTTCTTGAAGAAGAATTCCAGCCAATTCTTCAAATGTAGGAGGTGTTGGTCTAGCTGAGAGTGCTGAAATAAAGACTTTATAGTCTTGGACTAACCCCTTCAACGCAACAGTTACCAAATCGGTACTAGACACTTTTTCACCAATATCACCAAGCTTATCACTCAAGTCTTTAATTCAGGAAACAAAGTTGCTAATGCTTTCATTGGCTTCCATTTTGATAGATAGCAGCTTTGTTTTTTAAAATAAAATACGGTTTGCATTAGTAGTTTCATACAAACCTTTGAGAGTGTCCCATGTCGCCTTGGAAGTTTCACAATCCCGAATGTGAGGAATAATATTGTCCTTCACTAACATGCGTAGTAGCACCTTTGCTTTCATTTCTCACTTATCCCAATCTGGACTTGCAGCAGGAGGTGTAGGCTTGGGCTCGTCACCTTTAACAATTGTCCAGAGATTGTATGCCTCCAGTACTGTGATCAGCTTAAATTTCCAATTTACATAATTTTCACCATCAAGTTTTGTAGATTCATTTAAATATGAATCAGCGAGAGGATTAGCCATTATGATCAACAACAATCTCTGAGAAAAAAAAAAACTAAATGATAAATAACACAAGAATTTCTAACTTTCACTGGGAGAAAAGCAAAAGCTGTTGGGCTGTCTAATGGGCCTTGTCACAAAAAAAAATGTAGCACATTGAACTTTCGATCGAGGTGGAAAATGCGCATACAATTACCCACGCAAGATTAAAGTGCGAATTTTAAGTGTGATTAAAATGACAAGTTGTGATGGCGGTCAGGAAAATGAGTCAAATCCATGGAAGGCAATTAAGACAGTTCACCTTTGTCTTTGCTGGCAGTCATCGCACGATTAAATGACACAAAGGAAAACTCGACTTCACGCTGGAAACTCTGGTCACATACTGCGCACACTTAAATTAGGTATTGCGCAATGTTATATGCGTAACTGCAAATCTCAAATGATTTGAAACTTCGCAATTGTAAACCTGGAAAGCTCTGCTCTCTGCTTTGACGCAGGCAGGTTTCTTCTTTTCTTCTCACACCGAGGATTGAAATAAAATATGTCAGCTTCTATGCAACAACACAAGTTGTGCTTACCTTGCAGTGACTCATGAAAGCAGCCGCTGTGTTTGTTGAGCTGAAAGGATTGGAGAACACGAACACGAGCTGTGAAATCCAGCAAATTCAAACCATACCATTCACTGCCCGTGAAGAGGAGAGAGCAGCAGCAGATCCGCTGCAATGAACTGGTGTGCTTTTCTGATGGGTTTCGAAAGCGGAGCGTAAGCCAAACCTTACTCCAGTACCCAACAGATCGGCGACAGCTTATAAGCTCTGAAACCAAATTAAAATAAACACATAATACAACAGAGAATCTTGAGACAAAGCTCACTGAAATCATTGCATTCAACTGTACGATTACATCACACTTATATAGCAGATTGCACTCACATAATCTTCCTAAAGAAGAGGAAACAAACCTAAATAGATGGAACCAATTTCTAAATTAAAGCTCTCGTTCAACAACTCAAAACTAAATCTATTTCTGCATTAATCTAGATTATTCTCACACCCTAAAAGTTTTTCCGTCGTATAAATTGCAGAGCAGAACGTCTTGAGCTCTTCGTTTGTTTTAAATATCTCTGTCAGACCTTAGGCTTGGAGCGAGGTTGTCAACACGTGTAAAAGGCGACCCCAATTAACTGTCTGCCGGTCCAGTTTCAGACAGAACGCACAGAATATATATATATGTGTGTGTGTGTGTGTGTGTGTGTTCACATAAATAAAGAAAGGGAGTTTAGTTGTTAAAAAGAAGTCCCGCCATATTTGCAAAAGTGAGAGTTGCTAGGAACTCAAGGGATGAGATAGGTGTGAACGCATGGATATTGAGGGGTCCTTGTGAAGAGTTTTGAGCGGGATAGGAGAACGTCGAGTGAAAAGAAACTAAGCCGCTTCAACTATGTCATTTGTGGGATGCAATCTAGAAGATAATTTAGATCTGCTTGGGGGTCTAAGAGGAAGCTTTACGTTTTTAAAATTGACGTGCGCGAATGCAGGTATTGTAGAATACGAGTGGGGATCATGGAGTGCTGAGTTGCTCAAGGAAATACCAATTGAGTTGGTGGATAGAGTCTGAAAGCCCACAATACCCATAATACAAGATGAGACAACTTTTTAGGAGCAAAATCTAGGAGCGATAAAATTATCTCCTAAAATACATGGGGAGATCATGATGAATACCCATAATACAAGATGAGACAACTTTTTAGGAGCAAAATCTAGGAGCGATAAAATTATCTCCTAAAATACATGGGGAGATCATGATGGACGGTGATAAGGATAAGTATACGAGTAAAGATCCTGTTGCTAAAATGAAAAAGGCAACGTTGGCTCGGGAAGACCATAAAAATGAAGTTGTGATGAAGATGAAAAGCGGTATTTAAATGAATTGCTCATGCGGTGTTTAAATGAAATGCTCATTGCGGTATTTAAATGAAATGAAAGGAAACCAAATAATGCTCTATTATCAAATAACGGATATGGATAATATAGTCTTTCATGAATGCTGGATCGCTTCACGATATCGATGGTTTTCCATGAATGCTAGTATATCCTCGTCCTATATTGTTTGAGCATCCATATCACTTCTTTAAGTATCAACGTCTAAGATTGTAAAAGGGAAAAGATCAATTTCAAATCATCCTCTCATGATCATAGAGTTGGATAGTTATCATTATCATAGAGATGGATAGTTATCAATGAGTGCTCAAACTTTTATTAGTATATTATTGTCTATAGTCTTCGATTTTCTATGTATTTACCTCACACTATTTTTATATTAATGATTCACTTCATATTTTGGAAGCTGGTAACTCATCAACCCATCTTTTAAATATTGGGCTTGAGAAATGCATCAATGTTTGGAAGTTTAAGAACTCTAACTATCTTTCACTTATATCAACCAAATGCAATATAGGATTGCTATATATCTGTTTAGTTTTCCAGGAAAAACACTGAATTATCACACAAGTTCCTTCTTCCATGGCTTGCGGGAGATATATGCAACGTGAAAAATGTTGAAATATTACTTTCATCTACTTCTGTACAGTAAGCCACCTTCTATTTCCAGTGACCAGTCAAGATCAGAGTGAAAAAAAACCTTGCAGATAACCGCTTGCTAAAAATAGTGAGCAGTCAATTTCATTTTTGGTATTCGGCGCTGGTCTATGTATTTTGAGAAACAAATCATTTAATATGGTACACAGGAGTTTTGTATGCAGAGGGATTTTTTTCTGCCCGCTCACCAAGCAGAGAACCGGACCCGAAACGCAATATGGTGTAATTGATATAAAATTCGCGTCACAGTTTTTGGTCGTACCTCAAACCCAAAATCGGACCCGAATTTTTATAAGGCAAATTCTATGGAGTTTTCGCGTCACAAATTAGGCTGACATCAACAAGCTCTTTTGGAAGGCAAAGATCTTTTGCAATAGAGTTTTATTGGACTTTGAAGTCCAGAGGTTATCGCACGATGGAGATTTAAAGTTTTACAAAGGGTTCGTTTAAGTTTTGTGGAGTTTATTAAAGTTTTGTTTTAATATGTCTTATTAACATTTTGAAATAATGTTTGTAATTGCGAAATGAATGTTTTGCAACATATATATGTTTTATTATATACATACGTTATTAACATATGTTATATAATAAAACATTTGCGCAAAGAAAAGAGTGGGCCCCGAAAGTCTTTTAATAGACTTTAGTTTTAGTTTTAGTTTTGTTTTTATTTTAGTTTTATTTTTAATATATAGTTTTGTTTTATAACATGTGCTGCGACACATATAAAACAAAAAGGGCTCAATGACAATGTAAGTTTTTTTTACACAGCAGTAGTGTAATTTTTTTTGTGCACAGCAGTGCGTTTGTTTTGTAATAGAACAGAGTTTTAAAACAGAGAAGACAAAGTGTTGTTTGGTGATTGACAAAGTGATAGTTTTGCACTGCGTTTGCAGCAGTCAAACTATTTTTGTAATCCCTCTCAGTGAGGAAGAATTTGTAATAGTTTTTTTTGAAGGAATAGAATTTTTACAGTGTTGAAAACTCTGTCTCCTGTGAGTGAAATTTTAATATTTTCTCTATGTTAAAAAGGGGAGTTTTATTCTCCATTTATTGTTTTGGAATTTTCATAAATTCCAACATGGTATCAGAGCTAGTCCATGCTCTTTGAAGATCAAATAAGCTGAAAGAAAGAGTTCTTTGTTGCAGCAGCTTCTCCAGCAATGTGAAGACTCAACCAAAAAGGATTCAAGGGATTTCTCTATACAGTTTATTGTGTTACTGTTGCAGAACAGTCAACTATTTTAAATACACAGTCAAGTGTTTTTGAATCATAGTTAAGAGTGCAGAATGGCTGGAGCTAGCACTAGCATGGGTATTGGAAATATCCACCTCCCACTATTTAATGGGAAAAATTATGACTACTGGTCAATAACTATGAGAGCTTTATTTGTTTCCCAAGACTTATGGGAATTTGTTGATGATGGCTTTGAAGAGCCAACAGATGAAGAAGAGTTTGATGATTTAACTCAGGCAGAGAAAGAGTTGCTGAAGAGAAATAAGAAGAAAGACTCCAAAGCTCTCTTCTTATTGTATCAAGCAATGCATGAGAGTGTGTTTCCGAGGATAGCAGCAGCCAAGAGATCCAAAGAAGCATGGGAAACTCTCAAGACAACCTATCAAGGCATGGAAAAAGTGAAGACAACAAAACTTCAGTTGTTGAGGAGAGACTTTGAGACTCTCTGTATGAAAGAGTCAGATACTATTGACTCATTCTTCACTCATGTGATTGGAATGGTCACACAAATAAGATCTCATAGAGAGACTCTTGAAGACAAGAGGATTGTGGAAAAAATCTTGAGGAGTCTACCCTCAAGATTCCATGTGATTGTCACCACCATAGAGGAGACTAAGGATCTCACAAAATTTTCAGTGGATGAGCTACATGCATCACTGATGAATCATGAGCAGAGATTGGGTAGAAGTGAAAACTCATCTCTTGAGCATGTCTTTAAGATCCAAATGTCTTTCGGAAGAGGAAGAGGGCAAGGCAGAGGAAACAAGAGAGGAAGAGGCAGAAGCCAAAACAAAGGTGGAAGGAACAGTCCAGCAAATGCTCAAGGAAGGGGCAGCAATGCAAATCAACATCAAGGCCAAGGTAGCAGCCAGCAAAGTGGTCAGAAGAATGCACAAGGACAAAGTTATGATAAGTCCAGTGTCCAATGTCACTACTGTAAAAAATATGGTCATTATGCTAATGAAAGTAGAAAGAAGCAGCATGATATGGGAAATAGAACTAGTGCAAATTTCACTAGAGAAAATATCAGCCAAGATAATTTGTTTTTAGCTTGTCATATGGCTGAAGAAAAGAATGAAGACTTATGGTTTCTAGACTCCAATTGTAGTAACCATATGACAGGAAACATAGCAATGTTTTCTATGTTAGATGAGAGTGTGAAGTCACAAGTCACACTAGGAACTGATAGCAAAGTTTCTGTTATGGGAAAAGGAAATGTAAATGTTTTAACAAGGAAAGGTGCAAAGAAATCCATAGCAGATGTTTATTATGTTCCAAGAATGAAGTGTAACCTCTTAAGTATTGGACAGCTTGTTCAAAAGGGGTACAATGTATTTTTTGAGGATGATGTTTGTACCATCATGGACAAACCACCCAGCAAACAATGTATTGCTGAAGTAAAAATGACAAGGAACAGGATGTTCCCTCTTAGAATGAGAGCAGATTTGAAGAATGAAGAAAAGATAGCAGCAGTGGCAAAAGAGGCTATCCAAAGCGAACCAAAAGATGAAAATTGGTTGTGGCACTTGATATTTGGACATCTCAACTTTGGAGGTCTTAATTTGTTGAACAGAAAAGGAATGGTAAGAGGTTTACCATTGATAGAGAAACTGGACAGCCTTTGTGAAGGTTGTATTCTTGGGAAACAACACAGAGAAAGTTTTCCTTCCGGGAAAAGCATAAGGGCAAAAGCACCCTTAGAAATTGTCCACTCAGATGTATGTGGACCGATGCAAACTCCATCGCTTGCAAGAAGCCACTATATCTTAACATTCATAGATGATTTTATAAGAAAAACTTGGGTTTACTTTTTGAAAAACAAAAGTGAAGTGTTTGAAAAATTTTGCAATTTCAAAGCACTTGTTGAGAACCAGAGTGGGCTGCATATCAAAGTCCTAAGGACTGACAGAGGAGGTGAGTATATCTCTAAATATTTTCTACGTTTTTGTAGAGAAAATGGTATTCATAAGCAGTTTACAACTAGATATACTCCGCAGAAAAATGGAGTATCCGAAAGGAAGAATAGAACCATAATGGACATGGTAAGGAGTATGTTAAAGGCAAAGCATTTGCCTAATGACTATTGGGCTAAAGATGTACATTGTGCAGCGTACATTTTGAATAGGTGCCCTACAAAAGCAGTTATGAACAAAGTGCCGGAAGAGGCATGGAGTGGGACAAAGAAAAGTGTCACACACATGAAGGTTTTTGGATGTGTGGCTTATGCACGCATATCGGATCAGCTAAGGAAGAAGTTGGACAACAAGGGGGAGAAATTTTTTTTCATTGGATATAGTGATGAATCCAAGGCTTACAGGTTATACAACCCATCCACCAAGAAGTTTATTGTGAACAGAGATGTTCAGTTCATTGAGGAGGAAGCTTGGGATGGAAGCATAGAGAAAACAGTGAATGTTAAAAACTGTTTATCTCATGATGAAAATAATGATGAATTGGCTGAAATACATCCCCAAACAGCAGCTCCAACACAAGGGCAGCAAAGCACACCCTTGATGAGAAATGAAGGTGCTTCTCCAAGCACACCACAAGGAGGAAATTCAAGTGCTTCTTCAAGCATTTGTACACCTAATGAAAGAGGTAAGAAGTTCAAAAATTTGAATGACATTTATGAACAAGAAGTAGCAAATGAAGGTATCAATTCTTTGTTTGCTTTATATTGTCATGTTGAAGACCCTATCCACTTTGAAGAAGCTGTTAAGGATAAGAAATGGATAGAAGCTATGGATGAGGAGCTTAATGCCATAGAGAGAAATAAGACTTGGGATTTGGTTGAACTCCCAAAAGGTAAAAATGTCATTGGAGATAAATGGGTCTACAAGACCAAGAGTAATGTTGAAGGCAAAATAGAGAGACACAAGGCCAGACTTGTTGTCAAGGGATATAAGCAGAAGCATGGGATAGATTATGAGGAAACTTTCGCACCGGTTTCCAGAATGGAAACCGTGAGAGAAGTGTTGTCTATAGTAGCACAAAACAAGTGGAAAGTTTACCAAATGGACGTAAAGTTAGCATTCCTCAATGGAGTGTTAATGGAAGAGGTTTACATTGAACAACCTCTCGGCTATGAAAAGAAAGGCCAAGAGCACAAAGTGTGCAAGTTGAAGAAAACTCTTTATGGGTTGAAGCAAGCGCCAAGAGCGTGGTACAGTAGAATAGACTCCTATCTACTGAAAAATGGATTTGAAAAGTGCGAGGGAGAACCCACCCTCTACATCAAAGAAAAAGATGGTAAAATTTTGATTGTATTTTTATATGTTGATGATGTTATTTTCACAGGTAATGATGATTACCTTATTGAAAATTTTAAAACAGTCATGAAAGAAGAATTTGAAATGACTGACATGGGTTTGTTGAAATACTTCTTAGGAATAGAAGTAGAACAAGATGAAAATGAGATTTTTATCTCACGTAGGTAAATATGTTAATGAAGTTCAAAGATTTAATATGGCAAGGAGATAATATCACAATCACTCCCATGCTAGCTATGGGATTAAAACTCGAAGAGATTATGCAAGAAGAAGGATTTTGATCCTAGTTTGTAATAAGAAAGACAGTTATGTACCCTCATGTATTTGATCATGAATTGTTCCTCCAAATATATGCACATGCTTGTTAGCTGATTTCTAGATTCATGAGAAGCCAAATGATGGCAATAATGGGCAAAAAGAAGAGAATTTTTGAGGTATAAAGGAACCAAAGGTATGGCATTTTTATATATCATTTTAATGTTCAGATGAAGCAAAAGGATACACTGACATGATTGGGCTGGAAGTGTAGATGATCGGAAGAGCACTTCCGGTTATGTTTTTCACATGGGTTCAGGAGCCATTTCATGGGCTTCTAAAAAGCAACCCATTGTAGCATTGTCTACAGTAGAGGCAGAATATGTGGCAGCTACAACAGAAGCGTGTCAAGCAATTTGGATGAGAAGGATGCTAAGGAGTTTATGTCAAGAGCAGACAAGAGGAACAATGATTTATTGTGACAATAGCTCAGCTATTGCATTATCGAAGAATTTTGTGTTTTATAAGAGAACGAAACACATTGACACAAAGTTTCAATACATCAGAGAATTGGTAAACAATGGAGAAATTGTTTTGGAACACTGCAGAACTCAGGAGCAGTTTGTAGACATTCTGACCAAGCCATTGGGACAGAAGAATTTTGAGTTTTTGAGGAAATGCCTGGGTATGACTGATAACCCAGAAGCTAAAAGTATGGGGGAGTGTTGAAATATTACTTTCATATACTCCTATACAGTAAGCCACCTTCTATTTCCAGTGACCAGTGAAGTTCGGAGTGAAAAAAAACCTTGCAGATAGCTGCTTGCTAAAAACAGTGAGCAGTCAATTTCATTTTTGGTATTCGGCGTTGGTCTATGTATTTTGAGAAATAGAGCATTTAATATGGTACACAGGAGTTTTGTACGCAGAGGGATTTTGTTCTTCCCGCTCACCAAGCAGAGAACCAGACGCGAAAATAAATATGGTGTAATTGATATAAAATTCGTGTCACAGTTTTTGGCCGTACCTCAAACCCAAAATCGGACCCGAATTTTTATAAGGCAAATTCTATGGAGTTTTCGCGTCACAAATTACGCTGACATCCGCAGGCTATTTTGGAACGTGAAGATCTTTTGCAATAGAGTTTTATTGGACTTTGAAGTCCAGAGGTTATCGCGCGATGGAGATTTAAAGTTCTACAAAGAGTTCGTTTAAGTTTTGCGGAGTTTATTAAAGTTTTGTTTTAATGTCTTATTAACATTTTGAAATAATGCTTGTAATTGCGCAATGAATGTTTTGCAACATATATATGTTTTATTATATACATACGTTATTAACATATGCTATATAATAAAACATTTTCGCAAAGAAAAGAGCGGGCCTCGAAAGTCTTTTAATAGACTTTAGTTTTAGTTTTAGTTTTATTTTTAATATATAGTTTTGTTTTATAACATGTGCTGCGACACATATAAAACAAAAAGGGCTCAATGACAATGTAAGTTTTTTTCACACAGCAGTAGTGTAATTTTTTTTGTGCACAGCAGTGCGTTTGTTTTGCAATAGAACAGAGTTTTAAAACAGAGAAGACGGAGTGTTGATTGGTGATTGACAGAGTGATAGTTTTTCACTGCGTTTGCAGCAGTCAAACTATTTTTGTAATCCCTCTGAATGAGGAAGAATTTGTAATAGTTTTTTTGAGGGAATAGAAGTTTTACAGTGTTGAAAACTCTATCTCCTGTGAGTGAAATTTTAATATTTTCTCTATGTTAAAGAGGGGAGTTTTATTCTCCATTTATTGTTCTGGAATTTTTATAAATTCCAACACAAAAGAAAGAATTGCAACAGCCTTAACACTCCATCATTAACAAAAAAATACAACATAATGATCAGTATATGTATCTTTCCTTCAAAAACAACAGTCACAAACAACAAAACTCTCTCCGCTTCATGTGCTGTAATAAAGCCAATCACTTTTGTAACATTGAGCTGCAATAGGAATCATGATAACAAGGAGTCATTGATCGCAAAGCGTTATTGTAAGTGCAGCAATAAAGCCAACCACTTTGTTGCAAGTGCAACAATGTGAGTTCTTAGAGGTGGTGGAGTCATAATAGGCGTCTAATTGTGTGATCACAGATCTTGTGCACATGCCACCGTTGATGAGAGGCACAATTAGAATTCTTTAGAAAGGAAACCAACGTTGTGTACAATGGGAATATAATTGATTATT
The DNA here is from genome assembly GCA_034641835.2 of Pinus albicaulis. NCBI lineage: Eukaryota > Viridiplantae > Streptophyta > Pinopsida > Pinales > Pinaceae > Pinus > Pinus albicaulis. Next base: position 1,378,237,549 of record CM076575.1, on the reverse strand, counting down.
TTTCTTGCTGTGTGGACTACTAGAGGAACTTCGTTGGACACCCTCACAGATTTGTATATGTTTTGGATTAATTGAATCCCATTGCAATGTTTGTTTGAATTCAATTGTGTTGGAAATTCTGAATAAACAAACACATAGGAATGTGTTCTCCTTTCAACACAGAGAATGCACAAATGCAAAAATAACATCATAAACACAGACAAACATGGATTAAACATAGGAGAGGAACAATTTTAAATTTATTCAACTCTTCTCTATATTCAATTCATTCCTTCACTGAAAACATATGGGATTACATTTGGTTTATACAAAATTGGCAGAGCCAACAATTCAATGCAATTCAATGTTGAATGGACATAAAACAACCAAAATTTCCTCCACTCTATTCTATTGTTTCTACAAGAAAACAACATACAAAACAAAATAAACCAGACCTGAAATATTATGGGTTCCAGCTCTGAAAACGCATCACATTCGGGCCTCCATCGCAAATCGCATACCGATGATTATAACATTTAACATATGCGCAATACGAGAAAACTTATATTTTTGTAATTGTGATGTGATGTGGCACATATTGCATCGCAACATAAACACTTTAACTTGCGGATGCCTATCCGTTGAACTCCTGAACTTGCGATGTGCGCTTTGTGGGTGCATGGCATCGCAAACAAAACAAAACAACTTGCGGGTGGTAAAGACGTAAGTCATAAAACTTGCAAAGTACGGGCGTGCTAAAGGTTAAAAATTAAAATGTGCGAACTCGTGAAAGGTAAGGAATAGGAAGAATGTAATGCGGTAAGGTTTGTGGGTCCTGTCGATATCACATCGGCAGAGAAATAAGTTTTGGTCGAAGCGCTTAAGAGTTAAACGCTAAGTGTTGCGAAGTGCGGGCGACGATGCGGTAAACCATGGTAAGTGTGAAATGCGAAAAATAAAGGAATAAGTGAAAATGCAAAGGTTTGCATGGTTTGGTTAATGCGGTAAAGGCAAGGTGGGTCCCGCTGATATCACATCAACAGAAACATAACTTCGGCAGAAGAATTAAGAGTTACAACTTAAAATTTACGGGTTACGAACTGTGGGCAACAATAATTCAACGCGGAAAGGAAATTAACATAGAGAAAGGGGCTCAGGTACTTTGTTTTTGGATTTTGCGTGGATTAAGTGAAAACGCCTCCAGATTTGAAACCTTCTCCTTATCCTTCCTACACAAAAATTCAATTCAGTTGTGGGCTGTTGCCACTCTTTATTCATGGCGGTGGTCGGGAGTATTTCCAACACTCCCCCTTAATCACAACTGCTACCATCAATCATTCCCAGACACTGTCTGAGATAAACAAAACTTTTTTGTCATAATGGCTTTGTGAGGATATCAAGGAACTGTTCCTATGACCTGCAATGCTAAAACAATTTCACTGTTGTTAACTAATTCTCTTCTAAAATGGTATTTAGCATCAATATGCTTTTTTCTCTTGTGGAAAAGAGAGTTATTTGACAATGCAAATACTGAGTTGTTACCACAGAAAATTGTGGTTCCTTTGTCTTGTTCATGACATAAATCCCTTAGCATTCTTCTCAACCAAATTACTTGACATGCTGTTGCTGTTACTGCTACATATTCAGCTTCTGCTGTTGATAATGAAACTATTGGCTGCTTCTTGGAAGCCCATGAAATGGCTCCTGATCCCAAATGAAAAACATACCATGATGTGCTATTTTTGTCATCTATACTTCCAGCCCAATCATTGTCAGTGTAACCAATTAGCTTAAAATCATCAGTTGCAGAGTATAGAACACCATACTCCTTTGTTCCATTTACATACCTTAAAATTATCTTGCCTGCTTGCTAATGTGTTTCCTTGGGTGTCTCCATGAATCTGGATATCAGACTTACTGCATACATTATATCAGGCCTAGTTGCAGTCAAATACATTAGACTTCCAACCATGCTTTTGTATAATGTCGAATCGACATTCTTGCTGCAATCTTCCTTACTCAAATTCAACCCCATGACAGTTGGAGTTAATGATGGCTTGATGTTCTGCATATTGAACCTTTTTAAAACTTCTTCAACATACTTTTCTTGGGAGATAAAAATTCCCTTTTCTGTTTGCTTGACTTCTATGCCCAAAAAATATCTTAACAAACCCAAGTCAGTCATTTCAAACTCACTCTTCATGATGGCTTTGAAATCAGCAATGAGAGAAACATCATTGCCTGCAAAAATCAAATCATCTACATACAAAACAACAATAATAATGTTACTATCATTTTCTATTATGTAAAGTGTGGAGTCACCATCACACTTGTCAAACCCATTGTCCAATATGTAAGCATCGATCCTGTTGTACCATGCTCGTGGTGCTTGCTTCCGCCCATAAAGAGCTTCCTTCAACTTACACACCTTGTGTTCTTGGCCTTCTATCTCATAGCCAGGAGGTTGTTCAACATATACCTCCTCTTTTAGCACTCCATTCATGAGTGATGACTTCACATCCATTTGATAAAATTTCCACTTTTATTGTTCTACTATGGACAACATTGTCCGCACTTTCTCCATCCTTGCAGCTGGTGCAAAGGTTTCCTCATAGTCTCTTCCTTGCTGCTACTTGTAGCCTTTGACAACTAGCCTTGCTTTGGCCTTTCTATCTTGCCTTCAATGTTCCTTTTGTTCATGTAGACCCATTCCACTCCAATAACTTCTTTTTCCTTGTGGGAGGATCACTAACTCCCATCTGTCATTATTTTCTATTGATCCTATCTCTTCATTCATAGCTTCAATCCACTTCTCTTCTTTGATTGCATCTTCAAAATGGATTGGGTCATCAACATGACAAAATAATGAAAATAAGGAATTCAGACCAACATTATTATCAACTTCTTCTTGCTGATAAATTTCATTTAAATTTATGAATCTTGGTCTTCTTGTCTTTGCTGAAGATGTGCTTGGAGTTGCACTTGAACTCGAGGGAGTTGCTGATCCCTATGGTGTGCTTGGAGAATTACTTCCTTGATTTCTCAATGTTGTTCTATTGCTTGCTTGTGGTGTTCTCTGTTGAGCTTGTGTAGGTGGAGGAGGAGCCACTGTTGAGGAATTACTTTGTGCAATCAATTCCTCTTTGTCTTCATATGAAATACATGTCTTCAAATTTACTGTCTTCTCTAAAATTCCATCCCAAGCTTCTTCTTCTATGAACTGAAAATCTCTATTGATTACTAATTTCTTGGTCAATGGATTATAGAGTTTGTAAGCCTTGGATTCATCATTGTATCCAAGAAATATACATTTCTCCCCCTTGCTGTCCAACTTCTTCCTTAACTGATCTGGGACATGTGCATATGCCACAGATCCAAACAATCTCATGTGAGTGACAAACTACTTTGTTCCAGTCCATGCTTCTTCTGGAACTCTGTTCATAACACTTTTGGTTGGACATCTATTTAAGATATACGCTACACAATTTACAACATTTTCCCAATACTCATTTGGAAAACGCTTTGCCTTAAACATACTTCTTACCATATCTATGATGGTCCTATTCTTTCTTTCTGGTACACCATTTTGCTGAGGTGTATACCTTGTGGTAAACTGCTTGTGAATCCCCTGCTCCCTGTATAAATGTAGGAAGCCTTTGGAGATATATTCTCCACCTAAATTAGTTCTCAACACTTTTATGTAGTGTCCACTTTGCTTCTCAACAAGATCTTTGTAGTGGTACAACTGCTCAAACACTTCACTTTTCTATTTTAGGAAATACACCCATGTCTTCCTTGTGTAATCATCTATAAATGTCAAAACATAAGGACTGCCAGCTAATGATGGCGTTTGCATTAGTCCACATAAATCTGAGTGGACAATCTCCAAAGGTACCTTTGCCCTTATACTCCTTCATGCTGGAAATGATTCTCTGTGTTGTTTGCCCAAGATGCAGCCTTCACATAGGCTGTTTGGTTTCTCTATGAGTGGTAATCCCTTTACCATGCCTTTTCTATGCAACAAATTCAAACCTCCGAAATTGAGATGTCCAAATCTCAAATGCCATAACTAGTTCTCATCTTTCACTTCTTCTTGAAATATTTCTAGTGTGACAGCTGCTACAACACCTCCTTCCTTTAAGTTTGATATGATTTTGAGAGGAAACATTCTATTGCTTGTCATATGCACTTTTGCAATGAGCTGTTTACTTGGAGGTTTATCCATGATTGTGCACACATCATTCTTAAAAAAAACATTATATCCATTTTGCATGAGTTTTCCAATGCTTAGAAGGTTACATTTCAGGCCAGGGATATAATAGACATCTGGCATGAACTTTTATTCTCCCTTCTTTGTCAGTATGTTTACTCTTCCTTTCCCCATGACAGAGACCTTACTACTAGTCCCCGTTGTCACTTCAGATTTTACACTTTCATCTAGATAGGAACATTGCTATGTTTCCAGTCATATGGTTACTACACCATGAATCTAAGAACCATACATCTTCTTGTTTTTCTTGTGCTACATTACAAGTTAAAAGCACACTTCCTTGGTTCTGATTTTCTTTTGTAAAATTTACACTAGGTTTACTACCCATGTCATTTTGCTTCTTTCTACATTCATTTGCATAATGACCATACTTTTTGCAATAATGACATTGGACTAGAGATTTATCATACCTCTGTCCTTGTGTATGATTCTGGTTTGAGCCTTGGCTTGGATTCTAATTACCGCCCCTTCCACTTGTGTTCGTTAGGCTGCTTCTTCCACCTTTGTGTGGGCTTCTTCCTCTTCTTCGAAGGTTTTACCTTCCTTGACCTCTACCTTGACCAAAAGACATTTGTGTCTTAAATGCATGCTCCAATGAAGAGTTTGTTGCTATGTTCAGTATGTAATCATGAGACATCAGTGATGCATGAAGCTCATCCACTAAAAACTATGAGAGATCTTTTGTGTCTTCTATGGCCTCTACTATGGCATCAAACCTTGATGGTAGACTTCTTAATACTTTCTCCACTGTTCTACTTTCTTCAAGTGTCTCTCCATGAGACCTAATTTGGGTAACCAACCCAATCACATGTGTGAAGAATGAGTCTATGTTATCAGACTCTTTCATACAAAGAGTTTCAAAATCTCTTCTCAACATTTGAAGTTTTGCTGTCTTCACCTTTTCCATGCCTTTATAGGTTGTCTGGAGAGTATCCCATGCCTCCTTAGACTTTTTTGCTGTTGCAATCCTTGGGAAAATACTCTCATGTACTTCTTAGAGAATATAGAAGAGGGATTTGGAGTCCTTCTTCTTATTTCCTCTCAACAAATCTCTTTGTGATTATGTCAAAGCATTATATGCTATCGCATCTGCTGGTTCTTGGAAACCATTTTCCACCAGCTCCCAAATATCTTGTGAAGAGAAAATGGCCTTCATTGTAATAGCCCAATAACCCTAATTCTTCCCATTGAACTATGGTAGTCGGGAATTAGTCAGGCTTGTGCCTATTGCTACCATCTTGACTGTGTAAACAAAGCCTTCTCACTGTTGGAGAATCAACTTCTCAAAAAAATCTTACAACTTATTCAGTAAAGACTCATTCTTTCACTGAGAGCCTGGACCTCCTCTAATACCATGTTGGAAATTCCGAATAAATAAACATAGAGGAATGCGTTCCCCTTTCAACACATAGAATGCACAAATGTAGAAATAACATTCATATACACAGACAGATAGCGACTAGACACGAGAGAGAAATTTTTTTAAATTTATTCAACTCTTCTCTATATTTGATTCATTCCTTCACTGAAAACATATGAGATTACATTTGGTTTATACAAAATTGGCAGAGCCTGCAATTCAATGCAATTCAATGCTGAATGGACATAAAACAACCAAAATGTCCTCCGCTCTGCTTTATTGTTTATACACAAAAACAACGTACAAAACACAATAAACCGGACCTGAAATATTATGGGTTCTAGCTCTGAAAACACATCGCGTCTAGGCCTCCATCGCAAATTGCATACCGGAGATTATAGCATTTAACATATGCGCAATATGGGAAAAATTACTTTTTATGATTGTGATGTGACGTGGCACATATCGCATCGCAACATAAACACTTTAAATTGTGGGCGCCTATCCATTGAAATCCATAGCTTGCGATGTGTGCTTTCTAGGCGCATCGCATCACAAACAAAACAAAACAACTTGCGGGTGGTAAAGAGGTAAGTCATAAAACTTGCGAAGTGCGGGCGCGCTAAAGGTTAAAACTTAAAATGTGTGAAGTTGCTAAAGGTAATGAATAGGAAAAATGTAATGTGGTAAGGTTTGTGGGTCTTGCCGATATTGCATCGACAGAGAAATAAGTTTCAGTCGAAGCGCTTAAGAGTTAAACGCTAAATGTTGCGAAGTGCAGGCGACGATGTGGTAAACCTTGGTAAGTGAGAAATGCGAAAAACAAAGGAATAAGTGGAAATCTAAAGGTTTTCACGGTTTTGTTAATGCGGTAAAGGTAAGGTGGGTCACGCAGATATCGCATCGACAAAAACATAACTTCGACAGAAGACTTAAGAGTTACAACTTAAAAATTTGCAGGCTGCGAATTGCGGGCAACGATAAGTCAACGTGGAAAGGAAATAAACGTAGAGAAAAGGGGCTCAGGTACTCTATTTTTGGATTTTGCGTGGATTGAGTGAAAATGCCTCTAGATTTGAAACCTGCTCCTTGTCCTTCCTGCACAAAAATTCAATTTAGTTGTGGTCTGCTGCCAGTCTTTATTCATGGTGGTGATTAGGAGTATTTCCAACAAATTAAGATGGATTTTTTATATTATTTAGTAAATGTAAAATTGAACTTATAAACCAGGACTACGATGTCAACCGCATTGGGGCATTAATCATAATTAGAGCCCCAAGAACAAAGATGGGACGATGAAAAAGGTATTTGATAAAGGAAAAAAAATTTATGATGAAAAATATAGCTTGGTGTGTGTGAAATCACTTACTTGATTTCGCAACCTATAAAATGATACACAATGAAAATACAAAACCACTTTGAAAATTTTGGTTGGAGACATGGAAAGTGTTGGAGTATGGTTAAAGTGTGAATATAAAGGTATTTGCCTTTTTATTTTCTATCCAAACATTATGAGAGAGTGTTTAACAATATTTATAAGTATACATATATCAAAGAGCGTTTAATAGTATTTACAAGTATTGATATATCAACGAGTTTTTAATAATATTTATAAGTATACATATATCAAACTTATGGCATAGGACTCAAGTGTGAAAAGGGTGGTCATTAAAAGGGATATCTCAATGATAGATGGGTATTATCATTATCATTAAAAGGAAAGTTTTAACGATCGAATATTCATTAATGTTTGGATGAGTGTAAGGTAATGATTTATTTTTTATTTTTTATATTGAGCTATGAATATGTATGGTGAAGTATTTTGATGTGAGTTTGAAGTACGAACATTCTTACATAATTTTGGAATATATTGTCAAAGACATAGATAGTAAAAAGAAGAATTTATTGAAAAATGTTAGGAATAATAAGTTGATAGAGAAAAATCAATAGTTGAATTGAAGGGGAGTGTCAATTTTGATGGAGTTTGTACATGAGAAAAATAAAGAAAAAACCAACTTTATGGTTGGAAGCTTAAAAAAAGTTAAATGACTTTATATTTTAGATTTAGATTCTTTTTAATAAAAATGAAAATTTATACCATAAAGATTTAGATTCTTTTTAATAAAAATGAAAGCTTATACTATAAAGAGTTACAACATAGAAATAGATATAGATATTTATTAATAACTTATAGAAATATAATATACATTTTAAATACATAAGATTTGTAACTATCCAAAATTTGTCATAAACATCTTTAATATTATTATTGAATTTACAAAACATTGAAACCGGTAAAAGCTTTCTTTAATGATAGCGTTGTTTTCTCAATGTTGGAGAGTAAAGGATCATCTTGGCCTAAATCCATATTATTTATAATTTGATTGATATTGTTTTTCTTATTAGGACCTTCTTTAATTGAATTCATTAGCCTCTTGATGTTAGAAGGTGATGAATGATGCAATTTATTTAGGTTGTAAATCTTACTTTTTTAGGATGAATAAATATTTTTAAAAGACATCAATTCTCAAAAAAATATTGGTGTTCATTTTCATGGAATTTAATGGTCATGAAAAAATTGATGGATTATTCATGCTTTTGGAACACCCTATTGAATTTATGTTCCTCCCACTAATCTATAAATGGAGATTGATATTCAGACAAAGAAGAGCGAGATTGTAAATTCCAATGTAAACTTTGAATTTGTTTACAGATAAACCAAACCATTAACAGATGAGACAAAAGAGGTCGAGTAGTTAATATATGAGGAAAACATAGAACTTCCATAAAGCAAATAAACCACCAACCCAAAGTGCCCAACACCACTAGCAGGAAAGCTAGAATCTAATCACCAACAGTTTAAGGTCACTAGGTTCTAGGGTTCCAAGAAGGAAAACACAAGTTCCAAGATGGAAAACACCATGTAACAGTTGGAATTTCAAAACCTAGAGAGCACTAGACACCAAACAAACTTCAAATTTGTAGAACGATAAAGCACTAGATGGTTATTAATATCTTTTTGGCCATATGAAAGCTCTCATACCTAAAGGAAACAAGATATATGACCTTACTAGAAATAAAAATAATCTTGGAGCAATTCACCATTAATAATGTATCTCAAGTAGACCTCACACACTCCCATTATCTCCAATGAATCTTGAAAAGATCCACAAAATGGTTAAAAATGTGCAAATTTAAGACCTGCATGCACCAAATAAGGGGAAAAATTTTTCATATCGTATTCCCTTGGGCATGTTGTGATATTTCTTGAGTGATAGAATTATAAGATGTCTCCTTGACCTATGAATCACAAAGAATTAATGCATGACTTGATTAAAGCATGCTCTATTTTTCCAAATAACTCGCTTTATTGACAAGAGTGCCATCTTGTTAATAGTATTCTCATAACACTCAGAAGAAAAAGACCTTTTGAAATCTACAAAAATAATTTTAGATATATCTTATTAGATATGTTATCTTACTATTAATTTGATTCTTCTTTGACACTAACAAGTTGATTATTATACTTGATTCACCCATAACAATAAGTATATTTATTCTAGTTGAATTTTTTTTTAAAAACCGAAAAACATACTTTTTCACTTAATTATTAATTATTTGTGAAATACCTTATAACCTAAATATAAATAATTTATAGTTATCCCTTGGTTTGTACTTCTATATAATTAATTTGTATATCACTTATATATATATATATATATATATATATATATATATATATATATATATATATATATATATATATATATATATATATAAATATATATATATATATATATATATATATATATACCACATAATACTTAATTATTCACGTATTTTATAATTTATACTAATTTAATTATGCCAACTATTATGAACGAAGCGAATCCTCACATGCTCTATATATCAGAATTTAAACTATCTATTTGATTATAATAATTTAATCATGCCAATTTTTATGAACGAAGCGAATCCTCACATGCTCTATATATCAGAATTTATATATCAGAATTTAAGCTATCTATTTGATTATAATTTTATCATTTAAATGGTAACATATTTAATAATATTTGTAAAAATTATGATATTTAATTATTAATAATTATTTAAATATATAATAAAATATGTGTTTTTAGTTATTTCATATACTAGTATAATATATAATTTTATAGACAATTGGTTAATTATATATCAATCTAGAGAAAATGAATTGTATCTCAAACTTATAATATTTAAAATTTTGATCTAAAATTTGTAATAAGTATTTTGAATACTTGATATTAATTTAAATTAAAAAAATATTATTTAGTAAAAAAAAAATTCTATGGAATAAAAAGATGTTTACGTAGTCATAGTCATGTATATATAGTATATGTGTCCAAATAAACCTCAAATTACATATGGCTGATATCAAAATAAGGGAGCTTAAAAAACCGACTTAAACAACGGGTTGTCATTCATAAATCTAGTAGCCCCTGAAAGCTATCGACAAAAGAACACGCTGAAAGATACTTTGACCAACAAATACGTAATATTGTACATAATACCTTCACGAACAAGAACATAATATCATTAAAAGATACTTGACTAACACGCTGAAAGATACTTTGACCAACAAATACATAATATTTATGAAAACTAGAGGTCATATATTAGTTTGGAAAATCATGGAAATTTTAGTATGATTTTTGTCAAAATTTGGAAGAAATTTTGGGGAATTTGGATTATAATCGTTAAATTTTAAGATTTTGGGTGGGGAGAGGGTTTTTTGATGATGTTGAATCCATTCCTACCATTAAAAAAAAATTCAAACACTCTTACTAAGATTTTTGAAAAAAAAATCTTTAGATTTTTGCTAAAAATAACTTTACAAGTTAATTTGTGGCATCAATAGACAACACCTTTATTATGTTGCGAGTTCTCTTTAAGTGCTTCTTTTTGAAAAGTTTTGGGTTTATTTTCCGATTTAATTTGTCTAGAATACCATAGGGATTCATTGAAATCACAAGTTTGATGGGTGAACTCTACTAGAGTGTTGAATCCAAATATGTAGTAAAAAAAACAGTTAAAACAATAAAAATCAAGATTTCACCATAAGCTTTTCTGTCGGCTAGAAATCCACATGAAATTTAAAAACTGGCACTTAAAGACAACTCCATTTTGTTGTATATAATTACAAGATTATAATAAAAAATTGATTGGTTTTTTACTTTTTACATTTTGTTTAGATGAATGTAAATGTTGAATATATGTTTAATTGTTGGTTTTATGTTTATTTTTTCCTTAATTTTTTTGTTTGTTTAGAAAATATTATGTGTGGAAGAGGTGCTCTATTACTCAATACAAGGGAGATGTTGTAGTATCACACTTGAATGCTAGCTCAATATGGGAGAGATATAATGTTTATAAAATGAAAAAATAGACCAAAAAAAAAAAAACTACTACTAATAATAAAAAATAATGTTGAGTCACTTAAAAAAGTAATAATGATAATAAATCAATTCAATTTTTGTAATTTATTTTTATTGAAAATTTTACAAATTCTTTTTGGAAAATAAATTTATAAAATATAAAATATTAAAATAAATTCATATAATATTTATTCATGTTAGTAACCATTATATATATATATATATATATATATATGAAAATCGTTCACATTATACTAGTAGAATTAAATACATAGAGTACAAGTAGGAGGACTTGGGGAGCCATCACCCACGACGCACTTTAGAAATGTGGAGGAAGGACGTTATCTGCCCCTGATAGGGGTAAACATAAAAAATTATCAAAAAATTACAGTTTAAAGCCATTGTAGCGACTTAGAGAGATAAAAACCAGAGGCCAAAGAATTGTAATGGAACATTGTCAATGCTCTACTAAAATTTAGAGAGTAAAACAAATGTGAAAACATGTCATGCTAAAGGGAAAATTGTTTAAGCTGAGTTGGCGCCACGAAATCCAGGAGGAGCATGGACATGTTGCTCTTGAACACATTTGTCACTAGATGGGCCAACTATAAATGCATCTCCAATGCTAGAAGGACCAACTAAAAATGATTTTTCTATAAAGTTGTTAGAGTCGGTATCGTCATCCCTCCGTCAGAGATCAAATCTCTCTTGTTGCATTTCATTTTAGGTGTATCATTCAGTTCAGTCAGCTGCATTCCATTAGGAGCATGGATCATCTGATGGAAGGGTCTTGTCACTCATATCCCTCATGTCTTGTACCTGCTGGTCCGTGTCTGTTCATTAAAATCATTTACAGTCACGTTCGGTCTCTTGGTTGGCAAAGAGTCATTCTAGGGTTTTTAGTCTCATTAGGTCTAGGGCTTCGTTAATTTGGTCTTCAGAGTGTCTAATAATACCAGCAGGCACGTGAGGAAGCTTCAAACAAGGTTTTACTGCAAAAAATTTCATCATCATAATGCTTGATAATGATTTTTCTTCAAAACTCTATTTTGAAGAAAAATTGTCTATTTTGTCCTTTTGTAACAAATGCAATGTAATTTTTAAGTTCTTTAGTTGTAATAATGCTTCATTCGCAGCCCTGGTCGCCTTTGCCAAAACTCCATGCCATCCATCCCTGCAAAACAGACAAGAAATTCATCTTTCAGTCCAAAAATCAAAAAGCAAGAAAACAGAGTTCATTTGAAAAGTGCCAAAGTTTTTGACATTAGAAAGTGGGTTTTTCAAATCAAAAATTAAAATATTTGGTATATATAATATCTTTCCAAATTCAAAACTCCATTTGCATACCAAAGACATCAATGAGCCAAAGAAAATCGTGGAGGAGTGAAGAAATAGTTTGGAGGTCGAACTGTGGTGAAATTGACTGGCGCAGCGCATTGGGCAACTGTCACGGCACATAGAATGAGCGCGGCGCATAGGGCCGCTCTACTCTATGTGTTTTTGAACTGTTGCGGCGCATTGAAGGGGCGTGATGCACTGGGCAGTGGTCGCGGCGCATTGGGCCGAAACATGAAATTTTGTCATTGCCTTCAAAAAATTCCAAATCACCAGGTCTATTTTTTCCAAGTAAGTTCATGTGAACTTATAATTGCTATTCACAAATGTTTGAAAATGGATTATGAGAATTTGAATGTCAAAACTTAAACCCTATCATTTTGTTGAAAAATTGCTTCCTTAGGGTTTTGAAGATGGAGTTTTAAAACTGGTTTTGTGCCAAACTTTTTCATTTCTCACTTTGTTTTTCCTCCCCCTCACTGTTATCCTATCACTACAGCCCATCCCCTATTCCCTACATCCCTAAAGTCACTCATACCATCTCATTCCCATTGTCCCTATCCCATTTGTAAAGTTTCCCCAAATCCCAAGTTTATCCTAAAAATCAAGTGGTTGTCCCTTGTCTCTACATTTGTCAAATCACAGGTTTTCAAAAGGAAAATTCCACTTGACAAAACTTCATTGTTCCTACTCACTTATTTCCCCACAGTCCCTCCCATACTACCATACATTTGGCAATTAAAACAAAAACACCCAAATTCTCATTTTCATCTCATACAAGCTAGCATACACCTTGCATAGACCTTGAACACCATGGAGACAGACAGTGATACATCATATGACCGAGATAGTGATTCCACCACTGAGCTACATGCACCTAGAAGGCCTCGTAAATGTGGCAGACATGTGAGAGAGGAGCCCACCTCATTGACTGAATTGTAGGCTTGCCCACTTGCCATGACATGTTTTCGAGAGCAGTCATGCTATCAGTTTTGTGAAATGATTGCTAGGATTCATTATCATCAGGAGTTGGCTCATTTGTTTGTATTGCATTTACATGATGGTCAGGAAACTCTTGCTGGTGTAAATTTCACTTTGACACCGGAAACCATCTCTCAAGCAACCGGAATACCGAATGTGGGTGAACGGTGGAACAAAAGACAGTAGGTGGACAAAGTGCATTATGAACCATACATCAGGCCTAGCTCTGTGAGGCAACTCAGCAGGGTGTTCCCATTCCGGTTCCTAAAGGAATCCTATGCGCCTCTGATGAAACTCATTATCAGATATTTCAGTTGCGAGGGCCGGTTTTCACGCCTCTATGCCTACCACATCAGGTTATTGATGCATTTCACAAGGGTGAGGATGTTGAACATTCCTTGTTTCATGTGCCGGAACATCGAGAGAATGACCACTCTTGTGCAGAGGAAAACTCCCGAGCAGCAGTAGAATAGTATTTATCACTATGCACTCATCAAGATCGTGGTTGTACATCAGCTTGGATTGCAGGGTATTTCATGGGAGGATTTCATTTCCCATGATTTCTTCACAGCTCCTCAGGCTCCTCCGGAGTTTGTCCATGATGCAGGTGAACCTTCACATCAGTATGGAGGTCAGGATGCAGAGAATACTAGTGTGCCGATGTATATCACTTATCAGAGAGGCACTAGAGGATTATTTGCAGCAGCTTGGCGAGTAATGTCTCCACCTGGGGTGGAAGGGGTCTCGTTGCCATCATCAACAGCACAGGTACAGGTACAGGATAGAGGTAAGAGGCCCATGCAGGATGAGGGCCCTTCAGGAGGCCAAGACACAGGTTTCATACTGATTGATGAGGATTTGAGCTCTCCAAGCTCAAAGTTGAGAGAGACTATTCATGAGCAAAAGGCGGAGATTGACACAATGACCGTCAAATTGCAGAGATCCCAATGGATCATAAAATACCTGGAGCAGTGAAACAAACATTTGGAAGATCAACAAACAATCATGGAGTTGCGAAACATCTGTGAGAACCGGCAAGCTGCCCAAAGAAGCCAAACCGAGATGACATCCATTGAGCGGGAGATTGAGGCTGATAGAGAGACTTGGCTTGAGAGGGTCAATATTCATCTTGAGAAGCTATTGGAGAAGGAAAATAAGGAAAAGAACATTCTCAGGCACATGAAGAACCATTATTGGGTGCGAAATCATGTTTGCAAAGCGAGGATCAAGATCCTGAAAGCAAGACTAAAAAGGGCACTAAAGCGTCGCAAAAGGCAGGATACACTCCAAATTTTGGCCGAAGCTTCTTTGGCCCAGCATAGCACTTAATGGTGGACATTCAGCCCAAATTTCAAGAAATTTGGGAAACTTTTTGTCAATTTTGAAATTTTTGGCCTTAAAACAGATTTTCCTGCCCGACGCATAGCGCCACTTGGCGCGCGCTTATAATTGGAAGCTCCTCTTGAATCAAAATTTGCATTTCTGGATTTTTCATCAAAATTTATGCATTCCTACCCATTACCTAAGGATTTTGACAAGTTTTGGGTTGCTTGAAGGGTCAAAAACACCTTTAAAATGGCCTTTCTGCCACTTTTTGGACACACAGGAAGCAATGTTGGGAGATTCGATTTTTGGAGGGGAAAATGGCAACCAAATTTAGAAATTATACTTGGGTTGGAAAGTAGACAGGAAAATATTTCCAACGAGCTATTCTGCGCTCTATTTGGACTTCGGGAAGGCCCTCAAAATCAGCCTCAAAGTGGCGCTACGCATAGAGATTTCAGGCGCGACACATTGGGAAATTTGGCTTAATTTTCACTCAGCAATTCAGATTTTCGCCTAGTTTTGGCCAGTTTGACTTTTTTATCCTCATATGTACAGCTCTTGATGTAAATTGATGTAATTTCATGACTTTGATGTAATTTTGGCACATTTTAACTCATTCAAGTAGATTCATTCACCAAAAAGTGAAATGTAAATGAATGAATCAGTTTCCTATCTTATAGAGGCAAGCTGTTTCATTTCCTATTTTCCAGTTCTTAGTTTAGATCTTGCTGAAACAGCTCCTAGAATGGTGAGCTCGACCCCTAGAGGCATGGGGATGAGTTAGGCTTGTCTATATCTTGTAGTTCTTCAGTCATTTTCAGGGTTGGACACTTGGGATTGCTTGGCACTTCATTGTACATTTCATCTCTGCAATTTTGGCAAAGGAATAGACCAGGGTTTGCAGCACTCTTTGGGATCCATGTGGCTCTATATTTCGATGGTGTAGTTCTCTCTGTGATTTTAAGTTCACTGATGTCTTATGTGTATCATTTCCCTTCTACTTTCTTCTTAAATTAAACAAATGAGTGATAAAGGTGGAATTCATTAGATTGCTTTGCTCTGCCTTGAGTTTTGTTTAATTTTCCATGTTTTCATCTGTTTGAAGAGGATTCTTGAAAGCTTCTTTCCCTCTTCAGCTCCTCACCGGTCTGAATTATCCATTCATTCAATGCAAAGCATCAAAACAATTTCCTTCCTTGCCCCATTCAGAACTCTGCAAAAACTAGGCCTCATCCACGAACCCAAAATTGCCTTTCCCTTTGATTCCAACAAAACCCCCAAAATCAAAATCAAACTCTTTTACTTATATACCTAGCCTAAAATCAGCCTTTATTTCAAGTCATCTCAAGCCTTATTGATTATCTTTGCTGAGATTGACCCAGAGAGAGACCTCTCCTGATCTGGTACGACTAGCTACCAGACTGAGCGTGGTTTGATGTTACCCTGAACTTTTCCTTCCTTCAGCCTGAGGTAGATTTAGGCAATAAAATAGTGGCGACCATACTGGGGAATAAAATGGTTTTCTTGTTAGTGTTATTTGTTTTATAAGCTACAGACGGAGCCTGAAGTTATGCCAGGTAGCCTTCGAAATGCTCTTGCTTTACATTAGCGAAAGTAGATAATCACTGCTTCAGTCAATCTCTGGTCTAGTTTGTAAACGTGACACTTGACTTGTAAATTTCCCCCAGTACATCAGATCATTCTAGACTTTGGATGATGAGTTTAGAATTTGATAGGCTGAACAAGTTGGTTTTGTCCCTTTGATTTTTGAAAATAATTCAACACACTGGCTTCCAGAAGACATACCAGAGCAAATCTGGATCCCGATCCACCTCCAGTGTATAAAAATCCCAATCTTATTTCGAGAATCCTTCGTCGAGAAAGTCCTATGATTCCTCCGTTTAAATCTTATTCATGTCCCGTTGTTTTTGAGTACCTTGAATATCTTGAGTTTGACGAACAATTTGAGTTGTCGTTGTTTGAGACGAAGTCTGAAAGTGCTATTGATTCTACCGTCATAAATCCCGAGTTTATAAAGTACCTTGAAATTGAAGAAGCTAATAGATCCATTGACAGTTACATTTTGAACATTCAGAATTCCATTGTGGCAACAAATATTCCTGAGTTCATAGAGTCTACATTTGAAACTCTTGGGCCATCAGCAGTTACATCTGGTTCACAAGTTCATACCGAGCCTCCTTTCGTTCCTACCATTCTTGTGCAACTATCTATTTCTGATCAACAATCTGCAATAGTATCACCTCCATCTACACCTCATACATCAACTGCTCTGACTCCTCCTATATCTCCAAGACCGATTGTAAATCCACCCAGAGCAATGGCTTCCCGATTTGCACCTCTCGTATTGCCTCAAAACTTAGATGACATGCCCGCAGATTATCAAAGAAAAATTCCATTGTTTGATGGCACTCCTCAAAGTGTCACTACTCAACAACATGTAGATAGAATGGCAGATTTCTTTGACCTTCATGAGATTGATGCGGAAAATGTAACAATGAGATTGTTTGTTCAAACCTTTGGAGGAGAAGTGAGAAATTGGTTCAGAGCTTTGCCGACTAGAAGTATTTCTACATTGGCCAATCTTCAGAGACAATTCTTGGATCGATGGGAAGTGCAAAAAGATCCTCTTTCAATCCTTTCCGAATATGACAATATCAAGAGGAATGTTGGTGAGTCTATCCAAGACTATTGTATTAGATTTAATACTGTTTATAATGCAATTCCTGGTGATATAAAGCCACCTAGGGGATCTGCTTTGATTAAATTTCCGGGTGGATTCAATCCTGACATGGCTTATCAATTGAGAGAAAGAAGTCCAACTACTTTAGAAGATATGCCGAAAATTGCAGTCAGTGTTGAAGCTAATTTGAATGCCATGAGAGCTAGAATGAGAGCTGAAAGGAAAGTAGCAATAAAGGAGGAGGTTTCCATTTCAGATCAAGTGCTTCGAAAGATGGAAAATATGTTTGAAGGATTAACACTTGATAAGCCTGAACTGCAGATCAGAAATCCTAATTTCCGTGGTCAACAGCAACCGCAATTCATAATCAAACAAAGAGAGCAGCGAGCACAAGAACCGACAGTACAGCAGCAAGTAAAGACACCCTTAACAACAGAATTTTTTTGGTCCGGAATCAGATGATGAAGATAATGTAATAGGAGAAGAGAATCACTTCTTTACACCTGATGATATGCCAACTTTTATCACTGAAGATGAGGAGTATGCAGAAAACTCAGTTGTACAAAAAGACGAGGATTTCATCTTGGAAAATGACACAACTCTTGAAGAAGAGTCTGATGAGTATCAGAGGGGATACATGAATGCCTTGTTAGCCCAGCAATGACAATATTCACTCAGAAACAGAGATGTCCCTATTAATCCAATTCAAAAGAGAAAGGAAGTTTCAACACCAAAGAATGATTCACCCGTGGCACAGAAGAAGGGAAAAGAGACAGTTGATCCCACTACTAGTAAGTCCCCATCAACAAATGAAAGATCCAATCAGCTAATTGTATCAAAGGAGAAAACTGAAAAGAAGGATGTTCCAGCTAAAGAGGTAGAGAAAATTTCAGTTTTTAGCTTAGAAAATGAAATTGCTAAGTTGAAAGTATCCATTCCTTTGACTGAGTTGATGAAGAACAACATCTATAAGGGTTAGGTGTCGAAGATTTTGAATTTAGATCCATTGTCTAATATGGTGAATGTGGAAGATTATCAACCTGGGTTGATTTTTGGTCCAGCATTGGATGGTGAGTCTCCAGATAGTGATGTGCCTCCTTTTTATATTAGCCTTAGATTGCATGATTTTGTGTTACATAATGCTATGTTTGATTTCGAAGCCTCTCATAATCTCATGCCGAGGGCAAACATGGAGAAATTGGGATTGGACATCACTAGAAAGTATCATGATATTTATTCTTTTGATTCCAGTAGAGTAAGATGCATTGGGCTTATCAAAGATTTGGTGGTTAGTTTGGATCATATTCCTACTAAAAATGTTTTGATGGATGTGGTTGTGGCGAACATTCCTCCTAGATTTGGTATGCTTCTTTCTAGATCTTGGGGAGCGAAAATGAAGGGAACATTGCAGCTTGATTTCTCCTATGCTACTATTCATGTGTTTGGTCAGATGAGGAAATTATATCGGGAGCAAAAGATGAATTATATGATCACCAGCAAGGAGAAACCGGTAAATCATCTAATCAATTATGTACATACAGATTTAGAATCATTTGTTTTGTATTCAGATAGTTTCAATGATGTAAATAGCCAATTAGTTGAAGTAGAAGACATTCTGGAAATCACCGAGAATTTCAGAGAGGTTTTGAAGAAAGAGAGAGAAAAACTTGAAAGTTCTGCTAAGCAATCAACCTTTCAACAGTAGCAAAAAGTTGATGTGCAGCAAGCTGAAATAACAAAGCAAACAGAGTTTCAGCACTTGGAAGAAGATGAAGATGGTTTATGGACCAAGGATTTTGATGGTGCAGTAGGAAGTGATGGTGCTGGAATTGGCATTTGGGTACGCAGCCCTTTTTCCGCCCCAAACAAGGTACCGAGTAATGTAAGGGTTTGTTCTTATAAATTAGCTTTTGATTGTTCAAATAATGAGGCAGAATACGAAGCTCTGATTGCTGGTCTGAAAATTCTTAGAAAGTTGAATGCTAAGAGGATTGCAGTGTATGGCAACTCCGAGTTGGTTATCAAGCAAGTGAAAGGTGAATACCAAGCTAAGCATCCTCAAATGCGGGCTTATCGAAATGTTGTTCTTGATATCTTGAAATTGTTTTCAGACTATACTTTGACTTGTGTCCCTCGTATTCAGAATGGTATTGCAGATGCACTTGCAAAGGCAACAAGTAATTTGAAAATTCCGATGAACTCAAGTAACAAATTTGAAATTCATGTGAAGCATCGTCCGACTGTCCCAGACAATCAAAGGTATTGGCAAGTGTTTCAAGATGACGAAGAGATTGATGAATTTCTGCAAAATGAAGGCAAATTCAGAGACACTTCAATTGATGTGGAGCATGATGATGGTGAGGCTGATGTGCAAGTAAATCAGATGGAAGTTTTGCAGCTGAAGGATAATGTCATTCCTAAAGGTCTAATACCTTTAGAGGAGCTTTTCGATCAAGATGACGTAGCTAGAAAACCAACCTTGAGGCTAACCGAAAAGGGAGTTGAAGATGTGAACATTGGATCAGTTGAAAATCCAAAGATGGTGAAATTGTCCAAAGCATTGCCACCACAGGTAAAATCAAAGTATATCAGTTTGTTGTCATCTTTTGCTGACGTATTTGCTTGGGACTATTTAGATTTGAAGACATATGATACAAACATAATTCAGCACACCATTCCGATCAAGCCAAATCAAAAACCCTTCAGGCAGAAGTTGAGAAGAATAAATCCAAAGTTGCTGCCCTCAATTGAGAAGGAAGTGAATCGGTTGTACAAGGCTGGTATCATTGTTCCTATAAGATTTTCAGATTGGATTTCTAATTTGGTGCCCGTTCGCAAGAAGACAGGTGAGATTCTTTTGTGCATTGATTTTAGGAATCTAAATAAGGTGTCTTTGAAAGATAATTATCCGTTGCCCAAAATGGATCACATACTTCAGCGAGTTGTTGGAGCATCTCGTATGTCGCTACTCGATGGTTATTCTAGTTATAACCAAATTCTGGTCCATGAGGATGATAGAGACAAAACAGCGTTCACCACTCCGTGGGGAACCTTCCATTATGCTAAAATGCCTTTTGGTTTGAAGAATGCTGGTGCAACCTTTCAGCGCACAATGGATATGGCATTTGCAAATGAGAAAGATGTTTTTCTAGTTGTGTATCTTGATGATTTGATAGTATTTTCGAATTCAGATGAAGAACACCTTTACCATTTGAAGATTGTTTTTCAGCGGTGTAGAAAGTATGGTGTGTCGCTCAATCCGAAAAAGAGTTTGTTTGCCAAGGATGAGGGAAAACTTATTGGTCGTATTATCTCAAAAGATGGCATCCATATTGACCCAGCTCGAGTAGAAGCTATTCAACAAATTGATCTTCCCCGAAACAAAAAGGAGATCCAATCATTTAATGGTAAGATGAATTTCTTGCGCCGCTTTGTGCCTAATCTTGCAAAACATCTAAGGGGGATTACAAACATGCTTAAGAAAGATAGCGTAGTGAAGTGGACTGAGGAGGCTGTAAAGTCTTTCAATTTAGTGAAGTTGGCTCTTTCTTCAGCTCTGGTTTTGATCAGCCCGGATTATACTCAGGATTTTATCTTGTTTTCATTTGCTTCGGAGCATACTATGGCAACAGTATTGATGCAAAAAATAGATCAACATGAAAAACCAGTTGCTTTTTTCAGCCGAACCATAAGAGATGCATCCTTAAAGTATAACATTATTGAAAAGCAAGCTCTTTCTCTAGTGAAAGCGTTGAAATATTTTCGGGTATATATTCTGCATTCTCATATTCTTGCTTATGTTCCTAATGCTGCTGTTAAGGATGTTTTAGTGTAAACAGATCCGGAGGGGAGACAAGGCAAATGGATTCTTGCCTTGTTGGAGTATGATGTGGAGATAAAGCCTACAAAGCTTATCAAAGGACAAGGGGTGGCTAAGCTAATGGCTGAATCAAATTTACATGCCTTGGACATCAATCTCATTGCTGCTATGTCCGAGGAAAACGAAGAAAGTTCGCTAATTCAGGTATTAGACATATTTTTTCATTCTCCTTGGTATTCAGATATTGTATATGTGCTCTAAAACTTGTCACCACCGCCAGGAATGGCTAAAAACAAAAGTAGAACTCTGAAATTGAAGGATGCTAAGTTTTGTATTTTGAACAATGCACTCTATTGGAAAGATCCCGGTGGTGTTTTGCTAAATTTTTTGGTGGAAGAAGAAGCAAAGCAGGTTATGGAGGATTTTCATAAGGGAGATTGCGGAGGTCACCTTTTCTGGAAAACAACGGGCAATAAAATTTTGAGAGCGGGATATTATTGGTCGACTCTTTTTACTTATGTGTATAAGACTGTCAAAAGCTGTCATGAATGTCATATTTTTGAAGGGAGGAAGAAATTGCAGCCTTTGCTGCTTAAGCCCATTGAGGTTAGTGCTCCTTTTCAGTAGTGGGGTTTGGATTTCATTGGCGAGATCCATCCCGCTTCTTCAGCTCAGCACAAGTGGATCCTCACAACGACAGATTATTTCACGAAATGGATTGAAGCAATTCCCACCAGGCAAGCTACGGATTCGGTAATAATTTCATTCCTTGAAAATAATATTTTTTCTCGTTTTGGTTGCCCGAATAAGTTAATTACTGATAACGCAACAACTTTCAAATAAAAATTTATTGTTGAGTTTTGTGACAAGTATCATATCATTTTGGGAAACTCAACCGCTTATCATCCACAAGGCAATGGATTGGCAGAGTCTTCGAACAAATCTTTGGTCAATATCATTAAAAAGTTGCTGGAAATAAACAAGAAAAGTTGGCATAAGAATTTGGTCAATGCGCTTTGGCAGACAGAGTGAGTCAGAAAAAATCCATAGGTATGTCCCCCTTTGAGTTAGTATATGGAGTTGACACGGTATTTCCTACCTCTCTCGCAGTTCTAGTGGTCAAACTTCTGCAGGAAGCTGGCAGTGAAGATGATCATATGCAAAGGAGAATAAATCAAATGATCCATTTGCAGCAGACTAGAGAAGAAGTTTTCCAAAACACGTTCAAGCTGCAAGAGAGAATTAAGAAAATATATGATAGAAAAGCAAAAACGGACAAATTTCAATTGGAAGAAGTGGTGCTAAAATGGGATGCAAGAAACGAGCAAAAGGGTAAGCATGGTAAGTTCGAAAATCTCTGGAAAGGACCCTTTAAAATTGCTACCTATCGGGGTCAGAATGCTTTTCTTCTAAAAGAGATGAACGGGGAAGATTGTCCAGGAGGGCCAGTCAATGGTCGGCTGCTCAAGCGGTATCATTTCTGAAATGTTTTCGGTTGTTAACATTCTCACTGTACATCCCAGTTTATTTCAGTCTCATTGCAAGTGTGTGCTGTGATACTTTCTTCAGTTTGGGGACTGA
This sequence comes from Pinus albicaulis, assembly GCA_034641835.2. Taxonomy (NCBI): domain Eukaryota; kingdom Viridiplantae; phylum Streptophyta; class Pinopsida; order Pinales; family Pinaceae; genus Pinus; species Pinus albicaulis. The sequence goes on along the minus strand of CM076575.1, from coordinate 1,378,214,782 downwards.
GGTGAAGGCTATAACTTTGAATATTGATTTCATCTTTGGTTTGAGTTTGTCGAGTCAGGTCTTTCAGTCATTTTGGTTTCAAAATTGAGTCGGTTTGAGTCAAGTTTCAGTCAATAAAATTGAGTCACGAGTCTTGTGTTGATTTTTCGAAGTTATGGACTCCATAGCCCAATGGACGAAGGCACTGCATACTCTCCCAGAAATCTGTAGTTCTTGGCACCTCCAAGGAGCTACCATCCCCATTGGAGCCAATGTTAGAGTCGGTATCTTCATCCCTCCGTCAGAGATCAAATCTCTCTTGTTGCATTTCATTTTAGGTGTATCATTCAGTTCAGTCAGCTGCATTCCATTAGGAGCATGGATCATCTGATGGAAGGGTCTTGTCACTCATATCCCTCATGTCTTGTACCTGTTGGTCCGTGTCTGTTCATTAAAATCATTTACAGTCACGTTTGGTCTCTTGGTTGGCAAAGAGTCATTTTAGGGTTTTTAGTCTCATTAGGTCTAGTGCTTCGTTAATTTGGTCTTAAGAGTGTCTAATAATACCAGCAGGCACATGAGGAAGCTTCAAACAAGGTTTTACTACAAAAAATTTCATCATCATAATGCTTGATAATGATTTTTCTTCAAAACTCTGTTTTGAAGAAAAATTGTCTATTTTGTCCTTTTGTAACAAACGCAATGTAATTTTTAAGTTCTTCAGTTGTAATACTGCTTCATTCGCAGCCCTGGTCGCCTTTGCCAAAACTCCATGCCATCCATCCCTGCAAAACAGACAAGAAATTCATCTTTCAGTCCAAAAATCAAAAAGCAAGCAAAACAGAGTTCATTTGAAAAGTGCCAAAGTTTTCGAACATTAGAAAGTGGGTTTTTCAAATCAAAAACTAAAATATTTGGTATATATAATATCTTTCCAAATTCAAAACTCCATTTGCATACCAAAGACATCAATGAGCTAAAGAAAATCGTGGAGGAGTGAAGAAATAGTTTGGAGGTCGAACTGTGGTGAAATTGACTGGCGCGATGCACTGGGCAATTGTCGCGGCGCATAGGGCCACTCTGCTCTGTGTGTTTTTGAACTGTCACGACACATTGAAGGGGCGCAACGCACTGGGCAGTGGTCACGGCGCATTGGGCCGAAACACGAAATTTTGTCATTGCCTCCAATAAATTCCAAATCACTCAGTCTATTTTGTCCAAGTAAGTTCATGTGAACTTATAATTGCTATTCACAAATGTTTGAAAATGGATTATGAGAATTTGAATTTTAAAACTTAAACCCTATCATTTTGTTGAAAAATTGCTTCCTTAGGGTTTTGAAGTTGGAGTTTTAAAACTGGTTTTGTGCCAAAATTTTTCATTTCTCACTTTGTTTTTCCTCCCCCTCACTCTTATCCTATCACTACAGCCCATCCCCTATTCCCTACATCCCTAAAGTCACTCATACCATCTCATTCCCATTGTCCCTATCCCATTTGTAAAAGTTTCCCCAAATCCCAAGTTTATCCTAAAAATCAAGTGGTTGTCCCTTGTCTCTACATTTGTCAAATCACAAGTTTTCAAAAGGAAAATTCCACTTGACAAAACTTCATTGTTCCTACTCACTTATTTCCCCACAGTCCCTCCCATACTACCATACATTTGGCAATTAAAACAAAAACACCCAAATTCTCATTTTCATCTCATACAAGCCAGCATACACCTTGCATAGACCTTGAACACCATGGAGACAGACAGTGATACATCATATGACCAAGATAGTGATTCAACCACTGAACTACATGCACCTAGAAGGCCTCGTAAAGGTGGCAGACATGTGAGAGAGGAACCCACCTCGTTGACTGAATTGCAGGCTTGCCCACTTGCCATGGCATGTTTTCGAGAGCAGTCATGCTATCAGTTTTGTGAAATGATTGCTAGGATTCATTATCATCAGGAGTTGGCTCGTTTGTTTGTATTTCATTTACATGATGGTCAGGTAACTCTTGCTGGTGTAAATTTCACTTTGACACCGGAAACCATCTCTCAAGCAACCGGAATACCGAATGTGGGTGAACGGTGGAACAAAATACAGTAGGTGGAAACAGTGCATTATGAACCATACATCAGGCCTAGCTTTGTGAGGCAACTCAGCAAGGTGTTCCCATTCCGGTTCCTAAAGGAATCCTATGCACCTATGATGAAACTCATTATCAGATATTTCAGTTGTGAGGGTCGGTTTTCACGCCTCTATGCCTACCACATCAGGTTATTGATGCATTTCACAAGGGCGAGGATGATGAACATTCCTTATTTCATGTGCCGTAACATCGAGAGAATGACCACTCTTGTGCAGAGGAAAACTCCCGAGCAGCAGTACAACAGTATTTATCACTATGCACTCATCAAGATCGTGGTTTTACATCAGCTTAGATTGCAGGGTATTTCATGGGAGGATTTCATTTCCCATGATTTCTTCACATCTCCTCAGGTTCCTCCGAAGATTTTCTATGATGCAGGTGAACCTTCACATCAGTATGGAGGTCAGGAGGCAAAGACTACTAGTGTGTCGATGTATATCACTTATCAGAGAGGCACTAGAGGATTATTTGCAGCAGCCTGGCGAATACTATCTCCACCTGGGGTGGAAGGGGTCTCGTTGCCATCATCAGCAGCATAGGTACAGGTACAGGATAGAGGTAAGAGGCCCATGCAAGATGAGGGCCCTTTAGGATTCCAAGACACATGTTTCATACTGATTGATGAGGATTTGAGCTCTCCAAGCTCAAAGTTGAGAGAGACTATTCAGGAGCAGAAGGCGGAGATTGACACATTAACCATCAAATTGCAGAGAGCCCAATGGATCATAAATTACCTGGAGCAATGAAACAAACATTTGGAAGATCAGCAAACAATCATGGAGTTGCGAAACATCCGTGAGAACCGGCAAGCTGCCCAAAGAATCCAAACCGAGATGACATCCATTGAGCGGGAGATTGAGGCTGATAGAGAGACTTGGCTTGAGAGGGTCAATATTCATCTTGAGAAGCTGTTGGAGAAGGAAAACAAGGAAAATAACATGCTCGGGCAGATGAAGAACCATTATTGGGTGCGAAATCATGTTTGCAAAGCGAGGATCAAGATCCTGAAAGCAAGACTAAAAAGGGCACTAAAGCGTCGCAAAAGGCATGATAGACTCCAAATTCTGGCCGAAGCTTCTTTGGCCTAGCATAGCACTTAATGGTGGACATTCAGCCCAAATTTCAAGAAATTTGGGAAACGTTTTGTCAATTTTGAAATTTTTTGCCTTAAAACAGATTTTCCTGCCCGACGCGTAGCGCCACTTGGCGCGCGCTTATAATTGGCAGCTCCTCTTGAAGAAAAATTTGCATTTATGGATTTTTCATCAAAATTTATGCATGCCTTCCCATTACCTAAGGATTTTGACAAGTTTTGGGTTGCTTGAAGGGTCAAAAACACCTTAAAAATGGCCTTTCTGCCACGTTTTGGACACACAGGAAGAAGTGTTGGGAGATTTTATTTTTGGAGGGGCAAATGGAAACCAAATTCAGGAATTCTACTTGGGTTGGAAATTATACAGGCAGAGATTTCCAACGAGCTATTTTTCACTCAATTTGGACTTCGGGAAGGCCCTCAAAATCAGCCTCAAAGTGGCGCTACGCATAGAGATTTCAAGCGCGGCGCATTGGGAAATTTGGCCTAATTTTCACTCAGCAGTTCAGATTTTCACCTAGTTTTGGCCAGTTTGACTTTTTTATCCTCATATGTACAGCTCTTGATGTAACTTGATGTAATTTCATGACTTTGATGTAATTTTGGCACATTTTTACTCATTCAAGTAGATTCATTCACCAAAAAGTGAAATGTAAATGAATGAATTGGTTTCCTATCTTATAGAGGCAAGCTGTTTCATTGCCTATTTTCCATTTCTTAGTTTAGATCTTGTTGAAACAGCTCCTAGAATGGTGAGCTCGACCCATAGAGGCATGGGGATGAGTTAGGCTTGTCTATATCTTGTAGTTCTTCAGTCATCTTCAGGGTTGGACACTTGGGATTGCTTGGCACTTCATTGTACATTTCATCTCTGCAATTTTGGCAAAGGAATAGACCAGGGTTTGCAGCACTCTTTGGGATCCATGTGGATCTATGTTTTGATGGTGTATTTCTCTCTGTGATTGTAAGTTCACTGATGTCTTATGTGTATCATTTCCCTTCTACTTTCTTCTTAAATTAAACAAATGAGTGATAAAGGTGGAATTCATTAGATTGCTTTGCTCTGCCTTGAGTTTTGTTTAATTTTGCATGTTTTCATCTGTTTGAAGAGGATTCTTGAAATATTCTTTCCCTCTTCAACTCCTCACCAGTCTGATCTATCCATTCATTCAATCCAAAGCATCAAAACAATTTCCTTCCTTGCCCCATTCAGAACTCTGCAAAAACTAGGCCTCATCCCCGGACCCAAAACTGCCTTTCCCTTTGATTCCAACAAAACCCCCAAAATCAAAATCAAACTCTTTTACTTATATACCTAGCCTAAAATCAGCCTTTATTTAAAGTCAGCTCAAGCCTTATTGATTATCTTTGCTGAGATTGACTTGGAGAGGGCCCTCTCCTGATCTGGTAGGGCTAGATACCAGACTGAGCGTGGTTTGATGTTACCCTGAACTCTGCCTTCCTTCAGCCTGAGGTAGATTTAGGCAATAAAAAAATTAACATCCATAAGGACTAGGTTGAGGAGGGGAATACTTGGTAGCAGTCAGTTGGGAATTTGTTAGATGAGACAAGATGTCTTGCGACTTCCGAGTCAGTGAGATATGCCCAACACTTACATAAATGGTGGAAGGCAAAGAGGAACCATGAGGAACAAAAAAGGGGCTAGAGGACCTAGGTATGGAGAGGATGCAATTTCTCGAGGAAAGGCTATGCCAAGGTTGAGGGAGAGGCGAAAAAGGGAGGAGATTATGTGGTTGGTGTTGGCAGAGACCTCAACAATCCATCTGGCATCATTGGAGCATTCATGTTCCAGAGTGAGGTAATGATGAGCGAGGATATTGCAGAGTGCCTCGTAAGCATTCCTCCCATGTCGAACTTCCTCAACTTCCAATTCAGTAACCTGACGACTAATATGAGCCAAGATGCCATTTTCAAAAAGGGTTATGACTTCTTCTACAACAGGGGAAGCATGCATGCAGCCTCTTCTCCTTCCATGACCAATGCGAAAAAATCACTCTCATTCTCAGATTATGGGAGAAAATTGGGGATGAGTGAGGTGTGCATAAGACACAGGGATGTCAGAGATTGCAGGAGTAGAGTAGGCAAGCAAAAAGGCCAGGTGTTGAGCGAGAGAACAAGAGGAGAAGGAAGTATACTCTACAATGAAGGCATCGTGAGAGGAATAAATGTGAAAAGGGTGGCGTCCAAGCGAGTGTTGGATCCAAACATGCAAGGACAGGACGAGGGACTAGTAAAAAAGGAAGGAGTTAGCATGGTTAATCGAGCCGAGGAGAAAGGACATGAGGTGGAGGGTGTTATAATTCCAAGCTTCAGTAGGCTAAGCTAACTGTGAAACCAAAATCAAGGAGCTCAAAACATACAATTAATAAACATATAGAAACTTAATTAATTTAATTAATAAACATATAATTTAAAATAAAAATCTTTTTATATATAGATTGTGTGTAGCACCCAACCACATAAATTAAATGTTTGGTAAGTATTAAAACATTTACTAACACTTACTATATAATACATTTCATATTGTTAAAATTAAAAAAATAGTAAAAAATCACTAAATTATAACTTTATTTTAAATAATCACTATTAATAATAAATAATAATAAAATTATATATAAACTTTACCATAGAGATTATTGATTTGTAAATATCATGGGCCAATATTATTGTTTATGAATGCCACATCCCCAAACAGTCATAACTCATACTACATTTTTTAAATTAATCTATTTACTTAAAGACTTTAACCATAAATATCAAGTTTTGATTTGTTTATACTACTATGACTAGCACAACCATTTAAATTAAATGTTTGGTAAATTTCTTTAGACATCAATCCATAACAAGTGTTGGAGGCAATTTAGTTGCTACCACTCAAATTTGGAATTATGCTCTCCAAAAAATTGCATAAAAAACTATAACCTACATTGGTCAATGCTAAATTAAATGTTTGGTAAATTTCTTTAGACATCAATCCATAACAAGTGTTGGAGGCAATTTAGTTGCTACCACTCAAATTTGGAATTATGCTCTCCAAAAAATTGCATAAAAAACTATAACCTACATTGGTCAATGCTAAATTAAAGTGATCCATAGACTTAAGAATAAAAAATCACTACCCAAATATCCAAAATCATGCACAAATAGTGCCACAATATCCATAAATTATGGCATAAAATATGTGAGGTAATTATCCACATGGCATTATATTGTGCAAATACCGCAATAAAACCTTTAATTTGTGAAAAATAGTTTTTTTTAATGATATTGAAAAATAATTTTTTTATTTTTCAAACTTAATTATAAATTGTTTTGGTCAATGCTAAACTAATAGTGGTCAATAAAAAAATCTATTTCGAGAGTCATATGTCTTGATAGGGACTATAAACATCAAAACACTTCATAATACATCTCAACTTGCTAAAATTAAGAAAAAACATAGGAATTAACTAAATTTTAACTTTATCATTTATATCATTAATATTTTATTAATGATAAGAGGAAATATTATATAAAATAAAGATATATACATTTAGAAACAAACATTAATCAGATTCTTAATCATGAAGATTCACTTGTACTTTATCATGAAGATTTTTAATTACTAAATAGGCTTTGTTACAGTACCATGTGATTGTGCCTAAAAAAGCAAGTGTCGTTTCATATGATACTTGTTCAGATGACATTTTGTTTTAGTTAATGAATTTAATTAAAAAGGAAAAAAAAAATTTATTTTATCTCTATATAGTATTAATATTCTAAAATATTATATGTAGGTTAAATCCTTACCATCCACCTAGTAATTATTGATAATTAAATTAAAATTACACAAGCCCTATTCCAAAATAGACTTGCCTATTTAAGTAAATATTTTAGAAAATTCCATGGAAATTAAAATTGACCATAAACTTAATAATTATGTATGGTTAAATTAAAATTATGGAAACCCTATTCCGAAATAAACACTACTATTGAAATAATTAAAATATTGATTCATATTCATAACCATCAAAATTTCATATTTAAATTTAATTAATAAACATATAAAATTTAAACCCTCTTGTAATTCAAATTATGTGTAAAAAAACAAATGGTTCAAATCAATTTCTATTTATGAAGACCCCTCCCCCTCCCGGGAATGGCGCAAGAAACCGTGGCACCGACGTTTCTGTGACTCCAGTGACATTTGACGACACGCCGAAACCCACAATGCCCTTTGACCACAATAACTAGCCTCTAAACAAGATTGCACAAACTAGCTTTCCTAATATAATATAAATTGTTCTCGTTTAAAAAGGATGAATGAAATAGTGATCCCTTTTATATCAAAGAGGAAAATGTATTTTAAATATAGATTTGATCGAATAAATTTGGTTGTACCTTTCATATCTTTTCCCAAATCTGAATTAGCCAACCTATGGTATTGTTCAAAATAAACGTCAAAGGCGTAATAGTATTGTACCTTTCGTATCTTTTCCCAAAGTATGAAGAAGTCAACCTATGGTATTGTTCAAAATAAACATCAAAGGCGTAACAGTATCAAACTCCAGTAAGTTATAAACCATGCAAGGTTAAGATCGAGAGAGGGGGACCGCCCCTGGCTGTAAAAATTAAACAACCAGAAATTCCAACTCCCTCGCTTGGCTTTGCTTGAGTGAGTGGGCTAATTTCACTAAATCTATTCTTTCTATATGTTAAATGTCATTTCTGTTGAGTAAGGATACCCTCTTATGACAAACTTGTTGCTTTCATAGCTCTATCTTTATCTAAGCTACTGAACCTAGTCCACTGGGGATAGATTGAATTAAATTGCTTTCTTTTCAACGCACATCGAGCAGTATACAAACTGTTTCAATATTATAGACTATCATCTCAGGTATTTGAATAAGAAAGTAAGCGAGGTAGTTACTCTCAAAGTGGTGAGGATGCTGCTGGGACTAGTGATGTGCTTGTTACCAAACCATTCTCGAAAGATTGTGCTTCTTTTTTCCTCACCATACTGTAGATACCAATGTGCTCTTTCTTCCCCCGTAAACCCCCGCTCTGTTTCACTCAGCTTCGATCATCTATGTTTCATGTGTACCACAAGAGACAAATATACACCTATTATTATATAAGATAATTGCATAATATCATATACCAGACTAGATGGAATTCACACATGTGTCTTTCGAAGATCCTCTCGTGCTTTATACAGCTTTATTGTGATTTGAATGGAGACTTCTTCAAACCATGTACCATGACAACCATACCGTAAGGGTAAGTTGTTGAATTCTTAGTTAAACTAAGAGGGGGGGGGGGGGGTGAATTAGTTTAACACATACATGAGTTTTTAAATTTTCATCAACTTATTTACAACTTACTTTTATAACCAACCTTAGTATATGAACAGTCTTAATATGTTGCAGCAAGTATTAAATTAATGTGACATCAAACTTATTATGAGAGCAGCAAACATTAAGCAGATTTGGTAAATCATCTCAGCACATAGGCAACACAAATAGAGACAAAAAATTTAAGTGGAAACCCATAAAGGGAGAAAACCACATCTTATTATTGTTGTGATGCAAAGGCAAGCTCCAACTCCCTCTCACCACTTTTTTTCTGCAGGCACCAACCTACAGGAGGCTTCAACCTCAATTCTGCAAGCTACAACTTGCAAGGAAGCTCCAACTCCCTTCAATTTTCTGCAGGCACCAACCTACAGGAGGCTCCAACCTCAGTCAGCTACAACTGATAGCTATCAAGCTTCAAATTGATAGGGAAGCTCCAACTTCCTCAATTTATCAAACAAAATGTTTTCTGATTTACCTCAGATATCAGCTCTGTTCTGTAGCATCTCTTTATGCTCTTCTCTTCCTTATCTTCTCTGCCTCAATCTTCTATACTTTTCATTCTCTATCTTTACTCTCTCTAACCCCATGTGCATATCAATATGATATTATTTATAAGGATTTTCTTGTGACTGCCTGTATTCCTCAAGGATTTCGAAATGGATAGCCATACCTCTTAGTCTTCGACCTTCTCATTTCTTTTCCAGCTCACTTAGAAAATATAACTGTAGGTACCAATTTAACATTACAGTGGGATATTTATTCTCTTCCGGAGACTTGCCAATGCATCACAACAATATAAATTAAAATAATTTACATTCAATTACAATGAAAACTCCAGCTCACTCATTCAGCCTTTTGGATCACTGCGCATTTGTCTTTTCTTTGACTGTGTCTGTCTTTTTCAGCTCTGCTTGCTCTTCTGTCCTCTGCCATGGTGTAATTGTTGTTCTTAGTCTCATCTTTTGGATGGACCCCACATGCCAGCTATACTCCGCTCAATGAACTTTGACCAACACATTCATCAGCACTTATAATTAAGTTGAAGTCCTCGGGCCCACAGTGTTACCTTTGTGCTACAGCTTTGAATAGGCACGCCTTTCTTCAAACAGGCTCAATCTTGGTTATAATATAACCCAATGCACACCTTACCTCCGACCTTGGCTTCTATAAGCTTTATTTAGGATCAATATAATGATATCTCATGGCGTTTCTTTGAATGTAACATATCAATATATTATACGTGTTTCGACCCAACGCTATATGGTATCCTTGACTTTAGGTTTACACCCAAACACATCCTTATAACACCTCTATGGCACATTGATTATCGGAGGCATTCATTCAAGTATTTCTTTGGTTATTAACTCTGCCAACACATTCCAATCATAATATATATATCAACATACATTACGTTCTCCGTTCGAATGTTTACGAAATAGTCAGTAAGCCTTAGACTTCATCAACACCCATTAAAATTATAAACCTCGGGCCCACTTGCCGAACTTTTCTTATTCCCGATGCGATGACTCGCTTCTGAATACTTCCGATTGTGATAGTTCCGATGCGATTAATCGAAATCGCAACTCTCAGTAGTATGTTCTGATGTCCTGCTTTTACTCCGATGCGATTGACCACTGTTCATTTAAATGTGCTGATGCGATTAGACCGCTGTTCATTTAAATGTGCCGATGTGATTAGACCAGAAATCAAACCTATAAAGTCACAGTTTATACGCCCATCGAATTAGGAACTTGTCATAATCGCAACTTCTATTGTCATGCTTCGCTACCACATTTTTCTCTGATGCGATGTAACACTGTTTGCCAGAACTCAAACATATATCAATCGTGGTTTATAAACCCATCGGGTCCGGAACTCAATCGCAATTGCAACCTGTTGTTAACCTGTTCTGCTGTCAATTTTCCGATGTGATTGGGAAAGGGTCCCACCATATAAGGCTTTGTTACCTTTGGTTCTTTTGATCTTGGGCTCAATAATATGATACATATGCCTTGTATTATACCTTTGGTCCCTTGTCCATAAAGCGCTCCATATAAATTTATATATATATGCTTTGGGCCTTTGTGTATAAGGCACAATATATGTAACACACTGCATATATATAAGCTTCCGCTTCCGCCTTTATTGTATCCTCCAGCTGGGGTAATGATTCTCGAAATTTATGTATCCTCCAGCTTGGGTAACGATTCTCGAAATTTTATGTAAGGGGGGTCCCACACTACATATAATGTTCCCCGTCAATATTATATTAGGTCTTTGGATTAGACTTAAGCCCAGCACAAATATATGTAGTAATATAACCTTTCGGGTTCCTTTCCAATGAAGACTGTCCTGCCTTCGTTATATACAAATTCATGTGAGCTCTGTTAAAAGGTTTATTTCTTATTTCTTCAGCGCTTCAATATATGAAGCCTGCTTCATTCTTACATTAATTCAACGCTGATAATTTCGCTATTTGATAACGGCTCAGCCTCTGCCTTTGCCTCAACTCCTCGACCATTTCATCTCTGCCTCTGCCTTCGCTGTGCATCTGCCTCTACTGCTCGACCGTTTCATCTCTGATCTCTTCCCCTCTGTGTTCTCCTGCTACAACCTGCGCCTCTTCTTCCTCTCTTCTTTCGACCTCTGCCTCCACTGCTCTCTGTAAATGTTACCTACTGTCTTCTGTTGTTGTCCTTTGCCTGTCTCTGCATCTGCTGCCTTCTTTGCCATCAATGACAACATTTCCAAAAGTCTCCCCCTTTGGCATTGAAGGCAATACACTTTCTCTGTTTGCCTTTTAGGATCCTTTCTCCTGTTGCTTTCTCTTCCTCCCCCTTTGACATCAATGGCAAGGGGTTGCACATCTCTTAGTGTAGATTTTGTCCTTTAATCCTTTGATCCTGAGGGCCTGTTTCATGCTTCCTTTGCTGGCTGATCTCCCCCTCGAATGATATTTTCGTTTATGTTCTCCCCCTGAAATTGTGCTTTCTCTTCGTATCAGAGAGTAGCATCTACATATACTACCCCTAGTCTATCTCTCAAATATTCAAATGGTTCTCTAGCAAGAGGTTTGGTAAATATATCTGTTGGCTGTTCTTTTGTTGGTACATACTCCAGTTTTACTATCTTATGAGCCACTTGTTCTCGGATAAAATGATACTTGATTGGGATATGTTTGGTTTTTGAGTGAAGCACAGGATTTTTAGATATACTTATAGCACTTGTATTATCACATTTGATTGAGATAGGTTCATCTATGCTTACCTTCATGTCTTGGAGGGTTTGCTTCATCCACATGACTTGTGTACAACATGCTGCTGCTGCTATATATTCTGCTTCTGCTGTAGACAGAGAGATAGATGTTTGTTTCTTTCTTAACCATGCCACCAGGCTTTCTCCTAAATAGAATGCACCTCCACTTGTGCTTTTCCTGTCATCCACACAGCTGGCCCAATCTGCATCTGTGTATGCTGTCAAGGTGAAGATTTTTCCTTTAGGATACCAAAATCCATACTGTGCTATTTCTTGTAGATATCTAAATATTCTTTTGACTGTCAGAAGGTGGTTTTGTTTAGGTGCTGCTTGATATCTAGCCACTAGTCCTACTGCTAGCATGATGTCTGGTCTTGATGCTGTCAGATACAAAAGACTTCCTATCATGGATCTGTAGAGTTTTTGATCTATATCAGCAGATCCATCATCAACACACAGCTTGCATCCCGTGATCATGGGAGTTGACACAGGGTTGTAGCCCTCCATTTTGAACTTTTTCAACATTTCTTTTAAGTATTTTTCCTATGAGATGAATGTGCCTGTGTTCTTTTGCTAAATTTGAAGTCCTAAGTAGAAACTGAGTTCTCCAATCATGGACATCTCAAACTCTGATTTCATCTTCTCAGCAAACCCTTTTGCTAGTTCATCTCTGTTGCTTCCAAACATAATGTCATCAACATATACTACAACAATCAAGAGTTCATTTTCATGGGCTTTTATGTATAGATTGCTGTCTACTCCACCTCTCTTAAAGCCTTGTTTCTGCAAATATTTATCCAATCTTGAGTACCAAGCACGAGGAGCTTGTTTCAGTCCATATAGAGCCTTCTTCAGTCTGCACACATAGTCTTCTTTGTTTGTTAAAGAGAAACCTTCCGGTTGTTCCATGTAGACTTCTTCTAGATCTCCATTCAGAAAAGCAGATTTTACATCCATTTGATATACCTTGAAGTCTTGATAGCATTCAAAGGCTAGAAACATTCTGATGTCTTCCATTCTGGCTACAGGGGCAAATGTTTCATCGAAATCAAGTCCTTTGATTTGTGAATATCCTTTGTAGACAAGTCTGGATTTATTCCTGATTAACTGTCCTTCCTCATTTATTTTATTTTTGAATACCCATTTTGGGCCTATGACATTTTTCCCAGTGGGTCTAGGAACTAGTTCCCAGGTATTGTTTTTCTCAATTTGGTCTAGTTCTTCATTCATAGCATTCACCCAATACTTATCCTTGCTGGCTTCTTCAAATCTCTTTGGATATATTTGTGATAACATGGCTATGTATACCTCTTCTATCTGTTTAGTTAGCTGCCTTCTTGTCTGGACCCCTACTTTCTTGTCTCCTATGATCTGATCTTCAGGATGATTCTTCTGAGTGTATCTTGAGGGGCCTTTCGAGCTCAGCTCTGCATCTTCTGTTGTCTTGCTTGTTTCATCATCATTTTGGTTTTCTTCTTCATGGTTGTCTGATGGACTGCAACAGTCTGTATCTCTTGTATTGTTTGGAAGTTCTTCATCAAATCTCACATCAATACTTTCTACTATTTTTCAAAGAGTCTTGTTGTAGCACATGTACCCTTTACTTTTGGAAGCATATCCTAGAAAAATCCCTTCATCTGCTCTTGCATCAAATTTCCCAAGATTTTCATCATTATTCTTTATATAACACTTGCTTCCAAAAATTCTAAAATGTTTGACTGAAGCTGGCTTTCCATGCCATAGTTCATAGGGAGTCTTGTCACTGCTTGGCCTTAAGTGAGCTTTATTAAGGATATGCACCGCTGCGTGTACTGCTTCTGCCCAGAAGGTTTGAGGAATATTACTCTCTTGCATCATGGCTCTGGAAATTTGTTGAACAAATCTGTTTTGTCTCTTTGCTACTCCATTCTATTGAGGTGTCCCTGCAATAGTAAATTGTTGTTTTATGCCATATTCATTACATAGATCTGCAAAGTCATAATCTGTGAATTCACCTCCTCTGTCTGATCTGATGCATTTTAGCTTGCATCTTGTCTGATTTTCTGCTAATGCTTTGAATATTTTGAATTTTTCCAGAGCTTCCGATTTATTCTTGAGAAATGCAACCCATGTCATTTTGGAGAAATCATCTATTATCAGCATGAAGTAGGATTCTCCACTTGGTGTTTTAGTTCTTGCAAGTCCACACAGATCCATGTGCACAAGCTGGAGTGGTCTTCTTGTTGATAACTCATCTTTGGCCTTAAAGGGTGTGTGGGTCTGTTTACCCAATTGACAAGATTTGCATATGGTATTAGAAGGCCTTTTTATTTCTAACATGCCTCTGACCGCTTTCTTCTTGCTCAGTCTGATGATATGATCGAAGCTGAGATGTCCCAATCTCCTATGCCATAACCATGACTCCTCAAGTTTGCTAAGATGGCATGCTTCATCTTCCTCTTTCACGATGTAAACATTGCTCTATGTTCGAACACCTTTGAGCAGAGTCTTACCTATGGTGCTTGATCTGACTTCACAGTCTTGTGCTCTGAAAAGAACTTCGCAGCCTTTATCACACATTTGACTGACACTCAACAAATTTGATTTTAGCCCATCTACAAATAGTACATCTTGGGCCTTACCTCTGCCATTATCTAAGCTGACTGAGCCCTTTCCCTTGATTTTTCCTGATTTATCATTGCCAAAAGTAACATTACCAGTTTTCTTTTCATCAAAAGTTATAAATTTTCTCCTGTCTCCAGTCATATGTTTTGAGCAGCCACTGTCTAGATACCATTGGCTTTTCAGATCTTGAGCAGTTAGAGCTAGGTCACACTTATTCACCTTCTTTTTCCACTGGAAGCATCCTTTTTTTTGGTATCTTTTGTGAGATGATGAATCACATCCTTTCAGAGGACATTTGGAAGGCATATGTCCAACTTGATTGCATACACAGCATTTGATCATAATTTTTGCAGAATTGTGAGTATGAACAAAATTTCTTTGATTCATAAACCTCCTTGAGGTGTTGAACATCAATATTTTTCCATACTTTCTACATTCAATAATTTTATGGCCAAATTCCTTACAATAAAAACAATAACCATATAAATTATTTGCATACCTGATGTAAGGTTGTCTTCTCCATTTGTTTGCTTGAGACAGTCTCTTCACTGTTTGCATCTTTTGCTGGTTTGAACCACTCCTCCTTGCATGACAGTATGCAACAATGTGTCCCAGCTTGTGGCAGACATAATAGGTGGAATTTTTCATAGGAGGGAAGAATCTCCTTTGATGGCTTCCAAATTTGACATACTCAGGAGTATATGAATCTTTTTCTGTTGTTTGAGTATTTCTTTCATTCTTTGTTATTAGAGGATTTTTCTGGGTTCTGTCTCCCTCCTTACAAGTTTATTCTTTTGTAGGAATTATTTGAGCTACTTCATCATCCTTCTTTGCTTTTACAAAAATAATCTCTCTGTTTTCCTTTTCTTTGCTTTTACTTGATTCTCCTTCATAGCCTATTCCAGTTTTTATCATAGGAGATCTTTGAGCAACCAGAATTTCATTCAACTTACTAGAGCTTGTTGTTTGAGAAGAATTTATAGCCACTTTCCTTTGAGCATTTTGTAATTTCTTCCTGAGACATACTACTTCTTCTTCCAACTTCTCTTGTTCCTGAGTTTTCTCCTTGATTTTCTTAAGTAACATGTCCTCTATCTTCTTGGCTTCTTCAAGCTCTATCTTTAGCTGCATAAGGACTTCTGAATTCTGTTCTTCTCATACATACTTGAGGAGAATGTCCTTTTGTTTTTTGCATTTCAGCTTGAGTCTATCAATCTCTTCCAGAGCACTTCTTAGCTCCCCCTCAAGGTCAACTTCACCTTCTTCTTCTTCATCTTCTAGCAGGAGACCTTCAAGTTCTTATATGGCCATCAATAAAAATTCAGAGGTTCCTTCTTCACTTGAAGGTTCATCTGAGTCTTCAGATGCACTGCTTTCTTATTGAGCATAAAAGGATTTTCTGCTGAAATTCTTTCCTTTCTGCCAGTTTTTTGATGCATTTTTCTCTGATTCTTGAGCCTGATTCCTTACTTTCTTGTGAGGACACTTAGCAACATAGTGTCCAACTCTTCCACAGTTAAAGCATTTGAAGGGAAGTTTACCTTTGTATTTACCTGAGCCTCTATCCAGTTTCTTGACAAATTTAGCCTCTTCTTCATCCGAGAAAGAACATATGTCTTCCTTTTCTTCTTTCTTATTTTCTGTTTTAAAGGCTACCTCCCTCATACTTCGCTTCTTCTATGGGAGCCTCATCTCATATGCTGTTAGATTTCCAAGTAGTTGGTTCATGGTTAAGGTTTCCCAATCAGTTGTTTCTTCTATTACAGATACCTTAGGGTTAAAACTGGGTGGAAGAGATCTTAGAATATTTTGTACAATTACAACTTCTTTTATGGTTTGTCCTAGAGCCTTCATGTTATTTACTATTTCTGAAACCCTTAGAAAGAAGTTGGCAATGTCTTCATCATCATTCATTTTTAAGTTCTCAAACTGGGCTCTATAGACTTGAAGTTTGGCAGTCTTTACCTTCTTGTCTCCCTCATGGATATTCTATAGGGTATCCCACATCTCTTTGGCAATGTCCTTGTGCATTACTTTGATAAAATCTACCTCGCACAATCCATTTAAGATGGCATTCATGGCTTTTGCATTAGCTAAAAAATATTTTTTGGTTTCTTTCTCTGAGTCAATTTCCTTTGGGGCATATCCTAATTCGACAATAGCCCAAACTTCTATTCCTAGAGACATTATGTATGTCCTCATTTTGATTTTCCTGAAGGCATAATTTAAACCAGTGAAAAAAGGGGCTTTATTGGTTGAGCATCCTTCTTTATTTGCCATCCTGGGAACCTAGGATCTCCTTTCGATTATTAACCCATTTAAAATAAAGTTTGCTGATGCAAATTTTTGAATTCTTAGTTAAAGGCGAGAGGGGGCGAATTAGTTTAACACATACATGAGAATTTTAAATTTTTCATCAACTTATTTACAGCTTAATTTTATAATCAACCTTAGTACATGAACATTCTTAATATGTTGTAGCAAGTATTAAATTAATGTGACATCAAAATTATTATGAGAGCAGCAAACATTAAGCAGATTTGGTAAATCATCTCAGTACACAAGCAACACAGATAGAGACAGCATATATAAGTGGAAATCCATAAAGGGAGAAACCCACATTTTATTATTGTTGTACAGCAGTGCAGTAACTCCAACTCCCTCTCACCTTGTTTTCTGGGCAGCTTGGGAGGAACCAACTCAGTCTAGCTAGCACAAAGGCTCCAACTCCCTTCAATTTTATGCAGGAACCAACCTACAGGAGGCTCCAACCTCAGTCAGCTACAACTGACAGCTATCAAGCTTCAAATTGATAGGGAAGCTCCAAATTCCTCAATTTATCAAATAGAATGTTTGCTGATTTACCTCAGATATCAGCTTTATTCTGTAGCATCTCTTTATGCTCTTCTCTTCCTTATCTTCTCTCCCTCAATATTCTATACTCTGCATTCTCTATCTTTACTCTCTCTAACCCCTTGTGCATATCAAGATGATATTATTTATAAATATTTTCCTGTGACTGTCTATATTCCTCAAGGAATTCGAAATGGATAGCCATACCTCTTAGTCTTCTACCTTCTCATTTCTTTTCCAGCTCACTTAGAAAATATAACTGTAGGTACCAATTTAACATTACAGTGGGATATTTGTTCTCTTCCAGAGACTTGCCAATGCATCACAACAATATAAATTAAAATCATTTACATTCAATTACAATGAAAACTCCAGCTCACTCATTCAGCCTTTTGGATCGCTGAGCATTTGTCTTTTCTTTGACTGTGTCTGTCTTTTTCAACTCTGCTTGCTCTTCTGTCCTCTGCCGTGGTGTAACTGTTGTTCTTAGTCTCATCTTTTGGATGGACCCCACATGCCAGCTATACTCCGCTCAATGAACTTTGACCAACACATTCATCAGCACTTATAATTAAGTTGAAGTCCTCGGGCCCACTGTATTACCTTTGTGCTACAGCTTTGAATAGGCACACCTTTCTTCAAACAGGCTCAATCTTGGTTATAATATAACCCAATGCACACCTTAACATCCGACCTTGGCTTCTATAAGCTTTATTTAGGATCAATATAATGATATCTCATGGCGTTTCTTTGAATGTAACATATCAATATATTATACGTGTTCCAACCCAACGCTATATGGTATCCTTGACTTTAGGTTTACACCCAAACACATCCTTATAACACCTCTATGGCACATTGATCATCGGAGGCATTCATTCAAGTCTTTCTTTGGTTATTAACTCCGCCAACACATTCCAATCATAATATATATCAACATACATTACGTTTTCTGTTCGAATGTTTACGAAACAGTCGGTAAGCCTTAGACTTCATCAACACCCATTAAACTTATAAACCTTGGGCCCACTTGCCGAACTTTTCTTATTCCTGATGCGATGACTCGCTTCTGAATACTTCCGATTGTGATAGTTCCGATGCAATTAATCGCAATCGCAACTCTCAATAGTATGTTCCGATGTCCTGATTTTACTCCGATGCGATTGACTACTGTTCATTTAAATGTGATGATGTGATTAGACCGTTGTTCATTTAAATGTGCCGATGTGATTAGATCGGAACTCAAACCTATAAAGTCACAGTTTATACGCCCATCGGGTCCAGAACTCAATCGCAATCGCAATTTTCATTTGCATGTTTCGATATTCTTATGCTTCGATGTGATTGGGTGAGGGTCCCACTAGCTATCAAATCTCTGGAACTCAAACATATATGAATCGTTGTTTAAACCATATCAGGTCTGGAACTTCAATCGCAATCGCAACTTCTATTGTCATGCTTCGCTACCACATTTTTCTCTGATGCGATGTAACACTGTTTGCCAGAACTCAAACATATATCAATCGTGGTTTATAAACCCATCGGGTCCGGAACTCAATCGCAATTGCAACCTGTTGTTAACCTGTTCTGCTGTCAATTTTCCGATGTGATTGGGAAAGGGTCCCACCATATAAGGCTTTGTTACCTTTGGTTCTTTTGATCTTGGGCTCAATAATATGATACATATGCCTTGTATTATACCTTTGGTCCCTTGTCCATAAAGCGCTCCATATAAATTTATATATATATGCTTTGGGCCTTTGTGTATAAGGCACAATATATGTAACACACTGCATATATATAAGCTTCCGCTTCCGCCTTTATTGTATCCTCCAGCTGGGGTAATGATTCTCGAAATTTATGTATCCTCCAGCTTGGGTAACGATTCTCGAAATTTTATGTAAGGGGGGTCCCACACTACATATAATGTTCCCCGTCAATATTATATTAGGTCTTTGGATTAGACTTAAGCCCAGCACAAATATATGTAGTAATATAACCTTTCGGGTTCCTTTCCAATGAAGACTGTCCTGCCTTCGTTATATACAAATTCATGTGAGCTCTGTTAAAAGGTTTATTTCTTATTTCTTCAGCGCTTCAATATATGAAGCCTGCTTCATTCTTACATTAATTCAACGCTGATAATTTCGCTATTTGATAACGGCTCAGCCTCTGCCTTTGCCTCAACTCCTCGACCATTTCATCTCTGCCTCTGCCTTCGCTGTGCATCTGCCTCTACTGCTCGACCGTTTCATCTCTTCCCCTGTATTCGCTGCCTCTGCCTCTGCCTCTGCTGCTCGACCTCTGCCTCCACTGCTCTCTGTAAATGTTACCTGCTGTCTTCTGTTGTTGTCCTTTGCCTGTCTCTGCATCTGTTGCCTTCTTTGCCATCAATGACAACATTTCCAACATAAGTGTGGGAAGAGATGCATAGACTAAGATAGTTTATTTGAAACATTGATGTAATTGGGGCCTTTTGTATCTTATATGTTAGCCTTGTAGAGAGAATTTGTGTAGAATAAATAGACCGTGATGGTTCTTTGAATGTATGAAAGCTAAGTGTTCCAACTCAACCTCTTGCTTGGCGGGATTCAATTTCAAATGTGTAAACCACTGGGGAATTACTACCTTCTATGCTCGGCTCTTGTGGAGTTATGCAGCTGCCTAGTGTCCCAAAAGAAGTGAGATAATAACTCAAACTATCAATCTTTGACGTCCCAGTTTCTACTGCTATTCCTGTCACGCCACCTCCATATATTCATGTTCTTCTGCAGAATGAGGTTAAGGGGCGCAATCATTGGCTGAGAGACCAGATCAAAGGCTACTCTAGGTTCTAAGTTGAGTCATTGAGTCAATCAAATCAATCGTGGTTTGTCTCTCGTAACGTGCTTACGGCACCCATGTTTATCAAAATGGGAAATTCGCTAGTTCAAAGGTGGCCTTCCTTAAGTTGGCTCAAGGGTTACGGGATAAGGCAAATGGTTCAATCGTTGATTTCTTATATATAAATTGGCTCACTTATCTTAAGCAACTACTTTGACTAATTAAACTTGTCTTTGTTTTGAAACTTGTATTTTGTCCGGGCAAGGGAAGCTTGGGATGCCCCTAGGGCAGGGGGTTGGGTGAGGGCATATTTCTTGTGGTCTATAAGCTGTCTTCACAACCCCTTACCGTACGACTATAGACCATGCAAGGTTAAGATCGGTACCCCTGGCTGTAAAACGTAAACAACCATAAATCCCAAATTTTGTTTACCATGCTTTTATTGTATTTGTGTGAATTCATGCTTTTATTGTACTTGTGTGGATTCTAAATATTGAGATTCTATATACTAGAAATAGAATGTATTGTTTAAATTACAAAGGTTTATTTTATTGGAATGTAAGAAAACATGTAAATATGTAAAATAAATAGACAAAAAAAAGTGTAATGTATACATGATGTGTGGTACTTGTGTGGATTCTAGATATTGGGATTCTATATACTAGAAATAGAATGGATTGGTTAAATTTCAAAGGTTTATTTTATTGCAATGCCATAACGCATATAAATATGCAAAATAAATAGACAGAAAAAAAGTGTAACGAATACGTGATGTGTGGCTAAGGAGCTTCTCCAGATTTTATTAAAGTATGTTTGATGTGTGTGGTTGATAAGTTTCTCCAATTTAATTATTTTTAAAGAATGAATTATTAATTTTTAGCAACTAATATCTTTTAAACATCAACTAAATCTTATCTATTATTGAATTAAATAAACTTTTTTTCTAATATCATTCTTCTACTTTCTTCTCAACTTAATCTTATCTATTATTGAATTAAACATTACTTTTTCTTTTTTCTTTTTCTAATATCATTCTTCTACTTTCTTCTCATATCTGTGAACATTGCCCAACAACATCTCCAATGATGTGCACGCATTATTTTAGGTTAAAGGAGATCTCCATTTGTCGACACCTCTAAAGCATAAGCTCCACCACTACAACATGCTCCCGTGCAAGAGACTGTAAACGATCCAGTTGTTTACAAATCAACTTCTATGAACTTATGGATGAACTGATTGGAAAAATCAAATCAACATTTAGACCTTACTTATGGAATTATTCCCAGAAGGATCTTGATAATCGAATTATAATCTCCTGAATTAACGTAGATTTGGCATGCTATTTATTTACGATAAATAAATTGCAAATTGAAATGCAACACAAATATTGGAACGTTAATATACGAAGTAAACATCATATTTCAGCAACATTGCTGAAAAACTCCAGAAACCCCCCACTCCAGCCTATTCAAACAAAAACAATAGTAAATTAACCACTACAATTTGCCTGGCTCCATGTAACAAGCCCTAAAACGATATGTTGCAGGACTCCACTCCGGCCTAAATACCCATGGGAGAGTTTCGGTTAACAAAGAAGACGATAACTTGGAAATGTTTGTGACCCAAAATAAAGTGATATCATACCTCGAGAGCCGTTCGAATTAGGTGCAGAAGACAAAGGTCGGCAGATCGCAATGGCTTAATCTAGAATACTCCCACTCCCTAGATGGTTTTGGTTGTTTTTTTAATGAATGAGGTGTACATCAATATTTTGTTTGGTGTTTAGATCAATCAAATCAAATCCTTATTGCACCAAAACTATATACTTATTGTGATCAAAGGGCATTGTGGGTTTCAGCATGCCGTCAAATGTTACTGGAGACGTAGAAACGTCGATGCCCCTGCTTCTTGTGCCAGTCCCTGAAGAGCTGCTTAATAACCGGTCTCTTCCTTTAGGCTGGTCAAATGCGGGTAGCGACTACTCGTCGTTGCAGCAATGAGAGAGGGGATTTGTATTTGGGAGTTTGAGAGGGGTGGAAGAGACTGGGAGGGTCGCAAAATTGGTGGGGTCTTCATAAACGAGCATGGCCCAAAACAGAGTCGTTGCGAGTTGGGCTGATCAGTTGGGGAAAGGGAGGACCTGAGGTGTCAAATCACTTTATGGTTTGTCTAGGGTTTAGCTTCTTCTGTTCAAATTTTTCTCATCTTTCTCATTTATTTGTACATGCGAAATTAAGTATGCACCTAGAAGTTATAATGGTAGTGTTTGGAATTGATCTCATGTTATGGGAGTATGAGAGTGATTCATAAGAGTATAAGACATATATATATATATATATATATATATATATATATATATATATATATCACATTAAAAAATAAAATAAAATAATATATAAAATATGTGAAAGAAAAATGCTACCTATATATGTAACTATATGTATTATTAAGGTTCTAATAAAAATAAAAATAGAAATATTTTTATGTACAAAGCTGTGAAATTTATACGAACAAAAATAATGTCAGTATGAACTACAATAGATCCATTTTAACTTGGGGTTTTAATCAACGTTTAGAAGAATCAAATCTTTTAAGGGGCAATTTTTTCTTCAAATTTTACACTAAAAAAGAGATTTACAGCTTGAAAAACTTGATCCTCTATATTGATAAAAAGTTTAAATTTAATATTTAGTGTAAATAAACAAAACTTTTTAAGAGTATTTTTCATCTTCTAATCCTAAATGATTTTCACTTTTATTGAAATTTAAAACAATACTAGAAAACATTTTATAACTACGTTAATTATCTTATATTTACACATTAGATAGTTAAACATTACCTCAATAAATAAAACTAACTCATTTTTTTTAAAATATATTTTAATTTTAACTTTGAAATTATAAATTATTTTATTTCAATTTCTCCAAAATTCCTAAAAGCATATTATTCTCAAATTTCATATTTGATGCAAAATAAATATAATATCTTCAAACTTCATACATATTATCATATCTATATAAAATAAATATAATATCTTCAAACTTCATACATATATAATATGAGGTTGAAAAATACATGTTTTAACACCATTTTTATTTTTATAATAACTATTCATTTTTTAATGCATTTATTATATTCGGTCTATATCCAACTTACTTGTATCTTACTCAATAATTTGTAAAAATGTAGAAAGAACACCTCCTTTGTCATGCAATTTTTTTCAAATAAACTTTACTTCTCTTTACTTTGATGTTGCGATATTCGATGGAAATAATGGCCTAGATTACCTTACCTGTTTCTTTGTAAAATATGACATGTTCAAATCGATATGAGATAAAGTTTGTATAATTTTGTAGAGCGTAGAAGTTAAATTTCCACATAAAACCATATCCATTGCTTCTTAATTAAATAAAAAAGTTTCAGTGAAATTTAACCATAATTATAAAACTTTATTATTATTAAATTAATTAAAATAAAATCATCTATAATTTAATTTTAACATATATATATGAATGACATTTTTACTACATTATATTTTATTTATGAATTATGGTAAAATATTGATCTAACTTAATTTTATATTTTTATCCCAATTTATTGACAATAGTTGATATGATATAATTTAATCTTGCTATATATAATACTTAGTTATAAGTGGAATTCCAAATCTATTATTACTAAATTCTATATGGTTATAACAATGTTGAAATTTCAATGATGATAATTCTTTATTAATAACCCTTATTACTAATAATGTGCAATCATAACTGTTGTGATTTAATAATAACACTTTAGAGATTATAACATATATAGGTTATAATATTAATACTTATTTATTTATTTAAAATTGTAATTATATAAAAATATATGGAAATGTAAAGTTTTTATTTTTATTTCATAAAATTTAATACAAGTGTTTTGTTTATGAATTTTTTTTATTAAATATATAATATGTTCTTTTAATCCCGTCAAAATTTTTATATTTTCAAAGACTTACACATAAGGTATAATTATGGAGGTTTCAAAAAGTCTATATTGTGGAGTTATTTGCAGACAAGAAAAATAGAAAAATTAGAAAGACTATTATGTTTTGAGGAGAGAATTGAGGAGACTATTTGCCCATGAAAAGGGAACTAGATGGTCTCTCAAAGAGTTTTGAACCACAATGGTGACATAATGACATTAAAACAAAGTAGACATGATTGAATTTAGCATGCATGTTTGGGTTGTTCCTTGTCCTCAGTGGCCTTGGTCTGTGTGAGATGCACTTGCTCTCTTGGGACCTTCCCTTGCAAATCCTTTTTTTCGTAGCCTGTCCTTGCTGCTCTAGGTGGAGGAATGGGTTGTCACATCCTTCATGAAGCCAAGGGGGATGCTCCAATTCGATGAATGATTTACTAGTATAGGAATATGCCTCCCTCTGTGAGGGTTCTCCATTAGTTAGGCCCTCAACACCAACCTTGCTGGCTAAGTTCGACATCTATCCTACTGGTTCAGGAGAGCTATAACCACCGACCACCTTTTTTTCCTTGGCTTGAGGTTATGAGTGAGCTAGACTGCAGTGTCTTTGCCCTGATGCAAGGATTCCACTGCTTCAATCCTCGCATTAGAATTGGAGGACATCAGAGGAGTGGGAGGAGGGGGAAATGGGGTTCCCATTGCTCAAGATAGATTCCTTAAGGTCGTGTGCGTGTGAACCAAGAAGGTATTGGGTTCAAAAATTCTTCCTTCAACTCTTTCCCTGGCTTGTTCTTGCTCCCAAAGTTGTCTTCAGAGCAAATTTTAGACAACCTAGTGCCCATTTCCTGTGTTCCTTTTCTCCCGAGCCTCCATGGCAACAACGAGACAACAATATGTATTCGCATATCCTCATTGAAATTTTATTTTCCTTGACCATGCCGAGAAGGGAGAGGTTGGCATCCACGACCTTTGCCACATTGTCCCCTTTCTCTTTCCATGATAAACATACTTATGTAATTGATGTCTCTTGCTTAAAACAACCTAATACTTTCCACCTCTCATGACCTCAAATGACCATCCTGTCATAAAGAAGATAGTAGAGTAGAGTTGAGGGAATGAATGTCAAAATCCACAGTGATGGTAGAATTCATATCTCTCTCAAAATTTAATTGTTTTGTACTCACATGAGTCTTCATCACCTAGTTGCAATGAATGTGGCATGTGGTGAATTCAGGAAATGATCACCACCAACCATTCCCATTAAGTTCCCATACATAGAGGGCATGCAACAATTGCCCCTCCTCGTTTTTCGCATGATCAGCCAGATCTAGGGATTATTGAACATATATTTATATACCTAAACAATTATTAATATTATTTTATTATGTTGATAGATATGTTTATTTTTGGATAGTGCTTCCACAATTTTAATTTAATTATCAATATTTATTAGGTGGATGGTAGGGATTTGACATCTATAGAATACTTTAAAATATTCTAAATAGTACACACAATTCAAAAGTTGTGATTTATCTTCAAAGTATTTTTGTCTTTCTTTCTTTTTAATCAAATTCTTTAATTAAAAAAAAAGGCCATATAGGGAACTGTCATATGAAATGAGCTGTGGTTTTTTTGGCATGTCCTACGATAAACCATGATAATTTAATTATCAATATTTATAATGTGGATGGTAGGGATTCAACATCTACAAAATACTTTAAAATATTCTAAATAGTACACACAATTCAAAAGTTGTGATTTATCTTCAAAGTATTTTTGTCTTTCTTTCTTTTTAATGAAATTCTTTAATTAAAAAAAAGGCCATATAGAGAACTGTCATATGAAATGAGTTGTGGTTTTTTTTAGATATCCTATGATAAACCATAGTATTGTAAGAAAGCCTATTTACAAATTAGTATCTTATGATAAAATGAGGTGAATATGTTATTTTTAAGTGTATATGTGTTTAAGAATTTTTTTAAATAATAATAATAAATTTAAATAAATTTATAATATTGTTAAATTTTTTAATTATACCAATAAAAAAGATATAACTATTTGATGACTATGATGGATTGATGGCTATCTAAATTTACCATCCATTTAATTTATTAAATGCACTAGTTTTTATAATAGCTAATTCATATATTTTTATGTTTTGAAGCATGAAGAAAATATTGGACCAATATATTTTGCATTCAAGATCAATTCAAAAGGACGGAAAGCCAAATGTTGAGGTACAATTGAATTCTGAAACCTCCCTTTATTATACATGTAAATATATATTATAATTTGAGTTTATATATATATATATATATAATTTTATAATTATTATGATTAAAATCAAATATAAAAATGATTGAAAATATTTTTTTATTTTTATTTTTCATATATTTATTTATGTAGAATAGTTGTTCATAATTTTAATTTAATTAAAAATAATTATTAAATAGATGGTATGGATTTAAATTTTATGGAATATTTTAAAATATTTTTAATAATAGTCATAAATTAAAAATCGAGATTTATTGTTGAAATAGTTTTTTTTTTCTTTCTTTTTAATTAAATTGATTAGTTAAATATATGTTTCATTGCCAAAGTCATATGAAATGAGTTATGGTATTTTTTGTATGTGTTATTGATAAATCATGGTATTGGTCCATGGTATTGTAACAAAGTCTATTTACTCATCACAAATCTCCATGATAAGTGAAAGTGAATAGATATGGTTAAAAATATTGTTGCATGTTTTTTTAAATGTATATGTGTTAAACTCATATTTTAATTCTTTTTATAATTAATAATAATAAAAATAATTTATTTTCCTAGTGAATTCTATTAACTTTGAAAACAAGAGATTACATCAAGGATTAAAATATTAACTTTGAAAGCAAGAGCTTAAATCAAGGATTACAATAAGTCATACCAATCTCTCCTAGGGGAGATTGGACCATAACAAAAAATGTACTCTTCACATGGACAAGAGAGACAACTAGAAACTAAAAAAACCAACATTAATCAAGTTCATCATAGGATAGTGGTCTATTTGGCCTTGCACAAAATCAACGACAAAAATGAATCCATAAACCATAACCATAACACAATCAAGTAAGAAGAACAAAATCAAAGCCTACTACAAGGATAAGTTCTGCAAGGTCTGCTAGAGGTCATAGGTATAACAGATCTTGAAGGGATGTCGAGATGTTATTCAATCCTTGCCAACCTGAAGTTTATCTTCTCTAACCTACTATCATAATCTTTAAGGTTGCCATGCATGTGATCCATGGATTGTAACAAGTCCATATAAGACCCATGACAATCTGATGGAGTACATCACAAGAGGAACTTCATCTACCAATATAAATATATTGTCTACATATACTAATTAAATATTCCTCGCATATGCCTAGTATCATGGATCCATTTTTCCCACTTTGTTAGCACTTCAGAATCAGAGAGGGAAGTTCTATGGGAAGAGGTTTATACTTTAAGCAAAATCAATTCTTCTTGCACGTAAACCAATATATACTCCCAATATATGTCTACAAAACCTGTTACTATATGATGTATATGGGTATTTCCTGTACACGTCGACTCCTCATAATAACCAACCCTACACTTCACTCTTTCTCTATGTCTAGGCATGTATAGGACATCACTTAGGTTGAGGGTTATGGAATACAAAGTGTGTTGAACAAATGGATCCTCTCCCACTTTGATTCACCTCACCTTTGAATGACCAAAATATGCTTGATAAGTGGCCTAAAATTCCACCAGTGATGTAAACACCCACCAAGGCAACTTCAAGACTTCACCCCCTACTAACTAAACTCCAAGAATCAACAATATCACATAGCTACAACTAAACCATAGTTGAACTAGACCAAGAACCTAAGATACTAGACATAGCCACCGCTCAACACACATAGAATGTGCTTTTCATATTCAACACTCTTAGTGTTTCATAGGTGATAGACTATTTCACGCCATAGTGTTTTGGGAATTTACTTATGTCCATTTTCACTATGAAGCTCATTAGAATATGTTCTTATTTTAACAATTCTTATTTTCTTCTTTATGTTAGTCAATATTGAAAAATATTTTTTACTTTCGAGATTGGGGTTGATCACCTACTTATAATATCTTAGTTTCAATTTTCCCTCTAACTCTTTGTCACCCCACAATTTCTCCTTAAATTTGGATATAAGAATATTTTTATTATTTTCCTTATGTTGCAAAATGATCTCCTACTTTATCGTCCAATGTTCTAGCCAAGACTATGCTTCCTTGTGCCATCCTTGCTTGAGCTCAAGGTGGGGTTTTTGGCTAGAGCTAGAAGCTATTTTAGGAAGCTTCCAAGCTTCCATTTATTTAACTTCTTTGTATAAATAACATACTTATGGCATAACCATGCTTTCAATGGGGAAAATGATTTCTTCAATGAGGATATAATAGGGAGTGTTTCCTTTAGTATTCATATTGTAGGTAATGAACCGCTTTTGGATTTATTCTATTTTCTTCCATGATTCTCTGTAAATACTGTGATCCCAAACCTCACATTCGTATAAAATAATAGGAGTGACGAGAGTCATAAAGAGGAGTTTTCTCTAACCCCATATCCAAATATTTGCTAACTTACAGGTTTTTTCAAGCCCATAATATCATTTCTATCCTCCATTTAACCTTTTCTCAATAATATAATTCCAATTGAGCTTTCCATGGATACTCATTCCAAGATAGTTACATGAATGAACTTGCTTCACATAGTTGTCATGGAAAATTTTAGGGGCTAATATTCGCAGGTGGGCTAATTTTCCATGCTTTTTCCAAAAAAAATATTTTCCAATTACCATTTTTAAAAAAAATTGATTCACCCAAATTTTATAGTATAAAATTATTTTACCCTAAAAATCGCCAAAAATTTATATATTCTAATATAAAATGATTACAAAACTAAATATTTTTACAAAAACAACATCAAAAATTTTACAATTCACATACTGGGGACTACTAATATTCGCCAAGATTTTAAACTTTAAGATAAACATCCATCCTTAAAATTTTCCCTGGTAGTTGTTTTTTAGTAACAAAAATAGTGTAGGAGTGGAAACCCCTAACCATCATAAAAATCGTGCTGTGGCCCTAGAGTCATCATTCATGCTCTGAATTTCTATGTGTTACACGAAGGAACTTCCTTCACATATTTATTTTCATATCTGAAAGTATCATATGTTATCTTCTTGGATTTAATTTTTTCAATATTAGTAGCCATAACAATCTTGGAGGATTCCTAGGTTCTTGTGAAGATTGTAATCGCTTCTCACTAAAAGAATAATACCATTAACATAATGGAGAAGAAATGTGAATGTACAAGTGAGCATGAGACCAACACAATATGCATTTTCTAAACAATATTCTACCTTATAAATGTATATGCCAAAAAGGGTAGGGACAAGGGACACCCTTTCTTGACTACGATATTGCATTTACTTTATTTTGACTAATCATCAGTGGTCCTAAACTTGGAAATACCATTCTCATATAGCTTTGTCACAACAAACCTCAACTTGAGATGAACAATTAAATCTCTTTCGACCTCTTCCACAATTTTATTTGAGGAACGATGTTAAATTATTTTCTAAGCTTAATGAAAGAAAAAAAGAGATTGGTTTTATTATTGTAGTGACATTCATTTGCATTGATCGTGAAATTAAAAAGGTGGTCCACAATTGAATGCTATCTCCTAAACGCAGCTTGGCCCTCAACTCTTTTACCATGGTTTTCTACCCACAGTGTAATCTTCTTTTCCAAAATAGTTTTGTATAGTTTTACTTAAATATGGCTAATAATAATGGTCCTATAATTACAAAGAGTGTTTTTATCCCAAATTTTAAAGATAAATACTAATGCATGAAGATAAACCCTAGGCAACCATTTCGACTAGACCCAAGGAAGTCATGAAATTTTCCAAACGAGAGATATTTCCCTCGAATAAAATTTGCATAAATTTAGATATTGTTGACACCTAATCCTATGGATGGGTGTGCATTTGTATTTTTGTATATTATTTAATATTAGAAAATAAGGAAGGCCAAGAGTCATTGGGAGATGAATCCCAATAGCCTCACCTCCCATCTATAAAAGCATGTACATTCTTCAGCTAATACACATTCGGTTGAGGAGTTACCTCCTGGTTTGACATGGTATCAGAGCCGGCCCCACTATTGGCATTTACGCCTGTGGTGTAACTCCCTCTCCTTTGCTCATTCAATTTTATTAATAGTTTTATATTTATGTAACTCTTTTTAAGGCTGTTATTCTGCATTTTTTTCTCTATTTAACCTGGCATTTGCAGCTCCGACTCTGCAGGCCTCCCATTGCGGGCTCCTCTGTCCAATGCAAATTGCCGGGCTCTGCAATCATTCTGCAAAGATTCCATTTCAAATTTTTGTTGTAACGGCCTTTTGGGCCTCCTCTATGCGACTCACCATCTCCATCGCCTTCACTTCTCCATACCTATCGACCCATTCACCTCCCCCATCTCTCCACTGCGCGCCCTACGCCCTCCTCTCCCTCACATCGACTTACCTCCCACTCCCTGCTCGACCTACCCATATCCTACCTACGCACTGCATAGCTCCCTACGCACTTTCACAAAGTCTCACACAGCGCAGCCTCCAAGATTGATTGCACAGTCAACATACAATAGCGCACCCTGCGCTGTCTGCGTTTATACAGTTGTGTCATAGTTTATATATATCACGTTGCACAGCTCCCACACAGATTTGAATCCCAATAGCGCACCATATACAGTTGCACCATTACCGCGCAGTCCTCCCACCATACGCTGTCACTTATATTCATGGTATGCGTTGTAATACCGCTCGGTCAACCTTCATATAATTACCACGCCCCTTATATATATACCACGTTGTCATATAATTACCGCCCCTTTGTTATTAAACACTGTCCATAATACCGCTATCAATTACCACTCATATATGTTATATGTCTGTCAATACACAATATTTCTCTCATATATGTTATATGTCTGTCAACATGGTATGTCTTTACATGTCTTTACCATAATTTGAATGGTATGTATGCGTTGTGTTTTACATAGCATGCGTTGTGTTATACCATTCCGCCACACTCCATTAAACGCCCCTCCCATCATTTAATACCGCCCCCTCCACTCTGATTTACCACTCCTTTTATATTATACCCCCCCCCCCCCCCCACCACCATTTCACAATATCGCCCTCCCTACCATTTCATAAATTTTTTCCCAAACAAAACCTGAACGTCACCAATGGTGGCGTCACCGAAAGTATAGGTGTTGTGGTGACATTTAAGGTTCGTCACCAATAATGATTTATAGTGACGGATAGTGACTGTCACCATTTCATATGGGCAATGGTGACGAACAATAGCCTCCGTCACCAAAAAAATGAACGTCAACAAAGGTGGCGTCGCCGAAAGTATGTGTTGTGGTGACATTCAAGGTCTGTCACGAATATTGATTATAATGACGGATAGTGATCATCACCATTTCATATGAACAACAACGATTTTTTGTGATGGACCTTTCATGGTCGTCACTATTGGTGCATATATATGGCGACGTTCATTGACCGTCACCATAAACTCATTGGTGACATCAAGGTCCATCATGAATAATGACTATAATGACAAACAATGACCCTCACCATTTCATATCAACAACAACGATTTATGGTGATGGACCTTTAATGGTTGTCACTATTGATGCGTATATATGGTGGCGTTTGTTGACCGTCACCATTTAATATTTTGGTAAGGGTCGAAAAATGTCACCATAAGCTCATTGGTGATGGTCAAAAGAGCATCCATCACCAAAAAATGATCTTCGTCATTCCCTATATATGAATATCAGGGCACGATGGAATCGAACCACCAACCTCCTGATTGTAAAGCAGGTGCTCTTCCATTGAGCTAGCACCCTTTAAAGAATTATACTTTTAAAAATTATATCTTGAAACTTCATAGATTGTAAATTCTACAACTTTCAATAAATTAAAGTCTCGACAATCTTTTACTAAACAAACAAAACACCATCGACATTGCAGGTCCCTACCTAATGGTTATGGAAGTTATGAAAAGTAGGTGAAGGGAAGAATTAGACTTTTAAAAATGATACATGGACTACCACCACAAGAATCCCCCAAGAGAGATCTAGTGGGAGAATCTCTTGAATCAGATTCAATGGAAAATGAAGGACTAGATGAAAGAGAAAGGCCTCAGCAGGATGGGGAATCCACCACCTCGAGTCAAGGAATAGAAGAGGTCCTTAGAAATTCTTACAACACTTTGAAATAGAGCTAAGGGTAGAATATCTACTTAAGATCTACTTATGAAGATTGCTTATGTAAAATAACTCAAATAGACAAGCAAATCCACAATTATAAAGTGATTATTTGGCATTTCAATCACTAATTTCAGGGCCAAAAACCTAAATAACCTAAAACACTCAAATATCCTAAAACAATGTGTGAAATAAAGACAAAGAAAAAGAGAATATGTTCTCGAACAATAATACAAAACAAAGACAAAGAGAATATGTTCTAGAACAATAATGCAAAACACATCCAACATTTTGAAGTATTTAACTTGTCTTGGTGAACATGCGTCCTTAGCAAATACAATGTAGCAATACCATCCCCACAAAAGAGAAGACATGTCAGAATAGTATGTTTGACATGGACAATCATAAAGATGCCACAATAGCTTCTCCATTCAACCCATGCACAGGCAATACAACTTAGATGTTGATGGAAAAGTATGGGATAGAAACAAATATCCTAGATGCTAGTTGTCTCACAACAATTAATTTAGATTTTACATATTGGTATGATGTTGTGGTGAAGTTCCTAGTTTCTAACCAAAATAAAAAGTAATAGATCAACATAACATACACTGCCAACATGTAACCTAGCCAATGGCTTCATCATATGCCTCATGCCAGGAATTGGATTTTGCATACTAGACCAGCGATAGTTAGGTTCTAAATTTCAACCTGATTATTTCAGACAGCGTATGAGCAGCAGTAGAGAAGTCCTATAATAGAACTTCCATCACATTTTAGTGATTTTGTTGTAGCATTTGTTTTAGTTTTAGGGCTCATGTTTCAAACAATTTTAACATGGTTTTAAGGTTCCAAAAATATCATGGGAAAGTCTCCCTTATTGCAGTATTTGCAGTATTTGGTGGTAGCCTCCATGAATAGTTTGACATCAATAATATTGTTATAATACAACTGTTTTTAATAGCATGTTTTCATCCTCCATGGTCTCCAAACAAAGCAAACAGATCACCATCCAAGCATAAATATAACTCGGCATATAAGATCAACTTTTGCTGGGAGGATGTGAGGTCATGTAACATACTCTTGTAGGATTATGAGGCAATATGAAGATGATATATAGAAGAAAATGACCGCAGATTTGATGGCAGCATGTGAAGAGCCCTAAATAGAAGATACAACAGTAGATATATCCTTTGATTGGTGGTTCTCTGGAACCCAATAGTGTTGGTCTTTCCAATGGTTGATACCTCCAACTGTGGTAAATTTTCACTAACAAATAGAACTAGGGTTAATGACAACACGATTATCGCTCTGATACCAATGTTTGGACAAATAGGGCAGCATGAAAAAAAGTATAAAAATACAGGTGTAATCAACAAATGTTTCCAACAATGATGTGGGGTTTTTGGGAAGCTTGTTTTGGGATAATTTGAGGGATTTCAGACAACTTTTCAGCCTTGTGAACAACAATAATCTTTATTACTTGTTTGTGACTACATCTAGGGTCATTGTAAGCAAATTATAGCCAACAATAAAACTCTAAATACCCATCAATCAGAACAGTTCATCTTTCCTTCAAGTAGGAACCAATTTAAATCTTCATGTGTCTTCACCTTACAGAAATTTTGTGGCAGAAATGGTGGTGGTAAAAAATATCATAAGGGCTGTTAATATCTAGTGAAAGTTTTTTTTTTGAAACCCTTGGAAACATACAACGAACCCTTGAACAAAGGCACTAGAACCTTTGTGAAATCCTTAGGTAGCATTTGAATTGGACATCAATATGTCATTATAAACATTGGAGTGCTTTGGTATTCAGAGGCATTTCAAGAGCCCTTTTCATATCTTACTTGGAGTGGTTTGTGGATATACCTCTCATTGTTGGGTGTTCCTAGACTAGATCCTAGAAATCTAAAGCATGTATCAGATCCTAGTAATCTGTTGGGTGTTCCTAGTAACTTGTTGGTTGTATCAGATCTTAGACCAGCAGGTGTTCCTCCTTGGCAACATACATTCCTTAATTCATAGAGAATAACGTGAGGAAAAGGAGACCTTGAACCACATGTATATGCATAAACTTATGTTTGACCATTAGCTTGAGTACAACAGCCTGAAATAGGTCTAGCCTCCTCATCTTAGATATTATCTAGGCTTTACTCAGACAGTGCAGTTGATAAATGGGTTTCAACTGACCAATAGTTTACACCCAAAACCACAATTTGAACTTAGTTCAGGCTAGCAATGGCAAAATTGGATCTTCTAATCATCCAAAAGGTTATAGAATTTCAACATTCTAATTTCCCCATGGCTAGGAAAAGCCAATTCTTTGAGTGTAGGAACCTCTTTTTTTTATAAAAAGGCAAGGTTATACAGGTGATAGAAAATTACTTGGTTATATAGGTGGTAGAAAGGTCAGAAAGGAATTTGGCCAGCCCAACTTTAGAAATGGCATCCACAAAACCATGTTGCATTAGTTTAGGTCCTTCAATCTACAAACAACAAAAATGTACTGCTCTAGTGTTTTTTCAAGGTGTTGAATCCATATATGTAGTCAAAATTCCATTTTAAATAACAAAATTAAGATTTGGCCAAAAACAAATTTGGGGTAATAAGACAAAAACTCAAAAATGTAACATGTTTAGATTCCAAAGATTACATTTTTTGGTAGCCACAGTGCATTGGTTGTCTATAGTTGCACACAATCCATGTTATGTCTTACACCATAACCTTATCTTAAGGCATACAGACACACCCTAGTCTAGTATTGACTATGTGAGTCTCTCTCTATATATCATTGAATGTTCTGCTTTAGCTTATCCATCCATCCCTTGATCAATCAATCAATCGATGATGGTGAAAGTGTCATCCATTCTCTTGCATTTTTGGTGCATTCAAGTTTTCATTCACCTCTGCAAATTCCATGCTAGCAGTCAAGGGCACAAATGGGAATTGAATCCAAGAAATTTGGAAGGGAAAGGCAAGTTGGCTCATTATGGTCATCCCTACAGAAATATCAATGCCCCAAGTTTCTTTCAACTTCGCAAAGGCGATCTGTATATAAATCTAACCAACTGGGGAGCTACCCTCGTCTCCCTCGCTCTCCTTGATGCTAAAGGTAATCATCCCTAAACCCTACCCTTCAACTGCTTTACCATCATTTACTCAGAGGGAGATAGCTCATTAAGTATTGGTATTTATGCATTCAGGCCATCTAGCAGACGTACTTCTTGGCTATGACAATATTGCCTCATACATGGTATGTATTTTCATTTCCCTTTGGAAATTAGTACTGCCATCATATGCTAGAATTTTAAGATAAATTTACAGTTTCTACTCACATATTGGAATGGATCTCAAATGTATGTGTTACCATGGGGAATATGAGATTGTTTATTAATGCAGAACATGAGCTCCAGTAGACCTTACTTTGGTGCCTTGGTGGGTCATGTAGCCAACCGTATCAAGGATGGAGAATTCACACTAAATGGGAAAACATATCAGCTGCCTAAGAATGATGGCAACAACACACTCCATGGTGAAAATTTGCCTTTTCTATTCTGCATGCATGTTTTATCTAGCTAACTAGAGCCCTATAATGACCACTACTCAGGAATAAAATCTCTCTTTTTCTGTATATGTATGTTTGTTTGTGGAGGTCTAGAGCACTACTATTTCAGGTAACATATGTGTAGTTTGGTGATCTGAATGAATGCAGGAGGGCTGAGAGGCTTTGACATTGTCCTGTGGGAAGTGAAGGAGCAGAGAGTCTTTGACATGCAGAATTTTATATGACAAAAAGAGCCTTTGAGCCACAAAGGAGGGATCTAACATAATTTTTTTGATCCCCTACAACTATCAAGTGTTCAGCAAAGGAGGTGTTAAAACAGGTCTGCACTACAGCAGAAGATACAAGAAGTACCGCTATATTGTATGGTGTTCCTATCAAGCGCTGAGGCCCAGACTTAACCATAAAATTTCCCCCCTGTATCAGTCTTAAAATTGGTTTAAATAAATGCCAAAAATGATGCACAAGTTGGCTCAAATCGGTATGTCGGCTCCTTAATCAAAAGACAAGACTGTTCAGTTCATACACAAACAACTATAAATAACTAGTCATGCTCATCATTTTGGAATGAAAATTTCGGTGAAAAATACAGTGAGAATTCTGAGATAAAACAGGAGGCCAAGGAGATTAAAAGGGAGATCATAATTACAAATTTTTGGGCTAGAAGGATATATCTCTTGCAGACCTATTTGCACCTGTGGAAATAAATTTTTTCGGAACTGAATTCAGGCCTGAAATTTCGGCCCTATCAAAGCCTGAAATTTCGGCCCTAACAGGCCTGTAACTTCGGCCTTTCCAGAAGCTCGGACCTGAGACTCTTCTCTGCAACTCAGACCCTTCTAATCCAAACCTGTGGTGAAATATGTGACCTTGAAACAGTCTTGTAATGCGGATCTATAGGGGCAGTTTTGAAGACAAATTCAGACCTGCAGATCTCTGTTTTTGGAATAAAATTACAAAGAAGTCTTCAGAGGAACAGTATTGAGTTTATTTTACAGTGAATATATCTAGCAGACCTATTGAAGAACATCTATTTCACATGACATCCATTTGACTTCGTTCAAGCATCGTTGGAAGGTCTTGTTGGAAGGTCTTGCAATCTGGACATGGTTGGAAGGTCTTGTTGTTGAATGCTTGATTATTTCTTGAATTACCAATTACCACCAATTTTTTGACCTGCCTTGCACACAACGTAGGACCTTAAAACAATGCTAGGGTTTTAGTGTGAGTTTTGGATGTCTCTCCCAATCCCTCGGCATAAGTAAATTATTGTGGTCCTCTAGGGTTATAAATAGCCACCTCTGCACCTGCCACTCCTAAGTCACTATGGTGACTTTATTGCACATCAAACTTTATATTCTAGCACTACTGTACTGTCCACAGAATCTAAGTGATAACATTCAAGTGACCATCCTTTTGGAAACGAATCGATGGCTTTTAAATTTTAATGCTTAGTAAGAATTTCTTTTAGTTGTCCACATCTGTTACTCTGTCTTAATAATCTACTATGGGTGAAATGTTTTTCCATTTTTCATGACCTTGTTATGAGCAACACTTTACATATTGTATGTTGTCTCTGATTTGGAAAGGAATTCAGTGTTGAAATAAAAGGACACTGAAAATGGAATTTTTTAAGATACCACTTTCAAGCTTTGGGCATATATGGGACAATATTCCATTATGCTATGAATCCTACTTTATTCCATCACTATGGTGACTTTATTCCACATAAAAATTTATATTCTAGCACGACTGTACTGTCCACAGACTCTAAGTGATAACATTCAAGTGACCATCCTTTTGGAAACGAATCGATGGCTTTTAAATTTTAATGCTTAGTAAGAATTTCTTTTAGTTGTCCAAGTCTGTTACTCTGTCTTAATAATCTACTATGGGTGAAATTTTTTGCCATTTTTCATGATTCTGAAACCAATTCTGTACATGCATCTATTCTTCTGCATACTAGTATAACAGTTATTTCCATTTATCAATTTAGTATAGATTAGTTATTTTGATTTATATCATTTAACTTATCCTTTCTTTCTCTACAGTTAATATAGTTTGTGATGCTATGATGTGGTGAATTCGAACTAATCTTGTTTGCTAAACCATAGCCTGTTTTATTTCATATCGTTCACAGTAGAGTGATTTGAAGCTTGAATTAGTCGATTGTATTTATTTGAACCATTAAAACCCATTGAAGCTGGTTGTCAACGATTAAATCTTGTTGCTGTTTGACAAGACATTTTCCCCTATCAATAACGCATATTACCAATCCATTAAGAAATAAATGAGTCCAAGGAGATACCCAACCTTATCCAAATTTAGCAATATCTAAAACTTAAATCAATCATAATATATGCTTGAGCTCCTTCCATCTAGTCAAATATAACACCTACCAACAACGATGGATTTCCACTCTTGATATTTATCTCATTTAGTTGATAAAAACCATAGGATATCTTATTTCTTCATAGCATACAATATTAAAGCTCCCTATAGAGACATATGGGGTAAGACATATCTCTTATTTAACCAATGGTTCTTATAGTGGCATATTTAGTTTAACTAGTTTAAAAGTAGCCATTCAATAATGTGTTTTAGAAGCTAGCTACAATCTACATGTTAATTCAGCTATGATTTGCTTGGTTTAAAAGTAATCTTGACAACCTTTTAGAAATACATTTTGAACTTCAAGCACTATTGGATAATCTTCACAATGATGTAGACTACAAATTAGGTAGATGGAATGTAGAAATACCAAAGTAATCCATAAAAAAACGAAACAAATAAATGACAGACTTTAATAGATGGTCATCTTACTGATGATTGCTCAGAAAATGCAAAAGTTTGACAGCACAATAGGAAAGTTTGACTACAACATAAGGTGTTATAAACCTAGTAGGTTGGGCAATTGAAAACCATGCAAGCCAAGGAATTAGCCTACCGAAATACTGTGTAAAGAAATTATTGTGGAAAATTTTGTGAGAATGGTTATTAATCATAAGGCTAAAAAGGGGATTGGCAATGGGTGGCAGCAAGAGGCAAAGGTTTCTCCCAATCCACAGTTTCTTCAACTACTCATCCATGATACTAGAATTTCATTTCCAGTCATTTCAAACTAAAATCCAGTCATTTTTTTGAGATCTTTTGGCTTCACCTAATTATTTTCTGCCATGCAATAGGATCTGTATATTGTGTGCATAGGGTACAGATAAATTTTTTCTTGTTTCATGCCAAACCCTAGCCATTGACACATTATAAATCTACTCTGCCATATGACTAATTGAAACAAAACCGTAAAGGTGATGGAAAAATAAAAGAAAATACGTCTGAAGACTCTAGCTCTAACTGCCAAGGCTCTGAATCTTCTGCATCTTGTCTAAGAGATTCACTACAAGATAAATGGGACTTTTCTTTCAGGATTTGCTTTTGCACCCATATGCTTTTCTTCAAAAAATCGACCTTTCTTCCTAGTATTTGAAAAGCCATCTCCAGTTCAAGGGCATGATTCCTTTCTTTCTAATTAGTTACTTGACCTTTTGAATACCCCACTTCACTGGATTCAGATGCATCAATACTATAAATATTCTTTTTAAAAGATTCCAGTAGCTTGGCAGCAAACAAGATGATTTCATCTAGCAGTGATAATGACTGAGTTTGTAGTCCATCAATTATGTCTCGTAGCTCTTGATCAAGCTTGATCAACCCAAAGCCACATCCTTTCTACCTGCTTCAGAGTCTCTCCAAAAGGCTGGTATTTTTCGTCCTCAGAGCATCAGCTTCCCACCTGCAGTTCTCTAGATCCTTACGCAATTTTTTCTCTACACCAATCAATCGCAGTTGTTCCCTTTGCAGTTTGGCAATAAAATCATCTGTTTCTTGTGGGCTACTATTGACCTTGTCATTTAGACCTTGAAAATATCCCTCAATTGTTCTTTCCTGGTCTTTGCATAACCTTTGGAATCTTACAAGTGATTTCCGCAACTCATGATTTTCCCTTTCCTTTTCCTTGTAGCTTCTCTTGATTAACTCATGATCATGTTTTGCTTGTTTTTTTTGCTTATATGACTCTGACAGAGATTCCCTTAACTGAATAATCTCATTATCAACATTCTCTAATTTTTCTCTATAACCATCAATGTGATGTTCAAATTCCCTCACCTGTGTTGTCAAGTTAATTTCCCTATTATTCAAATATGAAACTTCTCTTTGAAGTTCCACATTTTGTTCCACCAGGTCTCTAACTCAGTATCTCAATCTCCTCTCTTCCAACTTAATTTTCTCTAGCATAGTTGCCCATTCACTTGATCTCTTGTCTAACTCTTTTTCTAAACTCAACTGCAGATCATTATTCTCATTTTCCATTATCCTTCCACGTGATTCTATCTCCCCCTTTATCAACTTTAGAGCTTCATTTGTTGCATATCTCTCTGCTAACCGGCTCCGAATTTCCAAGAAACTTCAAGAACCAACTTCTTTTTCTCTTCACAATTTTTTCTGAACTTTTTCCGCAATAACTCTACATTCAGATCCGGCGGCCTTTTTGGACCTATCACTCATGTTGTACAATTATACCAATTTAGTGACTCTAACTCTTTTGACAACAACATAGCCTAGTCTTCAGCATCCTTTGCTCTCTTTTCTAGCTCTTCATCTGTCTCATTATTCATTTGACAACCTTCAAACCATATTTGAAACTGGCTTCTATCCACTCCCTTTTTTTCCACCTGAAAAGATGATCCTTCCACGCTACCCATTTGACCAGTGAGAAGATGACTTTCGTATTTCTACATTCCATCTACCTAATTTGTAGTCTACATCATTGTGAAGATTATCCAATTGACCTCGTCATTTAGACCTTGCTCTAGTTCTACGCGAAAAAATGTGTTCCAGGGAGGTTGATTTGGAAAGGCTTCAGGAAGAGGTGGTAGCGTTGATAATGAGCCAGGAGCTTTTGAGGAATGAAAATTCAACCCTACATGAAATGTTAAGATTTGCGAATTAGAAGGAAAAAGATTTGGAGTTTCTGGTATGTTTGTAACTTTGTACTATGCGTCTATTTATCATACCAAACTGAATTAATTAGTATTAAGAAAACCTATTATTTGTGTGGATGAATAGTACTAATCATCTGAATTGTTTGACAAATATATTGAAGAGAAGGACAATAACATCCGACACTTACATGCTGATTTACAAGAATGTTTCAAGGAACTGACATTTTTAAGGGGAGAGCTACCTAAAGTTTCGAAAGAAAGGGATGAAATTTGGAAAAATGGAGAACAACTTAGCTGGAAAAATATGAAACTTCATG
Source organism: Pinus albicaulis (assembly GCA_034641835.2). Taxonomy (NCBI): domain Eukaryota; kingdom Viridiplantae; phylum Streptophyta; class Pinopsida; order Pinales; family Pinaceae; genus Pinus; species Pinus albicaulis. The sequence goes on along the minus strand of CM076575.1, from coordinate 1,378,173,491 downwards.
CTGAGGTCGAAACTCTTAAAAAGAGAATAGAGAAACTGGACGAGGATGTCTTACTTAAGGAGGGACAACTCACAATTTTACAGGAAATTTATATTACATAGTTTTACAACATTGTTTTATAATGTGTATAGCATTGTAGGAAAAAATTCAGCCTTTGATGATTTGTTCCTTCTTTTACACCCATAGTCCTGTATTCTTAGGAAAATTATATCCTAATTCCCACAGGTAATAAATCTAACATAGCCGATGCTTTCAACTAATTCATCATGTTTCAGTGTATACCTTCTCATGCGGATAAGCACCTTTTAGGAATTTTACTAGATTAAGTGCATTGTAATGTGACACTAGTCACAAAAGATTTAAGGCACCTCATGACAACAAGCACAGAGACGAGGTAGCTTTTGTAACGGTTTTTTTGCGACACTTTTTTACTATTATGTTCTTTTGTAAGTCTACTTGATTTCTGGAGAATGCTGGATACCATTTTTTGTGGTTGTATATGTAATTTTTTGAGTAACATACCTGATATTAATGCAATAATATTTCTTTCTCTATTGTAGATTATTTTCCACAAATATCAATTTAACCATAAGATCCATGCTAAATGCTAATGGCAGGCAACTGTCGTGAAGCGTAGCTACAGCAGTGTTGTCTTGTGAAGATAAGTGCAGTGAGAATGGGAAGCCAAAAGCCTCATGTCGCCATTTTCCCCAGCGGAGTTATGGGCCATCTTATCCCATTCACCGATTTCGCCTAGCGCCTCTCGGCACATGATGGATTCACCGTTGTGTTCATTACATGCAAATGGATGTTATCCGGTCATGAATGCATAAATTCCTCACAGGGTCTAGAAATATGCTTCGTCCAGCTCCCTCATGTGGAAATCCAAGAAGATGAGGAACAGTACATGAAGGTGGAAACCCTTGTATCAAAGTTATTGGAGAACTTGAAATGATTAGCGAGCCGACCTGGTAACATTAACCCCCAACAGATTAAAGCACTGAGGAATGGAAAGGTTAATCCCACCGATGCTAGGTGAATGCCCCTAATTTATCTAGTCGGGCAACTAACACCCAGGTTGGATGGTTGGATCGGTTGTGCATTAAGATTAATACTCTATGGGAAAAATTCTGAAGGCATGAAGAGGTTGTAGCAAAGCCTAAGAAGAGTATGAACGTGCATATGCAGAAGCTATAACCACCAAAAACACAAATAAAATAGATGAAGCTCGACTACTTACTAATACTTACTAATCAAACCACATTAGAACATCCTATTTATCTATTCATTCCTCAATCCATCAATCCTTACCTCATTCGTTGGTGAAGCCAGTGATCCCAGCCATCCATCCCACAAAGACCAGTCTATTTTGCTACTTGACTGGTGGGATTTTCACCATAGTGACAATATCAATCGATCCTCTTGGATGAAGGCGAGCAAGTAAAGGCTGAAAGACAATGCCAAATTAATATAGTTTACTATAGCCAAATTTGGAGTTCTTTAACATGTTTTCTGCTCCGAATTACAGCGAAAGCCCCAAATCAAGAGAAGAATATTTCAAATAAAGATAAAAAGAGAGTGAATCCGGATATGATATAATAAGTTCGGGTTAAAAATCTAGTAGAGTGGATAGAAGAATTGAATGTCAAAAAAGGGTATGGAATCTACGGCGAAATCATACAAATTATGAGCAGAGAAGGAGCACCGAACTCTATCCCAGAGCTAGCAAGGAGAATATCGACAGGAAAATAAATTTTAATAGGTCGATTTAAATTTTATAGTAGCCACCAAATTAGATTTTAATAGGTAGTCAAATAAATTTCTATGGTCGGTTAGGTTTTCATCAAGTTTAATTTTTATGTGAGTAAAAATAATGTTAAACTAATTAGAGTATTAATCAAAATTATATTATAATTCTCTAATATAAGTAAGAATCTTAATTAATCAAAATTATATTATATCTCTCTAATATAAGTAAGAATGTTTATATAAAGAGGGAAAATGAACATGAGCTTGGAAATATCTATCAACCTTTAAGGTAGTGAAAATTATCTTTAAATCTATGAATAATGTTATCAATAAATTTAAGCAGGTATAGTTAGTTTCTTATTTTTGAAGAAGTTCATTTAGAGCTTAAAAATACCCAATTAGAAGGCCTTCACATGTGTTGTTAAGAGAGACATGGGATAAATTTTGATTAAAGGAATTAAGGGGTACAATAAGATCAATGTATAGCACCTACTCAAATCACCAAGAATATATCCAAACCATCAAGATGACACACTTCTTTGAGAAAAATTATGAAACACCATGGAATAACTCAGATTAAAACTTATAGTCAATCAATCAATAGTTAGAACATAGTGTTTAAGTGAACACAATAAAAATAGTACACATTGGACATAATATCATATACACATGGATCATACATATCCAACTAAATGTGGTAGCTAAAGGAACTTCTTCCTACACATAGTGTCCTAGATGGCTAAGGCAAGGTGTCATGAAACCAATGATACATTCATGAATTACATATAGATCCATATACCTTAGATGAAAAATGATCAATGTGACAAGAATCGTAGGGGTTGAGATGACAATCAAATTTTAAAATATCCTCTAAAAGCCCATATAGAAAATGGGGTAACATATCCTATGACATCCAACTTGTGATATATGGTGGGAAATCCTTAAAGTATATTTGAAGAAAGATGTCTCGTTGAGGTCTAGGTCAAGAAGAGTTACAATTCCTCACTAATTTGGTATCTCGTTGAGGTCTAGGTCAAGAAGAGGTACAATGCCTCACTAATTTGGTAGTTGAAGAAGTTTAAATCTTGGTTTGTCAATTTGGCCCTAAGTAGGCAGGGCAATATAGAAGGAGGTGACCCCCTTGGAAGAGTTCTAAAGGGGAAGGGCACATAAGGCCTTATATAAAGATATAAATCCAAGTACCTCCCTCATAAAAAGTTCTAGACATGTATTTAAAGAATGTAGATAACGACTCGTCCAAATGTTGATAAAGACAATAGAAAATCCCTTGAATCTCATAATAAATGGGGGAATCTACTAATGGAAACGCTAGTAGATGTTATTAAGAAGAGGAAGGTCATTATGATTCGTTTCAACTCAACACGAATGTAGACCCACTTTGAACGCACCAAGGGAGATATGAAGGGCAGCATCTGATACTCTTGAGTGTATGTGGTTAAACAAAATGGCCCCCTTTCATTTGCATGAAGTGTTCCTAATACAAATCCATGTTACAGTCGAGGCCCTAAAAAGATGAAGTCCAAGTACATTGAATGTATTATTTATAAATAACCTCTCTAACAACCTGATACAAACATATAATGATGTAATTTACATTTGAGGTGTAAATCACTTGAATTGTGTTACAACTTTAATCGCTCCCCAACAAAATTGTGCCATGCTTCCTTGTGATGATGCTTCAACCGTATTGGAGAACAACCTCACAATGTAAAAGGAATTTAAACATGATGTAACTTTAATAGTGCCCCACATTCACCTTTTGGCTCACTACCCATGGCTAATTTGAGGTTATTTCAAGCACTGATGTGGATAATATCATTTTATTTTCTCTTATGTATAGTATTCTACATTGACACAATTGAGTTTGTTTAACAAACAAAATATTTATATTGACGATTCACTCCTTGTGCATTAGGGCTAGACAGACCTCATCTTTATGAGTGATCTATTCATTTCCAACTCCTTAGTCCTTCAAATTTTGCACGTCGTTAAGCCCAATACACCTACCCTTCTACCAGTCTTGTTTTCCTTCACAAGCACAAGACATGGGGCTCTTCTTTGATAGTCACTTAAAAACCCTCCAACTATACTTGGACTACCATTAATTTTCCCAACCATGGTCAATTATTTTACTGATATAGTGCCCACAACACTGCCCTCATCTAGGGATCTTCAAAATTTCCACCTAATAGTGAATTGAGTCCTCTCAAAACCACTATTTTTGCGTACCAATTTCTTTGTTTTCCAATCTATGAACACATCTGAACTACTCCTCTTATCATCCTTCTAACACTTTGTATATGCTTGAACTAGGGTCACAAAACATCCACTAAAAGTCGATTGACTAATTGTTTATAGGTTGCTTCAGATATCTATCCAAAACTCTCTGGACAATCCACAAAAATCAACTCCTCTTCATGTCCATCCATTCCTCATAATATGCCACAATTATTCTACCCAATCTTCTACTCAGGTTCCACCTTCCTTTGCATTTTCTATCTTCGCACATACTTCTACAAACCATCTTCCAAATTTGTGGTATATATTGCAGAGATAAACCTCTCTCCAAGGATCCCAACCCCTCTTCTTCTACACATATTTGTCACGGTCTTAAGGGCATACCTTATGGATTGAACATGTCAGGAAACCTCCTTAACTATGGCATTATACTTCTATTCAAATTGTCTTAGAACGAACCCTATCCACCCATAGCAAAAATAACAACTCTTACCTCCATAAGAGACACAAACTAGCTCATATGGACCCATAGATTCTGGGAACTTATTTAACTGAATTAGGGTTTAAGGGGTTAGGGTTAAGGGTTTAAAGGTTTAGGGTTTAAGCGGTTAGGGGTTAAGGGTTTATAGGTTTAGGGTTTAGGGGGTTAAATGGGTTAGGGGTTTACTAGGGGTTTAGGGGGTTAAATGGGTTAGGGGTTAAGGGTTTAGAGGTTTATGGTTTATGGGTTAAATGGGTCAGGGGTTTAGAGGTTTAGGGGGTTAAATGGGTTAGGGGTTGGGAATTAGTGTTTAAGGGGTTAGGGGTTAAGATGATAGTTTCATTGGTCTCTGTTTGTGCACAATAGTTTCTTATTCTTTGCGTCTCAAAGTAACAATTTTGTAAGTATTGTTGCTTGTTGCCATGTATTCTTTATTTATTAATTTATAGCATTTTTTAGCCATTTCTTTACATTTATTGATGAAAATGTCTATTGAAATCAAACCAAATGTATGTTCAATCTCCAGTTTCAAACTCAGCCACAGTGTTGTCACACAATTTAAGTCCAGAGAATGGCCATCTGATGAAGTCTTAATACACAGACTGCACCTCATGACTACTCCAGAAAATCTTAAGTTCGAGTGCCCCACATTCATGAGAAAGTTGGCTCTTATACTCTTGCTCCACCTGACTGTGTCTTGGAAATACCCTTGTTTATTGCAAAAACATCCTAATGTTGTCGACCTTGTCCCTTATCAGACCAAGGAAACATACGTGACTGAGAGGAATGGAAAGCACTACAAATTTGAAGAGAGTACAAAAGACTAAGATGGTTTAAAGGATAAGCTTGAAGAATGTAGCAGTGTTGAAACAAATAAAAGTTGTCCCAAACAAATAGTTGATAATGCGAAACCTTCTTCTGTACCAGTCAAGCAAGACTACATTCATGTGAGAGAAAGAAGAGGCCAAGCGACTGATAGGCATAGCCTGGAAGATAGGGTATGGTTCCCTCTTTTTGATGAAATATTTGATCTACATTTTGTCTATTGAAGATTAACCATTTTAACCTTGCCAACAAGGCGTAATTAACCCAATCGTAGGTCCCAATATGTCATGATATATATTAACTCTAGATATATATGAGAAGGAATAATAAAGACATAGATTGATAGAGGTGATGAGACAAGGGGAGTCACAAGGGAGAGATGGAGATAAACTGAAGGAGAGGGGAGAGAAGGAATGGAGAGAGAGAGAGAGAGAGAGAGAGGGAGAGGAGTGAGAGAGGTAGAGAAGGGTAAGAGAGGGAGATAGTGACACAAATATGGAAGGGGGGCGGAAAGAAGGATAGAGGGAGGGATATAGTGAGAGGATTGGAGGGTAGAGAGAGAGAGAGAGAGAGAGGGGAAGAGAGAGCGAGGTAGGAGAGAGAGGGAGAGAGAAGAAGTACAATGTATTAAAACAATAATTATATTAGGCCCACTCTACACAAATCTGCAATCTGAGAATTCAGGATAAAAAGAGCAGGCTCCAACAACAATTGCATAGAAGTCTTTATTACTCAAATAGAAGAATGTCACAGCAAGTTGTCATCTCACAAAAGCTCCTACTACAACCTACAAGCTAACAGTACTCACTCTTATTATCTATTTCTACAAATGTCTAACTATTGTGCCCATCCTTTTCATTTATAAGAGAAGGTGTTGTTAGAAAACAGGCCAATGATAGCGTTAGTGGTGCATCTCCCTTGAGCATGAACAACTCCCTCATAACTTTGCCTTGTATGCAAGGCTTTTCTTTTAGAGTAGTGCATTATCATAGTATATATAACTCCTCTCCTGAAGGTGCCTCATTCCATAAGTGTGCACTCATGAATGCGCCTGAGATGATGGTGTTAATATCCTCAACTAGTGTGCCATACTTGGTGGGTGTGACCCAACAACTAATTCATCTATCCTCGAAGGTGTCGTTATAAGCTTCTAGCTATATTTAAGAATCTTTCTGACTGGTGTACCACAATCTAGCTCTGCAATCCTGGTGCTGCTCAACTTCTCAAGGCTGAGGTGAGACCAACTCGGACCAACTAGGTAATCTAACACTCTTGAGAATTTTTTTTTTTCCAATAACCCAAGATTCTCCCCCAACTTGTCAAACTTCCCCTTTGTTAGGAGCTTTGTCAAACTATTAACCATATGCAACTTTTTCAGAATGTGTTCCAACACTACTAACTCCCTAATGAACTTGGAATCTTAGGAAATTGTATTAAATATCAATGTGTTTGAAATGGTCATGACACATTGGATTTTCATAGAGCTTGATGTAACTTCGATTCTCACAAGAGACAATATTGGGCTTCAACAACTGATTGGTTGACTCTACAATCAAGTTGAAAATCTAGATAGCTTCATAATAAGTATATGAAATTGCCATATACTTTGCTTCAGTGGAACTGAATGCAATTGTTGCTTTCTTCTTGTTGATTTAATAAAAATGATTTATACAATGATAATAATGATGTTTAAAATGAGCCTTATGATGGTCTATTTATACACATTGATTGTTCACGAGGTGTAGGGGTATGTTTATAACATCACTGCCCTTGAAAGCTTTGTCTTGAAAGCACAGTAATTAGAATTTTCTTTAGTTAAGCACATTTTTTTATGTGGAATGAAGTTTATCAGATATCTATTTATACTTTGTAGAGGTTTGACTTTGTTTGTCCTTTGAGTGTTGGTGAGGTTTCTTTGTATTTTTTGCATCATAGTCTAAAGTCTTTTGACCTGATTGTTTAACATGAAAGCTTTATGCTTATTGGCAATATATTTGAAATACTTGCATGATCAAGAAACTGTTATGATTAATTAAATTACTAATTAGGTACTACAGAAAGAGGATGATCTTGAGAGGGCTTGCCTGGGTGACTCTGGGAGCAACCCAAAGGTGGTCAGACAAAGCTCTTCTAAGTTACAAATCTGAAGAGAAAAAACTGGTGATGTATATGTGGTTTCTCATCCTGGGCTGTATGGAAAATCTTGGCTGAGAGTGTTTACCTTTCCGTGTCTTCACGAAAGTAGGTTGTCTGGTCACAGAATAAGATCATGACTACATGTAGGTGATGGTTCTGTAGTAAGTTCTCAGCCTTATCTTCAGAATGGCTAACAAAGAGGATCAGGTTTGAATACAGGATATAATTTGATGAATTTGGAGATTTAGAGTTGAAGAAAAAATTGTGGTGATGTTTGGACGGGTGCTAATTTGTAGGGTTTTCCATTTTTATAATTTTCTTTGTTGTGCTTTCTACCATGCTACCTAGTTGCTTTCATGTTTCCCTAGCATTTTAACTTTTTCAATTTCTATCTCTCTATTGTTTCTTGCCCCATTTGAAATGTCATCCTTATTTCGTAGGTGTTTTATTCAATATAGTGTGAATATTTTTCCATCACACAACTTCTGTGGGGTTTGTCTACACAAATATCTTGTAAGGCCCATTCATCAGGGTATTTGATGAAATGAAATGGTTATCGATGGTCACCAACTAATGGTACCTGCAGAGATTTACTCTAACAATTCTATAGTTTTCTTGTGCCAACAATTATACAACATTTTAACCTCATGAATTAGTCTCCTCTGTTCTCTTAGCTGATTCTATAAGCACTTATTGCTGTTGTCAAAGCTTTTACTCTCTAGTCCCATTGAGTTATTTCATTTATTTGTGGACATTGATCTATTTTCATTTCATTTCTTCAATTTTTATTACTGTTATGCGTTGCCTTTGGCCAGTGCCTTCTTTCTTACCTATGCTTTTTCTGCTTAAGCATTCCAGCCAGCCAGAGCAACAGGGGTAGCAAGAGCCACGCAGTCCAGCCAGAGCCCAGCAGGGGCAGTGCAGAGGCAACAGGAGCCACGCAGGGCTGACGCAGTCCCAGTCAAGGCAGCGCAAGGGCAGTGTAAGCCCTTCAAGTGTGACGCAAGCCCTTACTGAGCAGCGTAGAGGCCGACGCATGCCAGTTAGGCTGGCGTAGAGGGATTCAGAGCAACGTATTACTGTCGTTTTTATTTCTCTATTGGGTGAACCAGTTTTGGTGCCTAGGATTGTTGTACTTAGATTTTGCATAATAATGAAACCCCTCCAGAGCAAGCTGCACCAGTTTTCCCACATTGGGTTTTTTCCGGGGATAGTTGTCTAGAAAATCCATGTGTCACTTTGTCTATGAGCATGTTATTCAGTATTTGATCTGTATGTGTAGGTTGCTAGTTGTATTTACTATTTACTTCGTTAATTTATTGAATATTTTATAAATTAACTTGTAACTTAATTCAAGTAGGAGAAGTAAATCAAGATACTACAATAGGGTTTCTTAGATTAAGAAATTTTCACATTCCCTAGGTCTAGCCCCATTAGGTCACCTAGGGCAACAATTTCCCAAGAATCTAGCTAGAGGAAAACTTCTATCTCCTAGAGGCAGCTGCGTTGCTGGATGCCCTAACTCTCCTCAGAACATGGGCCAATTCTGACGGTGGAATCTCCGGATACCTCAAACCCTAGCTCTAGGATCAAGTTTTGCCTAGGTGTTCCCAAGGATAGAACCTAGTAGGATCAATTTGACCTATCGAAGTAAAAACACTTGTCTGATCCTTTCCCATCACCTTATCTAGGATAGGAACATCATTGGTTGCTAAATTCCATCCCCGAACCTGGGTTGGGTCCACTTGGCCCCGTGTGGTCCCATTTGGTGTGAAAGGCCTTTCATCAAGGACCATTTGGGAATCCAAGTTCCCAAAGGATTTTAGGGATTGAGAACTTCCTTCATAATTCTTATTCTTGTCCCTCAACCCTTCAATCCCCTCCTCTCTCCCTAGAAGATAATTCCCTTGCTTAAAAGGAAAGCATGTCCCACTCTTTATTTTATCTTACGGAAAGGGTTTCGAGGGTCACTTCCCACCTATTCATTGACCTATACTCTACAAGTGACTTCCTAAACTACCGGGACTCCACCCATCGGTGAAAGTCTGTGAAGAGCAAGGAGCCTTCCTTCAGCCTGCCTTGCACACGCAATTCATATGGAATTATCTACATATTAATTAGGAAAATCAACCTTCCTTGATTGCGCAATCCATCATGGCATCCCAATGACTTTATAATTGCACATGGGAAATTTTCTATAAATACAACTGATAGTTATGTTCCTCTGAACTGTGTTACAATAAGGATCAAGGGTCTTTTTATTATTTAAAATAAGATAAAACCCTAAACAACCAAAACCCTATCCCGAGGAGATGTAACACCAAGAGTTTATGGGCCCCGTTGGGGTTAGTTGGGCAGCCAACTTCCCGGGGTCGTAACTTGGTCATATGATCTTCGTTTGACGCACATGATACCTCGTTAGAAAGATCTCTCCGAGGACTACAACTGCTAATACGATTTATATGCCCAAACCTTTCATGCCCAAAAAACATCGTTTGGGGCCTCAAAACGGCTTCGAAAGTTCAGGACCCGAAAAACTGACAAAAATAGTAAATTGTGCTATAATTAAGGAAACTGAAATACTGAAAGAGACAATGGCAAGGGCCCAAGTGGAATAAGCGAGTGGCCACCAATATCCACCTCGATCACCTTTAATCGAATTTCTTGAGCTAACTCAATCATCATGACTTAGTTAATTGACACAAGTTGTTATGAGACGAAATTACAATTTATTGTCCAATTTATTTAAGGGAAAAATAAATTAGACACCTCACATTCCTCACTCCTGGTACATCAAAATTCCTCACCAATGTGGGTGCATTTTTTTTTGTCCTTTCTAGTTGCCAATTTGACTATTTCTTGTTGCAAATCTCAACACTCCCTCTCAATAAGAAAGGAATTCAATCTATCCCCATCCGATACCTTTGGAATGTTCTGCATGCTACACTTCTCTAGTGTTGCACCTGAAAATCCTGAAACTGAATAGCCTTTGAACAACTGAATCAATATAATGCATCTGTCATCGAAGTCTTCTAACTGCTGCTAGCTACTGCACCTGTCTAGTACTGGATTCTCTGCACTACTGCTGACATCTGCATCCGTGCCCTTTGAACTGTTGCTAACTCTATTTGTGCTCCAGTATTTGACATCTGTCACTATGATTTCTGTCTTTTTTTCATCTGACTACATCAATCTAACTGATCCTTCCTACTACTGTTGTACTGTGGGCTCCTCGTAGCCAAGTTTGATCCATGAGACACGCCATCTCAATGGACCTTGCCCAAATTTCTTATCTTGGGATTATGTCTACACATAACCCCACCTTACACCTCGAGGTATGGCTGCTCCCTCTTCCCATCTGGCTCGAAATTTCCCCCTCATGGAGGTCTCTGCTTGAGTGGACGCTTCCACTCGGTCTCCTCTCTGCTTCTCCAATTGTGGCAGCTACTCCACAACCTTCTGAGACTGCTTCTCACGAGGATGCATGTTGAGAGGTAATTTATGCTCCCTCTAAACCACCAAGTCTCTAACTTTTGCCTTTCTCCTCAAAGCTTTTCATGCATCCAGTACCTCAAGTGCATATAGGTTCTTGACTCGCGCACAGTGTAATTTTCCCGAAGTTACAAAAAGTTTCTAAAAAAGAGTTGATTTTAAATCGATGATATCTCCCTCATCCGAGCTCCAATTTGACTGATTTTTTTTTTTCCATTTGGGTAGATTTTCGCAAGGAATCCAAATATTCTATTTGTTTTCGAAAATTTTACACCAAAATATTCAAATATTCTCTACAAACTCGCCACCCAAAAAATTCCTGCTCTGATACCATGTAGAAAATCTAACCAACGAGATTCAATCTGATCTTGTAATCTACTAAAACAAGATACTAAATCCTTCCTATAATTTACGGAAACAAAACACGATCGCACAATCATATATAAGTAAGAGAAATAAATTATCAATCGCACAACAACATGATATATTTGGGGAAAGCAACTAATCAAAACCCCTCTATCTCTATTTTGTATTAAGTCAAGGAATCATGAGAAAACGATACAATGCTTATTCTCTCATGAGTATCTCTAGCACTACCTCGGTGTCTCCCGTTGATCTAGGCAAACTCGGTCTAGTACTTAGCCAATTCTCATCCTTACATCAACCTGCCTTGCTCATGCAATTCCTAGGGAATTAACTCCTTATTAATTAGGAAAATTAGTCTTCCTTGATTGCGCAATCCATCATGGCATCCCAACGAGTTTATAATTGCACATGGGAAAATTTCTGCGAATAAAGGCGATAGTTATGTTCCCTTTAACCTCTGTCTCAAGCTGGAGTATTCCTCGAAAGCGACATGCATGCAACTATTAATAGTGAAATATCGGTTATACGATTGATCACTCATTGTGAATTAAATCTAATTTAATTCAACGGACCTCTCAACCGCTCATCACTCGAGTTAGAACTAATTTAAGCGATTTTAACTCATTAATTGAGTTAATTACACTTACCTCCACTAATGCATCTTCAACTAGACCCCAAAAATATTAGAATCCCCTCTAGATGCCTCATATTAGACCCTCAACTCGAATTTCTTGAGCTATCTCGGTCATCATGACTTAATTAAGCGACACAAGTTGTTATGAGATGAAATTACAATTTGTGTCCAATTTATTTAAAGGAAAAATAAATTAGATGCCCCACATTCTCCTCCTGGTGCATCAAAATTCCTCACCGAGTGTGGGTGCATTTTTTTGTCCTTTATGGTTTCCAATCTCACTTTGTTTCTTGTTGCAAATTTCAACATTTCAAAATTTGATGTGGCCTTCACCTGAAAGACACCATTGAAATCACATGCCTAATTCTCATGAGAAACCTCTATTAAGCTTGATACGCAAAAAGAGAACCAACAATATGCCATCCTACTTCCTAGCGTAAATGACCATTAAGGTATGCAACACTCTTTTGAACCCTCACATGATGATCACTTGCTCTTGGAGGATGATCATGACCTCCCTTAGCAACCCTTACTAGGCCCTCGTGCTCGACCTACTTTAGGACTACATCTCTCTTCACCCCACCCCTTAGTGGTAGGATAGTGGGAATACATGGTAAACATGCTAAGATGTGCCAAGTGATAAGGCATGCCAAGATGTACAAGGGTGTGTCAATGCGTGTTAGGGACTTTCAAGACAACAAAAGGGAGAGAAAAAAATTTAAACTACAAGGAAATGAACACATAAGAGGGTTAATAAGTCATCAATTTACCTTTTCCAAGAGAGGCATCTTAGGCACACTAACATAGGCGGCAATAGGTTCCAAGTGCAAAGTCTTAGTGCATTCTAAGTGCCAAGTATTCCTTTGTTGCTTCATACTACTTTCAACAATTGATCATCACAAATAAATTTAATATTAAACCGTACTAGCAAATCCTTCTGCACCACAAGGCATCTCAACGTATTCCATACATGCTAAGACTTTCCAAGCACCAATATGTGTCGGGGACTAATTATTTATGCATGTTATGAAGTGGAAGGGAATGTTGAAGAGTGCTAAGGTGTGCTAGAGAGTGATAATGCATGTTGATGAGTGTTAAGTAGTACTAGGAAAAAAAATAAAGGGAGCACTAGGTAAAAATTCATGGAAGTTAATGAATATGAGGAACGTGTATTGCCGAGGAGACTAGTGTTAATGGTCGATGTTAGTTGTCATGCCAAGGAGGGAGTGACAAGGTATGCTAAGCATTGGTAAGGCATGCTAGGGAATATCAAGGCATGTTAATAATTCCCAAAGTGTGCTTGGGAGTTCAAGGTGTGTATAATTATATCATGTGCCAATTAATAGTGCCAAGATATGCCAATACATGCTAGGTGCTAAGGATGTGGCGCGGGGTGCTAGGGTATCAATATGTGTCAAGGCAACAAAAGGAAGAACCAATAAGAGGGTTAATAAGTCAAGACTTTATCTTTTTGAAAAGGGGCATGCTGGGCACTAATAATAGGTCTCAATGCATGCCAAGTGGCATCGTGTGCCAAGTGCTAATGTATGTCAATGTATTCAACCAAGGTGTTCTAGGGCATGCTAAGGACTATATGTAGCATGCCAACACATGCTAGGAGAGTTCCATGTTGTGTTAGCGCGTGCCACCATGTGCTTGGGCGTCAATGTCAACAAAAGATGGTATAGGTACAAAGATGTTCCAAGACAGGTGGGGTAATAAGAAATATTAGTGTGTGCCAAAGCATTAATTTAAGGTGTGCCCATATTGTTGAGGATTTTTAGGTCTTTCTCATTAATAGAATTTTTAGAGCCCGATTATGTATTAAATAATATATTTCCTACACACAATAGTGGAACTTTATCTAAATGGAATTTTCTAGATAATAAACTTAATAGATATGAATAATGTGTTGACTCATATGAAATCTCTATTCCACTAGTCATTACTTGAGGGAAATGATACACGCTTATTACTTCTTAAAAAATTGACTGACCTAACCACTATGGCCTTGGACATATTATAAAAAATGCTCAACAATAATGGTATTAGATCGTTATCTTTTGACAAAAATTATAATAACGAACACATAGCGTCATCAAAAACTCATTGGAATGATCAATGATGACGAACATTTTTTTATCGTCACCAAAAGTAACAAAAAGAGCATTGGTGAGGGTCATTAAAAGTTCGTCACTAGAAGTATCACCAAAGAGAGAATTAGTGATGGGCCTTTAATGACCCTCACCAAAAGTTTAATGTCTTTAATGACGGACCATAAAGGACCATCACTATATACACTTACAGTGACGGTTTTTAATGATCAATGATGACGAACATTTTTTGACCGTCACGAAAAGTAACAAAAAGAGCATTGGTGAGGGTCATTAAAAGTTCGTCACTAGAAGTGTCACCAAAGAGAGAATTAGTGATGGGCCTTTAACGATCGTCACCAAAAGTGTCATTGAAAATGTCTTTGGTGAAGGACCATAAAGGACCATCACTATATGGACTTACAGTGACGGGTTTTTAATGACCGTCACCATATGTGACATTGGTGACGGACCTTAAAGGTCCGTCACAAGCATGACCCTCACCAATGTGCTTTTTTCTTGTAGTGGATTGCATAGAACACGAGGTTTTCACCCTCTCGAGTTACAATGGCTCCTTTGGGAGTGAAAAATCTATTGGAAATATTAATTCCAACTGAAAACATACAGCAGGAGGAAAAAAGCTAATTTTGATGGAAATGTTTGATGGACAGGTTCAATAAATTTCTTGTGTTCGACTACACTCCACTGCAAATTCATTCCCATTCTTTAAAGCCTGCAAAATCAATTTTTTGGTTAAAGTCTGTAGGCCTGTTTTGCTATGCAAATCTCTTCATCCCGCCATTTAAATACTTCACCTGCCTGCATTAAAACATACACCAACCACCGTTTGATTTCATTTGAATTTTGAATGGGCCACATCACTTTGTGTGGAGCCCATGACTCCACGTCACCAACCACACTTAACGTGCAGCAACCACAATTCCGTCGGCAACAAACTTGAGCAGCGAAGGTTGAAGTTAACCGACCGGAGAAGGTGACGTCACCTTCCTCCGGACCAATCAAAGCAGCTCGTGGGGTAAAGAAATGAACTTTGGCATAAACGTTGAACTCCACGGAATATGGAATGAATAAGGCTTAATTTTTCATTTGTTGCGACATTAGTTTTAAGACTTAGGATTAATGTTTTTATGTTTTATGTTGTAAAAGCATTGTGGCAAAGTTTTTTGTTAAAAAGACTTTGGATATATATAAATATGTTTTAATATATATATATATATATATATATATATATATATATATATATATATATATTATACACATGTAATGTTTATAATATATATAAAGGTGGTTTTTTATATAAAAATAGAACAAAACGACAGAAAAAACAAGTCTATTGACTGTGTGTATTGTTTTTATGCTCGAAGGCATAATAGAAAAAGACAGAGAGTTAAGACAAAGTCTTTGTAACACTACGTGTGCAGTAGTTGAAAGAAGAATTCTGAATGTAATCCATAACACAAAAGTTCTGAAGAAGACTCTCATTTTGTAATATATTTTTATGGTTAATGAAATAGTGATTTTAAAGCATCTCTATCCACATTTTTGTTGTTAAATCTCTGTGTTTGTAGAGGCAGTTTATTTTCCTCTCTGTTGTTCGGAATATTCAGAAATTCCAACATGATATCAGAGCTAGTCCAGGCTCTTTGCATTTTCCAAAGAAGCTGAAGGAAGGAAGAAGACGTTTGTTGAAGCTTTTGACCAACAGTGTGAAAGATCAGCAAAGGCAGGTATTTACCCAAAACAGAGTTTTTTGTTTGCTTAAAAGAATACAGTCCAGATAATTGTAGAAGGAAGTCTCTTAAATACAGAGTGTATCTCTCAACAGTGAGAAAGTTCATTTAAAAACACAATCAAGTTTTTTAAAGCATAATTCAGTAAACTAGAAATGGTAGGAGCCAACGCAAGCATGAATATGGGAAATACTCAACTCCCACAGTTCAATGGGAAGAACTATGACTATTGAGCAATCACAATGAGAGCCCTATTTTCATCTCAAGATTTATGGGAGCTAGTTGAAGATAGTTTAGAAGAACCAACAAATGAACAAGCATATAATGCCTTAACACAGGCAGAGAAGGATTTGCTGAAGAGTAATAGGAAGAAGGACTCAAAATCCCTCTTCTATCTCTATCAGGCAGTGCATGAAAGCATATTTCTAAGAATTGCAGCTGTAAAGAGATCCAAGGATGCATGGGAGACCCTCTAGATAGCCTACCAAGGTATGGAGAAGGTAAAGACAATAAAGCTTCAATTAATGAGAAGAGATTTTGAAGTCATTTGCATGAAAGAGTCTGACACAATAGACTCATTCTTCACAGTGTTGATTGGGTTGGTTACCCAAATGAGATCTCATGGAGAGACCATAGAAGAAAGAAGAATAGTGGAGAAAGTGTTGAGGAGCTTACCCTCAAGGTTTTATGTGATAGTAACAACCATTGAAGAGACAAACGATCTCTCGTTGTTTACTATCGATGAGCTTCATGCATCATTGATGACACATGAACAAAGATTGAGCAGAACAACAGACTCATATTTGGAGCATGCCTTCAAGACCCAAATGTCTTTTGGAAAAGGAAGTGGTCAAGGAAAAGGAAACTAAAAAGGAAAAGGTATAGGCAGAAGCCAGAACTGAGGAAGAAGAAACAGCCTAGCAAATACAAGTGGAAGGGGCAACAATCAAAATCAGAACCAAAGCCAAGGCAACAACCAACAAGGTGGAAACAATCAAGCACATGGACAAAGGTATGATAAATCCCAAGTCCAATGTCATAACTGTAAGAAGTATGGGCATTATGCCAATGAATGTAGGAAGAAACAGAGTGACATGGGTAGTAGACCCAGTGATAATTTTACTAAAGAAAATATCAGTTAAGAGAATTTGTTTCTAACATGTAATTTTGATGAAGAGAAAAGTGAAGATATATGGTTTCTAGATTCAGGATGTAGCAGCGATATGACTGGAAAAATTTATATGTTTTCCATGTTAGATGAAAATTTGTAGTCTCAAGTAACATTGGGGATAGACAGTAAAGTCTTTGTCATGGGAAAAGGCAGAGTGAGTGTTTTAACAAAGAAATGAGAGAAGAAATCCATATCAGATGTTTACTATGTGCATGGTATGAAGCGTAACCTTTTGAGCATTGGACAACTCATTCAGAAAGGCTACAATGTATTCTTTGAAGATGATGTATGCACCATCATGGATAAACCACCAAGCAAGAAATGCATTGCACAAGTGAAGATGACAAGAAAAATAATGTTTCCTCTCAAGATGAGAGCAGATTTGAAGAAAGGAGTTGTAATGGCAGCAATGACACAAGAGACATTCCAAAGAGAAGAAAAAGATGAAAACTAGTTATGGCACTTAATATTTGGACATCTCAAGGGATTTCCATTTATTAAAAAGCCAGATAGCCTATGTGAAGGCTGGATCTTGGGCAAACAACACAAAGAAATATTTCCATTAGGAAAGGGCATAATGGAAAAGGCACCCTTAGAAATTTTCCATTCAGATTTGTGTGGAACAATGCAAACACCATCATTAGCAGGCAACCATTATATGCTTACTTTTATTGATGATTTCACAAGAAAAACATGGGTTTATTTCTTGAAATTTAAAAATGAAGTGTTTGAGAAATTTTGCCACTTTAAAGCTATTGTAGAGAATAAAAGTGGGCAGCACATTAAGGTCTTAAGAATAGACAGAGGAGGAGAATATATCTCAAAATAATTTCTGCATTTTTGCAGAGAAAATGGGATACACAAGCAATTTACAGCAAGGTATACACCTCAGAAAAATGGAGTTGTTGAAAGGAAAAATAGAACCATCATGTACGTGGTAAGAATTATGCTGAAGGCAAAACATTTGCCAAATGAATATTGGGCTGAAGCTGTACATTGTGCAACATATGTGCTGAATAGATGCCAAACAAAGAGTGTAATGAACAAAGTTCCTGAAGAAGCGTGGAGTGCCATAAATTAGTTTGTCACCCATATGAGAGTATTCAGTTCTGTGGCTTATGCACACATTTCAGAACAGCTAAGGAAGGAGTTGGACAATAAGGGGGAGAAGTGTATATTTGTTGGATACAGTGAAGAATCCAAAGTATACAGATTGTATAATCCATCCACCAAGAAATTTATGATAAGTAGAGATGTACAATTTATTGAGGAAGAAGCTTGGGATGGAAGAAATGAGAAAACAGTGAATGTGAAAAGCTATTTGTATCATGATGAAGATGAGGAAGAGATGGTTGAAATACATCCCTCATTAGTAGCACCACCTCCACCAACACAAAGACAACAAGGGACTCCACAAGTAGGTATGAGGACACCCTTGAGAAGTGATGACAAGGCTTCTCCAAGCACATCACAAGGAGCAGATTTGAGTGCTTCTACAAGCACAAGTTCAGCAAGTGAAAGAGGAACCAGGTTCAGAAGTCTGAATGAAATTTATGAGCAAGAGGCAGCAAATGAAGGTATGAGCTCTTTATTTTCATTATATTGTCATGTAGAAGATCCTATTCATTTTGAAGAAGCTATAAAAGATCAGAAATGGATAGATGCTATGGATGAAGAGATTAATGCTATAGAGAAAAATAATACATGGGAATTAGTTGATCTCCCAAAAGGAAAGGAAGTGATTGGAGTTAAATAGGTTTATAAAGCCAAGAGAAATTCTGAAGGTAAGATTGAAAGGCACAAGGCTAGACTTGTTGTCAAAGGCTACAAGTAGCAACAAGGAAGAGACTATGAAGAAAAGTTTGCACCAATTGCAAGAATGGCAACAGTAAGAGAAATGTTGTCCATAGCAGCACAACACAAATGGAAGGTTTACCAAATGGATGTGAAATCAGCATTCCTAAATGGAGTATTGATGGAAGAGGTATATGTTGAACAACCTCTTGGCTATGAGAAAGAAGGTCAAGAGCACAAAGTATGCAGATTGAAGAAAGCTCTGTATGGGCTAAAACAAGCACCAAGAGCATGCATGGTAAAATAAGATAGATGCCTTCTACTGGAAAATGGGTTTGAAAAATGTGAAGGAGAACCCACATTATACATCAAAGAGAAAGATGGTAAGATGTTCATTGTTGTTTTGTATGTTGATGATGTTATATTTACAGGTAATGATGCTTACCTCATTGAGAATTTTAAAACAGTCATGAAGGATGAATTTGAAATGATTGATATGGGATTATTGAGATACTTCTTAGGAATAGAAGTAGAGAAAAATGAAAATAATTTTTTTATTTCTCAAGCAAAGTATGTTAAAGAAGTTTTGGAAAGATTTAACATGCATGATTGCAAGGCAGCAATTACTCCTATAGTGATGGGATTGAAGTTAATTAAAGAAGACAACAACAAGGATGTTGATCCAAGTTTGTATAAGAGCATAGTTGGCAGCCTTATGTATTTGACTGTAACTAGGTTGGATATTATGCATGCTGTGAGTTTAATTTCCATATTTATGAAAAGGCCAAAGGAGGCACAATGGCAAGCAGTAAAATGAATGCTGAGGTATGTGAAAGGAACAAAAAGGTATGGAATTTTGTACACCACTTCAGAAGATTTTGAATTGATTGGATATACTGATAGTGATTGGGCTGGAAGTATAGATGACAGGAAAAACACCTTTGGATATGTTTTTCATATGGGATCAGGAGCCATTTCATGGGCGTCTAAGAAACAACCAATTGTGGCTTTATCAACAGCAGAGGTAGAGTATGTGGCACCTACAACAATAGAATTTCAAGCAGTTTGGATGAGAAGAATGTTGAGGAGTTTGTGTCATGAATAGGTAAAAGACACAACAATTTATTGTGATAATAGCTCTGCAATAGCATTATCAAAAAATTTAGTGTTTCATAAAAGAACGAAACACATTGATGCCAAGTATCACTAAATCAGAGAGTTATTGAGCAATGGATAAATTGTTTTACAACATTGTTGATTGGAAGAGCAGTTTGCTGATATATTGACACAACCATTGGGGTAGAAAAGTTTTAATTATTTAAGAAAATGTCTGGGTATGCAATTGAACAACAGTTGAAATTAAGGGTGAGTGTTGGAAATATTAATTCCAATTGCAAACAGACAGCAGGAGGACAAAAGTTAATTTTGATGGAAATGTCTAATGGACAGGTTCAGAAAATTTCTTGTGTTCGGCTATGCTCCATCGCGAATTCATTCCTTGTCTTTAAAGCCTACAAAATAAATTTTTTGGTTAAAGGCTGTAGGCCTGTTTTGATGTGCAAAGCTCTTCATCCTGCCTAAATACTTCACCTGTTCGCATTAAAACATACACCAACCGCCATTTGATTTCATTTGAATTTTGAATGGGCCACGTCACTTTGTGTGGAGCCCATGAATCCACGTCACTAACCACACTTAACGCGCAACAACCACAATTCCGTCGGTAGCAAACTTGAGCAGCGAAGGTTGAAGTTAACCCACTGGAGAAGGCGACGTCACCTTCCTCTGAACCAATCAAAGCAGCTCTGCGGGGTAAAGAAATGAGCTTTGGCATAAAATTTGAACTCCACGGAATATGGAATGAATAAGGCTTAATTTTTTTATTCTCCGCGACATTAGATTTAAGACTTAGGATTAATGTTTTTATGTTTTATGTTGTAAAAGCGTCGATATATAAATATGTTTTAATATATATATATTATAAACATGTAATGTTTATAATATATATAAAGTTAGTTTTTTATATAAAAATAGAACACAATGACAGAATAGAAAAAGACATAGAGTGAAGACAGAGTCTTTGTAACACTGCGTGTGCAACAGTTGAAAGAAGAATTCTGATTGCAATCCTGAACACAGAAGTTCTAAAGAAGACTGTTATTTTGTAATAGCTTTTATGGTTAATCAAATAGTGGTTTTAAAGCATCTTTGTCCATGTTTTTGTTGTTAAATCTCTGTGTTTGTAGAGGAACTTTATTTTCCTATCTGTTGTTCAGAATATTCAGAAATTCCAACAAAAGCATTGAGAACACTATGGGAAATTAAACCTCAACCCATAGTGGTAAATGAGGGTGTAGTCAAGGAAGACTAGCTGAAGAAAAGAGAAGTGTTTTGATCCAACTTTCCATTTTAGCCCTGAGCCTCATAATTCTTACGGGCCGTGAACTTCGATAGATTTGGGTTTGAAATATTAAAAGAGAGATCAAGGGCTTAGCGCAAGAATTTCATAGTGTGATGCACCTGTGATTCTAAGAAGCCTGAATGAACATAAAGACCAAGCTATGTCAAGTGGTATTAGAGTTGCAGTATTCGCTCTTTGAGATTGAGAAAAAAAAAATTGTGGCCAAAGAGTTCACTTGAAGGGACTCGTAGGAGCAAGTTAAATAAACACATGATAGTTAGTGGGTGAGATAGCAGAGAGAAACAAAGAAATAAGAGTGAGAATAGTGTAGTAAGCACTCCAAACAAGGTATTAGAGACTTTAGGACATAGGTAGGAGTTTTAGTGTAGATTGAATAGGTTTGCAGGAGATTTAGAGTAGATTGAGTAAGTTTCCAAAAAGAAGCAGAGCTGGGAGAATTTAAAGTCAAGCCTATTAAAATAAGGAATGGAAGACATTTTTAAAGCTCAGTGTGTGATGATGCATGGCATGTAAGTTTGGAGAAGCAACATCTCTAGAGAATTGTTAAGAAATATAGAGAAAATAAAAACTTGTTTTATGATATATAATCTAGAAATCAAAATAAATACACCTTATCATATCCTCCTCATGCAAGAGGCTTTCCCCAACTAACAAATAACTATGAATGGATGTCAAATGTACAAGAACAAGATAAACGTAATGGAAGATGAGAGCTTTCCTATGATTGCTTCAAATTTTAGTCAATGTTGACTATGCTTCAAGTGAGGTTGGCATAAAGATATTATGTCTTGGCTAAATCATTTTCTCATAATTGAAGAGGTCACTCTATAGAATAATGATAATATTAAATATATTGTTGCATCTAAATTTAAGGAGAAATTGTAGAACACCAAAGAATTAACTGTAAAATAAAATTAAAATAATATAAACACTTGATAAACCCTAATCTAAAAGATATCTCTTTGTTGCGACTAGTGTAAATATGAATAACAAAACTGTTAAAATAAAGATAAACCTTCATGAGTTAAATAATAAAATTGGTGTTGGAAAACTCTTAAAACATCATGGATCAAAAGAATTTGTCATATTTATATGAATGAGGGGGTTGAAGATGAAAATCAATTTGTCTTATTTGTCTTAGATATCTTGTGTATACACACATTAAATCACAATTTTAGATTGTTTGTTACAATACTAACCTTCATAACTTTTCTACTCATCAATATTTCAAATATTTCCTTGTCTTTATTAAGGGCAGATAAATCAAATTTAGTGTTAGTGATCACCACCATGATTAACACTCATAGGAAAGTTTCACAAAATAATCACACCAAACTTTTAACCCCACACCCTAAAAACGGAATATTTTAATTAAGTAAAATGATTTTTACCCAAAATTTAGGTAGATGGTGAATTAATTAAATAAATTATTTTACTGTCAATTGGGTTTAGTTTAAGTGGTTGGTCAAAATGTTGTTGTCCTCCCAAAAAGTTCAATCTGTGAGATGTTGAGTTTATAACCAGTACTTTTAATAATGGCTTGAAGTCTCATTATTATATTTTCATCATATAGAACACAAAGATAACATATTTTAAAATAAAATGGTTATTCAATTACTTAATTGTATTTCTAGAAAAAAAATTATAACTATTTTTTTGTGAGTCGATAGTTTCAATTAAGTCATCTTAAAAGTAAATTGTGAGGATATTTATGTGAAAATGCTTCCAACCTCATTCCCACTAGACTTGTTGGCCATAAGATAGTGCCAAAAAAAACATTGACAACAACAAAAGAAATTTGAGAGACCTCATATAGATAGCCCATATTAAAAAAAAACGACGAAGAACCAAAATGCATCCTAGTATCATCCTTGAGTAGCTACATTACCTGGACCTATAACATCAAGTCCATTACCAAGAGACCAAGGAGGATGAAAGGGATTGTGTATGTGCACCCCCATATGAGCCAATCTACCTTCCAACCAGTCCTGGATCCACTTTTGGCTATGACATAGAGAGACCGCCCTGTTTAGAATGTGCCACTGGTTGTGTTGGAAGTCATTCATGAAAGCCACAACCTCATTGTGGTTATTGTGCTTGTCTCTAGTTAATTTCCCCACCATTAATGTAACTAACCAAATTTAAGCTTTCATCGAATCAAACAAAGGTGGTACATAAAATATCCCTAGTGAATTGGAGGGGTTTTGATCTATCTCATCGCCAATATCCCTCAAATCCACTTGGCAGATCGATCCCTGGCCCCAAGGATCAGTGCCCTGCTAGACACGCCCATGTTGATGTTGTATTAGACCCCCACTAACTTGCCCATGCAATAAAAATAAGGACACACCAGAAATGCCAACAAATGAGAGCAACCCAGGAAACCTCCCTTGAAAGAACACTAGTATAGTAAACACCAAGCAAGCTAAAGGAAATGCCACCAAGACATAAATGACCATTTAAAGACCTCTAGAAAGGGCTAGAATCATAATGGCTTTGACCAGACTCACATAGCCAAAGACACACCCCCCACCATTCAATGGTAGATGATAGGAGACACCACGACCTTTCCACATAAAAGAGTCAACTTAAGGTATAAGAGCCAACTCTCCACTAAGACTCCTGATAAGAATTGAAAAAGAAGAAATTACCATAGACCTCTGAGAGGTTGCCATCAAACCCCAGGAACCCAAAAAGATTCTCAAGAAAAACACTACTAGACCAAACCAATAAAAAACTCCTAAACTACAAAAACAACCACGCTAGAAATTTTATTTGTGAGAAGGAGCTGTTGGGGACCACGAGAGCCAGCACACATGTAACCGCCTTGTTTGAAGTCTCAAAACTTAGACTTAGTCTAGACAAGCTACTCTGAACTTGGGTCCCAAACAATTACACCGAATTCCATTGCCAAGGCGGAATCGTCACCATAATCACTTGAATCACTACACTATATGGAATTCGTCGAGTGAGGTGCAAGGGATTGTTGAGACAAAGAGCCGCCTTGCACCCCTGAAGATGAATTCCCCACGACAACCTTTCTATGCATCCCTTGAAACCAACAACAGGAAATCGCAGCCAAACCAATACCAAATATAGTCATGACGTTCTCTAGAATTTTCAACTACCGCTCACCAACAGAATCATCCTCGACACATCTCATCACACTAATGCCGTGTTGGAGAGCAATGGCTGGCCTCCCTATAAGCCTTAAGCCTATCCATTACACTCCATCACGGAAAAATTATTACTATTTTATATTAATTTAATTAAATATTTTATTTAAAATAAATTATAAAAAACTAATTAAATTTTTTAAAAACGTTATTATTTACCATATAAATTATTATATTAATTATTCATTATAAATTGGTATTAATGTATATGTTTATTACAGCTTAGAACGAAGAATTCGTAGGACTTTACACTTACATATCTTTTTACTGCATTCCAGGAGAGTCGAGATTTCCAAAAGATAAAGCAACGAATTAAAGATATTAGTCAAAATTTGAGGTAAAAGAGGCCTTCATGTAAAAGACATGAGCTATTTCTTAGTTGATATGTTATTTTAATTTATCTGAAATAGTATGCTATGGGTTAGTTTATATCTTATTTTCATTCATTTGAAATAGTTTGTTATAACGTGTGAGTGATTATATTTAGAAAACTGCGTGGGAAAGAGCTTAAGGGATTGTCCGTAAAGGACTTGGAACATCTAGAGGAGCAACTTGACATGGGGTTAACTAGTGCTCGATCACTAAAGGTAGACTATAACTTCACAAGTTTTTTTTTGCTGTTGTTTGTCATAAAAATGTCGATCGGTTAATTTGTTTTGTCGTGATAATAATTAATGATTCGCATGATTGTCTTGTCTTCTTTTGTGGCGTTTCTAGGATGAATATCTTATGAAGGAGATAAATGAGCTTCAACAAAAGGTAACAAACTCTTTTATAAATTTTACCGAAAGTGTTGATATTGGTATTAGGATTTTAAAATTATCTTATTTATTATTAATTTATCTAACATCATTTGAGGTTGAAGTTGTTTCAGTTTTTCAAATAATATTATTCTAAATTTTTAGAAGTACATAAATATTATAATAAAAAAATTATATATATATATATATATATATATATATATATATATATATATATATATATATATATATATATATATATTATTCTAATTTTTTTATCTAAAAACTTTATATTTATCAATAAAATTTATAATTTATTAATATTTTCTTTTTTAATGCATACTCTTTATACTCACTAATATATTCAATAATTCATCATAATTTCTTCTTTCTATCACAACCTCACACATCAACCCTTTCAAACTATATAAAATAATATTCGGTAATTCTAATTCATTTTATCTTTTAAGTTATCTAATACATATTTATAGTCGATTTATTTAGGAATTTATTTAATTTTTTTGAAGTTTAAGTTAGAGTTATATATATATATAAAGTGTCTTTTAAGTGGTTAATATATATATAGATATATATGTTAGTTTTTAAGTTTTATACAATCTAATCGCGTATCACACCTAATGTGCTTTTGGGTTTTATGTTGTACTATTCACTTTTTAGAAGTTATTATTTACTTTTGAAACTTTTCCTTTATTAGATTGTGAATATTATTGGATTTAAGTTTTTTCTTTTTGGATATATTTTTTTTAATTTTAGATAATTATTTGGTTTTTATTCTTGAGGTTATTGTTTTTAAATTTTTGTATCTTACTTTAATTATATTACCCATTTATAATCATGCTAATGCTTTCCAAAATGCTCATCACATAAAGTGATGTTATATTGATGTTGTGCCATTTTAATGGCACTAATTTTTTTTCTAAATTTTTTTTACTATTTTTTTCTAAACGTTGATTTATGGGAAATTTTATATTATGGATGTTGATCAATTATTTCTTTTTTTTCCTTGTGTTATATTTAACTTTTTTGGTGATGAAAAATTATTTTCCTTAGTTTATAAGGTTTAAGAACCTATTTTACTATTATTTTTAATAACTATAATGAAGATAGAGATGTAATTACAATCTCAATTTTTTTAGTTTGTTGTATGTCTTTATCCAAGATGGATTGTAATTGAAAAACTATATTATTTAAGATGTAAATGATTTGAAAGACTATGTGATGGCCTAGCAAACATATATGCTTCAAATGGTGTTGAAAATAGGGAAACATTTTGAGATGGGTGGGAAGAAGAGATTTTGTAAGGTTGCTAACTTTTGTCATGTTTTCAATAATATTGGGACGTAAGAAGGTTAAGGCATTATGCTTATTTGAATGTCCCTTTGAGAGTAGTTTCCCTGGAACACCCTTAAAGTTAGATTTGGTCTTTACAAGCATAATTAGAAGGGAGATAAAGGAATTTTGAAATCACTTAATAAATCTATGTCACTTAAAAATAATATTGACTCAAATTTTAGGATAATTATCTGACTTGATCCCCAATGGATTGTTTTTCCAATCTCTTAGGGCCTTGACTATCGAACGTTGTAGAATATGCTATTGACACTAAACATATCCTATTCCCATCTTTATCATGAATCATGTATTCAAGATATCAAAAGAATCTAGAATATGATCCCATGTCCCCAAGGGGATAAGATTATTTAATTCTCTTAGGAATGATGATATAGGAAGGGTCACTTTATTTTTGATCCATTATGACAAGAAATTAGCGACCGTTAGAAGAAGGAAACAAAAAGCATTCTCGGAAGGTTTAGATTAAGTGTCAAGGATGTTATATCTTATTGTTTTTAATGAGTGATGCTATGCAAGGTGGAAAAGTTGGGGCACTCATTGAAGGCAAAGGAGACATATAAAGCAAGGGAAGCCCAAACTAGTTCCTTCTTTCACTAGCTTAAAACGAAAGGCATGCCAAACAAATTATTCTTTGGAGTCGTTACCTGTACATAAGTAGTGGAAAACAGTGAGGTCCTTAAAATAGAAAAATGTGGAATAAATAATTGAATATAGGAAATAAATTCCTTAATTGTCAGAAGATATTTTTCAATCTTAAAATATGACGGAGGAAAAGATGATGACTATGTTTAAGACATTAAGAGACTTCACATCATTAACATTAAAAAATAAATATCCATTATATCAATGATTTGTCCCAAATAATATAAAAGCTTGAGTAATAATTGTTGCACACATTTCTTAAACCTAATTATAATTTTTTCTACTAAGGGATCCATTTACACCTTTTTTTTTTTTTAAGCTCTATCACTACATTTCTTTATTAACATATTCTTTAGTATTGTATATCATTCTTAATTATTCATACTTGATGAACTTGTAATCATTTTTAATATAATTTATTTTAAAATTTATTTTAAAAAAATTAATAATATAAAAAATTAAATTAATTTTTTATTATTATATTTTTTTATAAAAAAAATTAATATAAAAAGATTATTTTAAATATATAATCTAAAATTTAATTATAATTTTTATTTTATTTAATAAATATCAATTTATATAAACTTAAACATTTATAACTATTACTATAGGCACGCATATAAAGACAAGGATGGCGAAAATATAATAATAAGATATGCTATGATTATACGCTTTCAATCACCATTTTCTTTGGAACAACTCATCCACCATGATTCACTTAAGATCTCATATTAAAATGATCCATATGTTACATCCAAGAGATGTAATCTTTAAATAATTAAAATAATTTATAGATAACTATTTTATCGCATACTATGTATCTTTCCCAACTCTTACATAACCTTTTAATCGCAATCACCATCTATTCGTAAATATCAAACACTTAAAGCCCACAAAGAGAAATAAACACGGTACTCATAAATGACTTCCCTATTGTTTTTTCACGGTATGACTTCCTTATTGTTATCCAGGAACTTAATTCGTAAAATACGTGTCGAAGTTTACTGTGGGTTTTATTTTTTTAATTAAATGGTTTATTTTGAAATAAAAATTTTAACTTTTTATTTAATTATTAAAATATTTTAATTTACCTATAATATTTTAAAATATTTAGGTTGATAAACATGTTAATTTTAGAATGATTTTTATTATTTTAATTTAATTATTAATAATTATTAGGTAGATCAAAGAGAATTAATTTACATATAATAGTTTTAAATATTTTTGGTAGTATACATAAATTAAGGGTTTAAATTATTAATTGAATAGAAAATTTAATTTACACATAATATTTTAAAATATTAATTTTAATTATTTTTAAAATTATTAATTGGATAGCAAAATTTAATTTTAAAATATTTATGTTGATAAACATGTTAATTTTAAAATGATTTTCATTATTTTAATTTAATTATTACTAATCATTAGGTAGATCAAAGAGAATTAATTTACATATAATAGTTCTAAATATTTTTGGTAGTATACATAAATTAAGGGCTTAAAATTATTTTTGATGATGATGATGATGATGGTTAACGTCCACTGAGACCAAACTTTGGTCTATCGGACCTATAATTTTCTTAGTTCTTAATTGTTTGGCTTCTCGTCTTTCTTGGCGAGATTGGTGTTGTAGCTTTCTTTTTCTTCTCTACGGTCTTCCGACTTCCTTTATCTTGCACCTCCTTCATCTCTTTTGATTCTTGAGACACTGGTGTCTTAACTTCGGGATCTTAGAGATCTGCTTTGCTGCAAAACGAAGATTTCTTTTGTGCAGTATTGGAATCTTCATAATTGTTGGTGCTTGAGGGGCAGTTGAGTTTGTTTTTTTGTTGTAAGGCGGGGCTTTCCCCCTGCTGGTCTTGAGGTTTGTTTCTTTATTGCCTGATTTCTTGCGATTCAAATTTTTGTGGAGAGTATTCTTCCTTAATGACAGTGTAATGTTCCTTTTGTGCTCCTTCCCACCATGTAGATCTATGGTGATTCTTTCTAGCATAATTTTTCTGGGAGACTTTTGGGCAATTTTTGGCGAGATGACCTGTCTCAAAGCAGGATCGACATCTGAAGAGGACACTTTCATAGTCGAGTTTCTAGTTCCATACATAGTCTTTTCTTGTTAGGATTATTTCCACTCGGAAACTGGCGCTGAAGTCCATTTCTACACAGATGCGTGCATAGGTGGTTCTGACATATTCCTCTATTTCTTGGCACCTGCAGTAAAATTTCCCAATTGCATTTCCAATGGCTTTTAGCGAGGGGAGACTCCAGAGATGCAAATGTAGGTTTGGCAATCTGACCCAAACTGGTGCTGAGGTTATGACTGTTGTTGAGGGGTCGAATAATGGGCTCTATGGCTTCATGAATAGGTCTGATGTTTCCCAAAACCAAGGGCCAGAATCTAAGATGCATTGTCTGCTTTCAGAGTTTTCAAAATCTACTATAAAGAAACCCTTAGCATAAGGGTATATATTAATTTCATCAG
Source organism: Pinus albicaulis (assembly GCA_034641835.2). Lineage (NCBI taxonomy): Eukaryota > Viridiplantae > Streptophyta > Pinopsida > Pinales > Pinaceae > Pinus > Pinus albicaulis. The sequence goes on along the minus strand of CM076575.1, from coordinate 1,378,143,907 downwards.
AAATGTGAGGCTTCCATACCTCCGAGATCCAACTCTGGAAAGCTGTCAGCCATGGCCAAAAGCCGTTAAACCGACAGATTCAGGCACTTTCAGAAAACTTCAAGGCCTTGACCACCTTCACTGTGGGAGCTGGGGCTTCACTAACAATCATTAAGGGAATTTTGAGGTCTAAAATGGGCCTCCTAAGGAAAATGTACAATCAAATTTCTCTTTATGAGAACCAATCACATTTTAGTGGGTGACATCATCCTTAATGGTTGAGGTGGCATTTCTTGAGTTAAAGGTACATACTTGTCACATTTTCAATGGTGGATAAAAACTCATGGTTAACCATGGTGGTGCTCTAAGTACTTTTAAAGTCAAAGTAAAGTACTCATAATAAATGTCATTTCACAATTTTTGAATAAAAATATATTATTGTCATTTCATATTTCTTGAAAGAAACAATGCATATCCCTATACATTTATTATATTATATTATATTTATATAATATATTAATTACATGTTATTATATAATTTAAATAATATAAATTTTAAGTAATAACATATAATATAATTAAGAATTTGTAACATTATATTCATATTTTATTTTAAGTTATTTAAGTACAAAGGACAAATGCATTAGTTGTTCAATGATAATTTTTTTTTTTAAAGCTTATTCTTATTTATAGTCACATCAATCCAATTTTTTTATTAATTTTATTTTGGTACAACTTTTGAATTGAATTTAACTATAGTTACATGGATTGTGGTGCAAAAAGTGAACTGCAAATTCATAATTTTATTGGTTTAGCTATTATTTTATTATTTCCTTAGGAGGCCCATTTTAGACCTCAAAATTTCCCTAATGATGGGCAGGAGCTTGACTCTCAGAAGTAGATGAAACTAGGCCAACAATTATCTTCGCGAAGCTTGGAGCCATACTGGCACCGCAGACTCGAAATGTATTACACGAGATTTCACGCAAGAGATCTGAAATTTTTTCGACTAAAGTTGTGAAACCGTGAGGCCGTCTGTAAGCCCAAAATCCTAGACCTCAAAAAACATAACCTTAGCGAGTGGTGTCCTTCCCCTTTCGAATCCATGAGAGATCCAGGTTTGATCTTAAGCAGAACCTGCGGAAGATGCGAAGGCTGATCTGCGGAAGAGTAATCTGCGGAAGATGCGAAGACCAAAGACTGATCTGTGGAAGATGCGAAGAAAACCCAATTGTTAATCTGCGGAAGAGTAATTAGTGCAACGGAATTTGTGAAAAACAAGTCTCCACAGGCAGGCACTAAGGTATGTAGCTTGAAAAAATGAGCTGCAATGGTGACTCTCCACAGCTTTGAGACAGCATACAAATCCGAAGTGCAGTGGTCCGAGCTTTCCCAAGGGTCACAGGTCCGAGCTTACAAGGTATCTGAAGCGTGAACAGATCTGTGGTTTCTTGGAAGATATATCAACAGTTTTGAGGAGGTACAGATCCGAGTTTTGTAGCTATAAGAAAAACCTATCTGTGGTAGATGCAAACCTCGTGCGGTAGATGCGGTAGATGGCACAAAGAAGCAATTTGCGGAAGATGCGAAGAACCTCCTGCAGTTTAAAGTAGTTATGTTATTTTTACCTTTTTATTTAAATTCAATAATTAAAAACAATTCATATAAGAAATGTGACATGAAATGAGTTTTGGTTTACTGGGCTTGTGGTATTAATAAACCATGGTATTGTAAAAACTCTTGTTTTATTTATTTTAATGTATATGTGTTTAACTTATATATTAATTATGATTTGATTTTTTTGGATCCATAACAACCTTTTTATTGAGTAAATATTTGTTTGCTCAAAATAAATATCTACTCAAATAAATAACAAGTTGTGATGGTTCCAAAAATATCACATCATAATTATATGCTATTTTTATTATTATTAATAATAATAATGATGTAATTTTAAATAAAATTATAATTTAGTTAAGTTTTATGATTTTTTAAATTTTAGCAACTTGAAATGTATAATGAAGTAAGTATTTGCTAGTCTATTAGGGATTGATGGTTATAGGGATTTATCAACCATTTAATTTTATATAGTTATGCTAGTTTTAATAGCATTTACAAATCAAAGGTTGAAATTTATTTCCAAAATAGTTATGAATATGTGTCAAATGATATGAGTTATGGTTGTTTAGGCATGCCGAATCTCCATAATAAAGTGGGAGTCAATTTCTATAATTAATAATCTTGTTAAATGTTTATTTAAATGTATATATATTTAACTTCTATATTGATTATTTTTATAATTAAATAATAATTCAAAATAAATTAATAATTTAGTTATTTTTTTATGATTTTTTTTCAAATATATCATTATATAAGTGTTTTATTGTTTACCATAAATTAATATCTATTGATGATTACCTACCACTTAATTTATATAACAACACTATTAATTACATTCAATCTTTATTTACTCACTATAATTTTTTATTTTCTATTAAATTGATTTATTAGACCACTTTTCATATAATCCAAAACAAATCACACATCATTGGAAAATGCAAAGATTGAATCTATGCAACGTGTCGTAATGAAATCTGAAATATACCAACAGACTCTAGTAATTCTTAATTACAACACTATTAATTACATTCCATCTTTATTTACTCACTATAATTTTTTATTTTCTATTAAATTGATTTATTAGACCACTTTCCATATAATCCAAAACAAATCACACATCATTGGAAAATGTAAACATTGAATCTATGCAACGTGTCGTTATGAAATTTGAAATATACCAATCGACTCTAGTAATTCTTGGAAAATTAAAATAAACATATTTAGATGAAAATGCAAAATAAAGGTATCTATCGATGCTTCTTTTATTGACCCAAATGATAAGAATTAAAAAAAAAAAAAAAAGAGGCCCCTTGCTATAGGGAAGGTATCCATTGGTTGTAGGGTTTGAACCCTAATAATTTAGGAAAAAACTCCATTTGTATAGAGAAGGTATCCATTGGGTGTAGCGTCCTTGTAAACTTGGGTGTAGGTTTGGTTTTTTTTTTTAAAGGTTGATTAGGGTTTCCTAGGTTGAGGTTGAGCTACTATTTAGATGTCTTTCATAATGGAAAAATCACCTTTGTTTTATATGGATGTCATTTTATTGTTAAAGGGTGAAAATTTAGGTTGAAGTTTGAATGAAAAGCATTTTTTTTTTTTTGTGTGTTAAAGGGTGAAATTTTAGGTTGAGGTTTGAATGAAAGGCATATGGTTAGATTATCGTCAATAAGAGAAATGCAAAGATAGTTAGATCTATGGGTGGAATACATGCAAATTGTAGTCTAAATGGAAATAAGGTACCCCTTGATCATGATGAAGATATTATGAGGAGTTTATAAATAAAATAGGTTTTATTGCTCATAAAAATTTAGTAGTTGTTTAAAATTCATTCAATTCAAAGTAAGATTTAAGCTAAATGGTTAGATTATTGTCAATAAGAGACATGCAAAGTTAGTTAGATATATGGGTGGAATACACACAAAGCATAGTATATATGGAAATAAGGTGCCTGTAATATCCCATTTCGGGGATATCTCTAAAACACGGAAAACTCCAACTAGAGATGGACTGGGAGGGCATTTACCGGATATTTCGCTTCTGAAAAGAGGACGAGATCTGGAGGCTACCTGGCCCTTTCCAGACTCTGTCTAAGAGTGAAAGATAAACACACCTAGTGGTATAAAACTAGAATGCTTAAGAATATATAAAAATAACAGTGCAGCAGACATATAATAGCATAGAAAGGAAATACGACAACTCATCCAGAAACATAGAGAGGAAATTCTAAGCCATTTTATTAATCTGAGAAATATAATGAAGTAAAATAGGTGATCAAAGTGATGGCACCTAATCTTGCTCAAGGCAAGTGAAGAAACACTCTCAGAAAATACAGGAAATGGCTGCTCTATGAACTGCGTCCCAGCTGCTGGAAAACTGCCGTGTAGTTGCTACTACTGGAATGAACTGAAGACTAAGGGCTGATCCCCTTGCCGGAATGAGTTGAAAATATGCAATCCTCCTCTACTCACCAATCCGGACAAAACCCAAAAACCATATAAAAAATAGCCGACCTCCGAAAATCACCCAAAAATACCTCCTCAGGGAATTACGCTGGCCTCCAAGGCTCTGTGCAGAGGCTAAATGAAATCAGCTGAAACACTGCCTCAAACCCCACCAAAATCCTCCTATGGGCAAAGGCTGATCCTCTGCTCAAAATCTCGGCTAAATCTCTTGCAGAAATCCCGATCCGGAGCACCTCCAAAATGCACTGCGTCCTCTCTCCCAGTGACTGCGCAGTCTCTATGAAAGCCCAGCTCCGCAGCAAACCCAAACAACAAAACCTCTCACAAAATGCTGAAGGAATAACCTTGCCCGAGTAGGCACTCGAAGTCCCCCGGGGCTAAGGGCGAGATCTCCGACCGGAGACACTCAATGCACTAAACAGTGCTGCAGACAGGCTAAACAGCTAGTGTGCTCAAGAAGACAAAACGTCTAGCTCGATATCATCAACAACGGAATGAATGAAATGAGAAGGCTCCTCCATCTTTTATAACGTTGGTTTCCCTCCAAAACCCCAACGTAGCCTCTCTCTCTTGCCACGTGCTCATCCTCATTTGCACAGTAGCTTCTAGAGCATACGTGGGCCCCCTCTCTACGTGCTGCTTAGCCCCCCTTGGCTCCCCTTTAAGTCACAACGTTGTGCTACTAGGGAGGATGTTTTATTCCACTAAGTGAGTTAGACCCTCTCTACTCACTTTTTTATTTATAATTTAATTATATAAGGCAAAATTGATCAAAATTGATATTTCCAATTAGCGGCTGCTAGTTGGGAATATTATAGTCCTCCCCGCCAAAAATTGCTTGTCCTCAAGCAATGCCTGAACAAGCCTCCTTTCTAGCTGATGCTCCCCACCGACACTTCAAAATGTGCCTGGGTCGTAGATGTGCCACTGAATCTTCCCTGTCCTCTACATCACCCTGATATGAAGGGATCTCTCAATGCCAGGATCCCAAATTGATCTCTCACGGTACCAGCCAACCAACAATCCTCTCGGATCCCATCGCCACCATGGCCAATAATCGCCCATGTCCCACGGCTCGGACTGCGCACTGCCTTTGACTATGACTGATGCTCTAAGAGGCGAAGACCATGACCCCTACTGCGCTGTATCTGTGACTGTGTAAGCTGTCCCATCAACTGTGTACCAACTCATCACCTCTCTCCAATCCAAGTCCTGACTCAATCCCACGCTCATCCTACTCTGCTAAAATCGGGATAGAGTGCTAAAGAAACGATGACTTGTGCCCCCCTGCCAGCTGGAATCTGTAACATCTGCTATGTCCAAGGGCCCCTGCTCCGTTCTGCTCCCTACGAAGAATACCGTACCATAAAGAGGGTACCAACTCATGATCTCCCGCCAGTCCATCCTCGAAGAAGAATACGATGTAGCCACAACAACTGCATTTGGAACACGCTTGGGGTGTTATCGCCAGCCCGTAATCAACTCCCACTGCTCTTCCATGTCCGCCAATGAAAGCTGCCTGTAGAAGGAAGCCCCTCTCTCTATAATGGGCCAAAGTGGGCAAGATATGCTACAAGCTCCATCGATGTACTCCTGGAGAGTGCTACCCACTAAAAACACTGCATCTTTGCTCACTGCATGTACATCTATCTGCGCCTCATCCCTGTGTCAACCCACAGATGGATGCTCCACCATATCCAACAACTCCTCCCACTCCTGTTCAGGAATGTCATGCTCCCACTGTCTACTGGCCCCCTGCAGAACAATCCCATCAACCTCCAACACCTCCAGAGGATATGGATCTGCAATTATTGTCACCGTACTCGATGTCAGTGCATCTGACTGTCCCACCTCAATGGCTGACCCCAATGTTAGCCGCATATCCCTCATCGGCTCAATGTGGGCGCCCATCTGGCTCTCCCCCAAAGGAATATCGTGCCTGATGTGAATAGTGTCCTCCTCTGTCGACTTAGGCTCCATCACCTGCTGCTTTAGCTGAATCGTCACAAGTGACTCTTCACCTAGAGTATCTCCCACAGAGTCCCGTGACTGCTCACCTTGGACATTGGAATGCAGCTCCAGTCTACTGTCACCATCTCTGCATGATTGCTCTTGCTCCCCAGAAGCGTCCTCAATTGATACTATGGACTCATATGAAAAGGAGTCCTCACCCTGGCATACAGAAGGAATGCCCTCCTGTTCTACCTCCGCCACCTCATCTGCATTGAATATGCCATCCACCCTCTCGATAAAGTGTTGATACAATGTCTGGAGCCCAGACACATACTGGGATGCTACCTTTGCTGTACCCAGTATCCTATGCTCATGCATGATCTCGACATGCCCTGAGGGAAAAGTGACGCATGTCTCCCTCATGACCCGCTCCCCAAGCATAGGCTCAGCGATGACTGATGTGCCACCCCTGCAGAGGATCATCTCATCCCCTAACCTGTGGCTATCAACTAGCGCCCCGACCCAGTGCCACTGCTGAGAAGTCTCTCCCCTAGTGTGCTGAATGTCATCCAAATATCTTGGGTGAGCCTCGCGTACCCCGCTGCTCATGCCCAAGGTGCCAAGGGACATCGACAAAATCGACTGTGCCCATGAGTGATGTAGTAGAAGGTCAGGTGCATGAGTCCCCACAGATACTGTCAAGTATCGCTCATCTATCTCCCCATCGATCTTGGGTGAAATACCCCCAAAGGTAAGCCCGGTGTCCCTGTTTGTGAGTTTCCCTAGAGGCAATGCTCTAAGACCTTGCTGTGCAGCACCATACATCCTCGCATACCACCGATCATCCTTGTACTCCTCGACATGCCACTGCACACTGAGGCATACCCATGTATACTGTTGGATACCCCATGCTACTGTTGTACCACCCTGTACCGTCTCATGCCCTGACTGTGTCCAGGCATTGGTCTCTCCCTGCATGCTCTCAATGTGATGTAGGACTCCACCATGCAGTCCCACACACTACAGTACACCACCATGCAACTCCATGTCCACCGGTAGTCCACTGCTCAATGCTAGAGGCTCCCACACATCCCTGGATGTGATGACCTAGAGTTGTGCCTCTACATGTCAGACTGCCCCCAATCGGTATCATCGTCTCCACCGTCGCATCACTATACCCGCCGACGAATGGATCATCACTCCAAACCCTTCTCGAGGGGTCCGAGAAGTGAATCTCCCTATGAGTCAGTAGTGTTACCACCACTGCTTGGCTCTGCTGCGTCCTCTGTGCCCCACACAAAGGTGAAGAATCCTTGGCCCCATACAAGGCGCCATCTAGTGGCCTGCCAATGCCACCTCCTCCTACAATCTCCTGCCAAGGTATGTTGACCACCTTGTGATCTCGTGTATGAGTGTCATACCAAGACAACCTAGGGAGTCTGCCCATAAACTAGTTGGCCACTGAGGCTGACCGAAACTCCCCTAGCAGATGCGCATGCTCTACTGCTAGGCCAATTGTATCCTCCAAGACATAGTCAACCGACATTCTTGGGAAATGATAGGTAATCCTGCCTAGACCCCAATGCCAATCTGGGGTTCCTGTATTCCCAGCACCTGGGAACTCCTGCTGCACTACACCCGGATCCACCACCATCTCCATAACCCACTCCACCGGGTACCAACTCAAAATCTCTTGCCATCCAACCTCAACATATGGATGCTACACCCTGTGCAACCCCGATCGTCTCATCCTGCTAACCAAGTCAACGTATGAGATCTGACTAAGTGACTCAGTCTCTCTCTCTCCAATGGGAAGAGGTGTCCCAACAATGTTGCTAGTCCCGTCCATGCATGCCTGAAGGGGAATGATCTGATGCTCCAACGTGCCCTCTGGTTGTACCATCAGGGAATCCAGTCGTTCCCCAATGCGAGCCAACTTGGCCACCGACTCGGCACAAGCCACTCTCATGCCCTCCAGCTCCCTGTCTTGCAACAAAATGGCCTCCCATACTGACGTGGCCTTCCCCTTCAAAACTAGAAGGTCTGCCTGAAGCCGATGATACCGCTGTCTGCGAACATCATCCAATACCTCTGTATCTCCTAGTGCTTCATCGAAGGTGGATACATCTCCTGACACCTCACCCATTTGTCATGTGCTGCTACCACCCGAAAACTCGGGCACGGCTCTGGTCATCACCTCAATGGACGGCTCTACTGGGGTAGGCTCTACCTTCTCCACTACGATTTCAACCGACATGGTCAAGGAGGTCTCCAATGAGGGTGAGTCCTGTGTCACACTAGGTGTATCCTCGAACTCCCTGCAATCCTGTGTGCCCTCATCCTCGAAGTGCGAGGTAACCATTTTGATGGTTTCCCCCTCCGATGCTCGGTCAAGCTGGAAAGAGGCATCCAACTTCTCCACCCAAGATTTTCCTGAACGTTTGGATGACTCGTCAAATGTCGGTAAATGGAATCTGCCCACTGTGCGCTGTAAGCCCCCGACATGTGAGTGCTTGTTCCCTTTGTGAAAATTGCGGGGTCTGCTATCCTGCTGGAGCTGAACAAGATCTTTGAATGGAAAGGCAACCCTGAACTCCTGCCCATATGCCTGATACTCGGCGAAATAATCACCCATGTGGTCAGGCTCTAACTCCTGCTGTGCTCCTGCCCCAGTGTCTGCACCCAGAAAAGTGGGCATAGTGGAACGTGTGGGTGTATGTGATGCCATATACTGAGTGGCATCATGCTCCGGAAAATGGTGGGATGTGCCTGATCCCTCACCAATCTGGAAACCCCTTAGGGTTTCATGCTATCTAGCCTCCACAACGGTGAATATCTGCCCCATCACCTCAATCTGCCTCGACAGATCCTGTACTGATTTGAGGAGAATCTCCCCAAATCTCTTTGCATCATCATCACCCGCCATCGACTCCTCCTACTCTGTGTCTATAGGCTCCTCCTGTTCTGCGTCTATCACAGGCTCCTCATGTTCTGTGTCTATAGGCTCCTCTTGTTCTGCGTCTATCATAGGCTCCTCATGTTCTGTGTCTACATGCTCCTCCAGAAACTGCACTGTTGCTCTAAGAATACACTTCTGCCTGACTTCGACCTCTGATTTACCCACTGAAAATTGCTTAGAAAATTCTAATAATTTGGGAAGGTGATCCTTGCCCAAAACCCAGAAAAACCTAGAAAGGGTTTCTTCTATTTCCAACCTTCAAAATCTAACCCTTTGTAGTTTGGCCCTCTTCCAATTTCGGTTTTTGGCACTGCAGCTACTACTGTCAATCGTTGCTCTCCAAATTCCTAGCAAACCTCCTCATATGGCTCTCCTATCAATTTCCCAACAGCCTAGATTTAAAATCCTACCAATGAAGCTCCCACAAATGAGCCTCCTCCAATAAATGCGTAGGCCCTTCTAACCCAAATAGCCAAAATAGTTGCAACTGAAAACTGGAAACCCGCAGGCTGATCCAAGATTGATGCTCTAATACCACTGTAATATCCCGTTTCGGGGGTATCTCTAAAACACGACAAACTCCAACCAGAGATGGATTGGGAGGGCATTTACCGGATATTTCGCTTCTGAAAAGAGAATGAGATCGGGAGGCTACCTGGCCCTTTCCAAACTCTGTCTAAGAGCAAAAGATAAACACACCTAGTGGTTTAGAACTAGAATGCTCAAGAATATATAAAAATAACAGTGCAGCAGACATATAATAGCATAGAAAGGAAATACAACAACTCATCCAGAAACATAGAGAGGAAATGCTAAGCCATTTTATTAATCTGAGAAATATAATGAAGTACAATAGGTGATCAAAGTGATGGCACCTAATCTTGCTCAAGGCAAGTGAAGAAACACTCTCATAAAATACAGGAAATGGCTGCTCTATGAACTGCGTCCCAACTGCTAGAAAACTGCCATGTAGCTGCTACTGCTGGAATGAACTGAAGACTAAGGGCTGATCCCCTTGCCGGAATGAGCTGAAAATCTGCAATCCTCCTCTACTCACCAATCCAGACAAAACCTAGAAACCATATAAAAAATAGCCAACCCCCAAAAATCACCCGAAAATACCTCCTCAGGGAATTACGCTAGCCTCCAAGGCTCTGCGCAGAGGCTAAATGAAATCAGCTGAAACACTGCCTCAAACCCCACCAAAATCCTCCTGTGGGAGAAGGCTGATCCTCTGCTCAAAATCTCGGCTAAATCTCCTGCAGAAATCCCGATCCGGAGCACCTCCAAAATGCATTGCGTCCTCTCTCCCAGTGACTGTGCAGTCTCTATGAAATCCCAGCTCCGCAGCAAACCCAAACAACAAAACCTCTCACAAAATGCTGAAGGAATAACCTTGCCCGAGCAGGCACTCGAAGTCCCCTGGGGCTAAGGACGAGATCTCCGACCGGAGACACTCAATGCACTAAACAGTGCTACAGACAGGCTAAACAGCCAGCGTGCTCAAGAAGACAAAACATCTACCTCAATATCATCAACAACAGAATGAATGAAATGAGAAGGCTCCTCCATCTTTTATAACGTTGGTTTCCCTCCAAAACCCCAACGTAGCCTCTCTCTCTTGCCACGTGCTCATCCTCATCTGCGCAGTAGCTTCTAGAGCATACGTGGGCCCCCTCTCTACGTGGTGCTTAGCCCCCCTTGGCTCCCCTTTAAGTCACAACGTTGTGTTACTAGGGAGGATGTTTTATTCCACTAAGTGAGTTAGACCCTCTCTACTCACTTTTTTATTTATAATTTAATTATATAAGGAAAAATTGATCAAAATTAATATTTCCAATTAGCGGCTGCTAATTGGAAATATTATAGTACCCCTTGATCATGATGAGGATATTATGAGGAGTTTATAAATAAAAGAGGTTTTATTGCTCATACAAATTTAATAGTTCTTTAAAATTCATTCAATTCAAAGTAAGATTTAAGCTAAAATTGAATAATGGGAAAAAAATAGACAAGGGTTTTAATGAGAAATAACTACAAGACATAATCTAAGGGGTTTATTTTAGAGGCTGAAGTGTTGAAGACCTAGAGGATGGTGTTTCTAGGGATTCAATGAAGTCTTTTAAGGTAGAAGGTATAACAATTAACAAATTTTTGGGAGTGGTGTTTAAAGGTATTGATTTTAAATTTGAAACTTTTAATCACAGCTCAAAGCATGAGTTTTAGGAAGCGGAAATATATCTCTTAGTGAAGGTGATCTAGATTATGTAATTAAGAGAAGAAGTAGCTAAAAATGTATCTTCCAATCAAAGTTATGTCCATTGTAAGTTATATACCTTTCAAACCTTAATTTGAAAACTTCCGAGATGGCTAACTTTTGTCATGATATATCTATGAAATTTGAGCTTTTTGAGTTAAAATTTTGGCCCAAAGTATATCACATGAGTGGCTAATAAAATGATGTAATTCTAAATTCTTTATAGTATAAAGTATTAATTCACAGGAAAAAAAAAAAAAAAAAAACATCATATAAATATGCATTATTAAACAATTATTTGAAGAATGGTTAGACATAAAGATTATAACATACTAAAACAAAATAATATATTCATTACACTGAAATAATTAAATAAATTTATAGTAAAAAAGATTAAAAAAATCATAAAAAATACTATATTAAGAATTTTACTAACAAGAACATATTTAACATAAAAAAGATACAAGGATTAGTAAAGCAATACAAATAAAAAATAATATATTGATAGAAAAAATATAATAAGTAAATAATTAAAACAAAGAAAATAAACTCTTAAGAGAAAATTAGAATTAGATATTAAATACTCACACCATGAGAAGCAAATTATATATTAAACACTCACAACATGAGAAGTGAAAATTAAAAGAAATTATTTAGTTGTAACAATAATAATAAATAGGTAAATAAAAAAAAAAATCTATAAGAATTAATAATGAGGATCATAATAGTTTATAGGGTCTAATTTAATCCGTGATCACTTTCTTATAAAGTAATACTTAAAGTATGAGATTCAAAGTTCAAATTCATGTGAGTTTAGACCAAAAAAATAAAAATAAAAATAATAATTAATAAATAAATAAATTCGATAAAGAAAGTAAAATATGAAAAAATAAATAAAATAGAAGATTAGAAAAATGAAATGAAGTTAACAGAAATTGCATTCTTAACTAAAGATATGAAAAAATGCTTGGATGATAACGATAGTCTATGACTTGGATTTTTGCATGACCATAATTGAATAAAAACTATTAAGGAGATAGTTAAGACATCTAGTTTTCATAATTTTATGTTTTTTTTGAGATTTTTCTAAAACATGGATTTCAATAGAAATTGATAGGAATAGAAGTTGACATTGGTTATTGTTTAAAGGTTTGAGGGTTTTGAGTTATATTTATTGAGAGGTTGGTTGGGAGAAATTTATTTTCATATGGTTATTAGGTTAGTTGTAATTGGTGGGAGTTAAAGACTAGGTCTCAGTGTTCTCTTCATTATAAGATTCCAAGTCAAATTTTTGAAATTTATAGATATGCCTAACCATATATTATTTATATTTTAATAAACTAATATTTTATAATTAATTAATGTAGTTAATTTAACTTATGTTTTTGGTAATTTTTTTAGATAAATGATCTTATTTACATGTGAAACTGCACATTATAATATTTATTAAAATTCTTTTTAATCTTTAAAAATAATATTATTACAAAACTAAATAAATATTAAAACATTATAAAATAATATTGTTGTTTAATCATGTAAAACAAAAATATATAAATTGTGATAATATAAAAAAATACATACATAAACATATTAAAAAAAAAAAAAAACTTTGTAAAAACACTTAATATTAATAGAATGTACAATTATTAAAAATACATACATAAACATATTCAATATTTTCCAAAAAAAACTTTCTAAAAACATTTAATATTAATAAGATCTACCATTAATATTGATTAAATCTTCAATTTTAGCATTTGACTTAGACAAAGCAATGATATCTTATGGTAGTGTAAACTACAAATACATAGCCTTTTAAAAAAAAATCATGTTATAAAACATAAACTCAATGAGCGCATTTAGAGAAAAATGCTTATTTCAAAGCACTATATATATATATATATATATATATATATATATATATATATATATATATATTATTGTGTAAAATTATCATTTAATCTTTGACTCTCTTTTGGGAATTAAGAATTTTCTGTTAAATTAGAAGATTGCACCTTGTTATGGCACTTCTCAAAATTCAGTTGGCCTTATTCTTACTAGATTTATTGACAAACACGTGCATCCTAAGAACATAGAAAATTTCCAAAATGACAATGATCTATAATAAGTTGACAGACAAAAAGTGTCAAAAGACCCATAAAATAAATAGACAACCAATAGCCTTTAAACATCATCGGAATTTACAGGTGCCGGATGATGCTTTGCTACCTTCTCCAAAGGATGACCAGCATATCATGCATCTCCCACAATTTGTGTTGAATATGATTTATAAAATCAATAGTGTCACTCTGATCATCTTGCTGGGCCCGATTGAGTGGGTCCAATGCATCACTTAGTTATCGAATCACACTACCATGGTCTTTTGTCACGAGAGGGTTTTCCACTGAGGGAAAAGACTGAGAGAGTGATGAGCTTATTATTTCTTCATGGCTTTATTCATGGTACTACTGTTTTCCATGAATTCTCCTCTCATCCAAACCTTGATGCGCACAACCACGTTAAGGAGGCATCTTCACCACCCACACTTGAGTTTCTTGACCCAAAGATAGCATGTGTTTGTTGCACCAACGAAGCAGCCTACTGGTCCTATTAGAGACCTCAATCAACTATGAACCCCAATGCAAATGACTTATGTCAGTGATCGTAGAAGTCACCCAAACACGCAAAGTAAAACCCACAATGGCACACATAATCAACAAATATGCAAACAATAGGAAGAGTAGGCCAAAAATCAAATAAAGCATGTAACATTCTAGAATTACCCTCCGAAAAAATAAGCAAGATGCTAATTCAGAAGTAAATCCTAGAGGCCCACTAGTCGGCCCTGTTTCCATCTTCCCAACTTAGAGTGCCAATGCGTAGAGAGGTTACTTTTCCCTAGCCGAAAAGACCCTTCAAATTTTAACACGAGACCTGACTATAATTTCCAAGAACAGACCCACAACACCAACATAAATTCAAGCAGACCAATGGCGGAGGAAAACGTAAACCAACCTTAATAATGGGCCTAAAAAATTCACCAGAAGATTGAAAGTCAATGATTTCTCTAACAATTTCACCTTTTCGCTCAAGCCCCACCTCTTCCACGTCAACAAAACCACGAAGATGCATAATATGGACTGATGAAGGCACCTAATTCCTGGGTCCCAAATTTGCTTGCTACAAGCCACAACAAAGAATTTGACAACACCTATGAAATGGGCTTGAGCTCCTTCTCAGATTTTCACAGCTTTAGGAGTAGGGGTTGGTGTGAAAATTTGAAGTTTGAAATTTGATTGCAACAACTGGAATTTATTTTTATAATTTTTAATTTTTTTAACAATTTATCTGCTAATTATTTTTGGTTTGTATATGGTTTTCTTGGTGATATTTCCTTACTTTTACTTTGGGTTGGAGATAAGCGAGTCCCTATGGAGATTGTTTTCTTGCAGTTGTGGAGATTTTCAGGAAATATTTTAAGAAGAATTTTTTCGAGTATTCGTGATGCACTATCCTTAGTGGTGGTATTTTTTATTATCTAATCTTGGAGACTGATTGGTCTAAGAATATCTCTGGCCCATTATTACTATTGTTTTTCATTGTCAACAGACTTTATAGTTTCTTGCTAGAATTTTTATTTTTCTGTTTGCTATCATTGTTTGGCTTCGACCACACTTCACATTTATGGATACATTTTAGACTCTTCATACCTTCTACATGCTTCCATTTTCAACATTTATTGACAACCTATATTGTGAATTTGGTGGGCGGTTATCATTACAGAAAAGGTTTTTCATCTAATTTTAGGATCTCGTACTCATGTGTATGTTTAATTTGGAGATAGGTGTCATAAGATGTGGTTATGTGAGTACATGTGTCATTTTTAGAGGATCAATGCACATATTTTGTTTCAGATAAGGTGAAATTGAACAATATAGAAAGTCACAACTCCATCGACACTGACTTATTTTGACTGACTGAGTTGGTGGAGATTAATTACAATTCCAAAAAGGAGAATGGGGGTGTGACTCTATCAACTATTGAATACCTTTCAAAAATATCCTACTTCATCTATTGAGGGTTTAGATTCACAACCCTACTAGCCGACACATTATCTAAAGAATCATCATCGTTCCAAGGGAAAAAAGACTAAAGCTGCTAAGGTTTTATAGAGATCAAAGAAATCACCTTTGGGAGGGACATTATGTTTGATATGGTTTTGGGTTTGTGAAAAAGGGCGTTGGTTGGTAGATGGGATTCCTAAAGGGTGGAATTGAAGTAGATGAATATGTGGGTGGCATAAAAGACGAAAGAAACTTTGGAATTTTTTCCAAATGTGAGGATTTTGATGAATAATTGGTATGCGATTCAATTATTAAAATATATAGATGTGGAGAAGGTTTTATTAAAAATTTGGGTATGTGGCAGGTATTACCTCTATCTAATTTGGTGGTATTTCATTTTCCATCAACTTTCGAAGGTGTCGAAGGGGAAGGTAGTGTGGGTGAAGCTTCCCAACCTCCCCATTGATCTCTGGTCTAGAAAGGCTCTGGCGCATATTAGTAGTAATATAAGAAAAATTATATTTGTGGATGGCGATAACTTAGTGGCGTTGGATAAACGAGTTGCATGGATCCTTGTGGAGGTTTATTTATTAGAGGGTTTTAACGCTGAATTGGATCTCAAATGGGATGGATATTCACATAGGGAGAGGTTCGATTATTGGAGGATTCCTTTCCGTTGCATGGGATTTAATGAAATGGGTCACCTCCTTAATACATTTGCTCAAATATTTAAGCAGAAGTATATTAAGGAGAGGTGGTTGGGTTCTTGGAAGTAGAATTTGGTTCATAGTCCATGAGTGGGAGGATGGGAGTATACCTCTCACAATTTTGATTTACCAGGTATTGATAATCAGTCTTTCTCTTTTATGCCTAATTTTGATTTGGATTCATCCACTTTAAGAAATACATCCTTAAATGGTGATTTTAAATATCCCACTGAGTTAGGGAAAAAAAATGGGGATTTAGACCTTATTACCTATTAAACCCATTGATTAAATTGGGGGCTTCAAGATACTCATCATTTTTTCAAACCAAATATCTCTTGAATTCATGTCCACCTTCTTTTCCTTCTCTATTTATCAGGATTGAGGAGACATTGGACCCTAATATTTCTCTGATGATTGTGGATCCCCTTTCGAATCGGACTTACCAGATACAATTTGGATCATTATTTGAGACATCTGTTCCAGATTCTTGAACATTGTCTTCTCCACAATTGGTGGTTTAACTATTTATTTCATCTCCTCAATAAAATTATGATTCTCAGTCAGCCCTTGTTCCCCTGTCGATTCATACTTATAATTTTTCATTGCATTTTCAAACTCCACCAAATCTCACTAAGAATGTGACTATCCACAAGAAGAGAAATAATAAGTGCGATGAAAATTTGAACTGGTCAGAGACTGATATAACCCCTTCTATTTCTCCTCAAGATTTTGGTGAGGTCTCTCCCAGGGCTCTTTGAGAACCACCCTTACATTCTTTGTTCATATGAACATCATGTATTTTAACATTCGAGGTTTGGGGAATGCCACAAATAAAACTTCCTTGAGACATCTGATTCAAAATCATAAGCAATATGTGATCCCAATATAAGAGACAAAGGTTTTGATGAACAATGCTCATCCATATTTTTTAATTTTTTTTTCCTAGATGGATTTTTTGTGGTGTTGACTCCCATGGTCTTTATGGTGGTCTATCTACCCTCTCGGTTCCTTGAATTGATAAATTTTATACATATAAATCATGTTTCAACATCTATCTTTTAGGTAAAATCTGGGGTATTTCTAGAGAACTACATATCATTAATTGCTATGAGCCATTAAAGGAGCGATTGATTTTCTAGAATCAGTTAATATTGAGTGGGATCTTATTATCCAGTGATATGATTTTGGGAGGGGACCTGAACCTCACCAATTTTTCTGGTGAATTTTTTGGTGGAAATAGTCTTTTGGATCATATGGTTGATTACTTTCTGAAGTTATTTAGTTGGTATAAACTTTTGGATGTGTACCCATCCCTAATGCAACCTAACTATAATAATGGCCAAATTTGGGTGGATCGTATTACAAAACAACTTGATCATCTTTTTGTGAAGGTTGTATTTTAGAAGTTTTGGGAACGACTAGTTTTTGGACTCAACATGCAGGTATATTAGATCATATTCCGATTTTCTTGTAGTGGAAATATGATGTAAACCTATTAAAAAATCCTTTCAAATTCAATCATGCTTGGCTGACAGAGGAGGAATTTCAATAGGTTGTAAGATCATGTTGGAAATATACATCTTATGAATCGACTTAGATCACCCATGGAATGGATATGTTATAGGTTAATAAGATTGAAAAGTGTGGTTAAAAAATGGGAAAGGAGAAAATAGAGAATTTCCCAGGAGTTACTGGAAATTGATATCAAGCTGGAGATACTTGATGATACCAAACAACCTAATTTTCTATCAGAAAGAGCTAAAAAGGGACCACTGGAACTTGAGAATTAAAAAAGATACATCCTTAGACTACAAGAAGAAGAATGGAATTTAAAGACAAAGGTTACATGGGTCACTGGAGGGGACTAAACACTAATTTTTTTCATAACTTTGCATCAAAAAGGTGTAAGGAGAATTCACTACATACTTGGGATCAATTACAAATTGGAGTTGTTAGATATTTTGGACATTTATATTCTACTAGAGTGGATATTTTGATTGATACACAAATGAGGTTGATCAACTCATATCCTATCTTTTTCTGTCCTATGGATTCAGAAGACATTCATAAGCCTATGAACAAAGATGAAGTAGAATAAGTCATGGAGACTTTTCCAAAGACAAAAGCCTAGGTCCGGATGGTTGGAAAATGGAGCTTTTTATTCAATTATTTGACTTGATGGGGGAGGACCTTGTACAATTGGTGGAGGATTTTAGGTAGAACAAGGTGGTCTTGAGCTCGTTAAACATTTTTTTTCCTTTTGTTCCTAAGACCTCAAAACCTGTTACTTTTAAGGATTTTTGACCCATTTCTTTGTGTAATCTTATATATAACTTTATTCTTAAGGTGATTTCCATCATACTTAGATATAAACCAATAGGATTTATCTCATTGCGTTAGTTTGTTTTTCACAAAGGGAGGAAAATACATGATGACATTGCTATCGCAAAAGAATGATTACAGACCAAAAAAACAAAACATCTAAGTACCCTTATTTTGAATTTGGACCTTGTAAAGGCATATGATTTTATTGATTGAGGTTTTCTACAATTGGCTCTCACTAAAATCATGCTCTCATTTGGTGTTGTTCAATGGATTATGGCTTGTGTTTTCTTCGTCCAATTTGTAGTCATCATTAATGGTGTCCCATCTATGTTTTTTAAGGTGACAAGGGGACTACGCCAGGGTGCTCTTTATCTTCTCTGTCGTTTATCTTTGTCATAGAATGTCTAGGTCATCTTACTCTTGAGTAAAAAGGGATGTTTCATATTGTTGGCATTCTTTATTCAACAAGTTTCACGAAACATTTTTGCATCCCATTTACTTTTTGTAGACAATTTCTTGCTATTTGGGATGGGAGCAATCCTTGAATGGACATGATACTATAAGATTATTGATGTTTTCAACAAGGCGACGGGCTGGCTTCTCAACAGTGATAAGTCATTTTTTATTGAGCACGAGGTCTATGAGGATGTTATTTAGGAAATATATTATCATTTTGGTGTCAAGGTGATTAAACATACACAAGGTTTCACTTATTTTTTTTTTTTCCTCAAACCAAATAAATATTTCTTCCAAGATTGGAGGTGGTTGATAATGATATTGGTCATAAGCTAATGAGCTCTTCGAATAAATGATTGATAATTGGAGGTAGAATCATATTGGTTAAGGCTGTTCTCCAGAATCTACTGGTTTACTAGCTCCACATTATTAAGATACCTGCTTCAATTTTCCAAAAATAATAATTCCATCATTGTTGGTTTTATTTGGTGTAACAAGTTAGAGAATCATAAAATTAACCTTTCTAAATTAGAGGATTTATCAAGGCCGAAATCAAATGGAGGTTGGGGGTTAAAAACATTCCTTTGGTTTGGATGGGAATTGCATCCAAATCACTATGGACGGATTTGTTTGAAGCAGGATTTCAGCAAGACATTTGGGGGGATAAGTATTTTTCTGAGATGATGGTTGAGGACTGGATACGATCTCCTAACATAGGCACTCATAATTCATCTTTAATTTGGCGATGTATGTTATCGGTCAAACATTGGATAGACAGGAATATAAAATGGAAAATTGGAGATGGCTCGACGATTAGGATTGGAGAAGGCTACATTGGATCCTCCTATGTTACTTTGCCTCAACAAATCATTAATCACTTACAAAATAGAAATTATTAGTATAATCATTAGATTAAGAAGAGGGACTCAAAGTACAATGTTGGCACTATTTGGTTGGAAACTAACAACCTGGGATTGTCTGGAGACTTGGCACATCCGTGGAAAGAATATACTTTGGATTTACAATATGAAAGAGTTTATCTAAATTCTGAGGAAGATATCCTTATATGGAACAAAAATACTAAAGAATACAAGATCACAGATAAGGAGGTTTATCAACATTTAACATTGACAATGATCTACACAACCCCTATCTGGTGGCATAAAAATTTATGGAATTAGAAAAAACATATGAAAATAAAAGTTTTCGGGTGGCTTCGTTTGAGGAATAATGTTTAAACTTGGGATAACCTCTATAAAGGAGGTTTCCCTATACCAAGTAGATGTTCCATTTGTATGGATGAGGATGATAATATATGACACTTATTTCTTAAGTGTCCATTTTCTTTAATTATTTGGCATTATGTGTTGAAGGAATTTAATCTCATCTTAAATTGGAATGGGGAAATCTTCGAGACCTACTTTAAAGATTGGTACAATGTACATTCAGATTGGGAAACATTTCCTATATATATAACATGGGGCATTTGGACAACCACGAACCATTTGATATTTGAGGACAAAGTACATATTATTAAAAGAACATGTGATAATATTATGGGATATTTTATGGAGAAGGGACGTAGGATAGTTTCACATACACCTAGGGTTGTAAAGTATCCAATGAGGATGGTTTATCCCTCTGAATTTTTTGATGGGGTTGCTTGCTCAAACATCGGTGGTTGTCGAGATGTAATCTTTGTGAAGAAACAATAATTTTATAACCTATATTGGAGATGTGGATCGAGATCTAATAGAAAACTATATCTTGCAATTTTTTGGGGAGTTTTAACATTCACACAACTCTTAGACTTAGAAAAGCTACAAGTATATGGGGATTCAAAGGTAGTGGTAAAATGAATTAATGAGAAATATAACATGGACATTTCAATTTTTTGGCATTAAAAACAAAGGGTTAGACAAATATTCATCTACTTCAGCTACATCAAAATTGAACATATCTATAGAGAATTGAATGAAAAAGTATGCTCTCTCAAAAAAAGAGTTGGTTGCATAGCTGGAATCTATCTATGTGATAGAATATGCCATTGGTAGTATTGTATTTTTTGAACAAATTTATTTTCTACTAATATTTTTTCTTTTTGCCTAAAATTATTTAACAATATATGTAAACAAAATTATTACATATCCATATCATAATATATTATGAAAGATGTAAACACTTTGTTTAATATTAAGATATTAATTTTCTCGTATTGAAAAACAAATCTTATGTTGCATCCTAAGTACTTTTAACAATTGATTTCGAAAATTCTTTACCTCTTTGTAAAATTGACGACATCCTAATTGATATAAGGCTATGTTTGTACTTTGTCCTTTTATGATTGCGAGAATTATTTACCTCTTCGTAAAACTAATATCTTCATTCATACGTAGCGGATGATATGTCAACACCAACCATGTATATACTTTGTCACACTTAAAATTTGTCATGAATTAGGCACTATACAACTTGATTAATGTCTTCCTTATTGATATTCCATGGATTTATAAACGTTATTTTCAATTTAGAAGTCATCTTCTATTAAGTAATCCATTTACATTTTAATTTCATATGATCGGGAGATTCACACAATTGTGTATGTATAATAAATCTTATTCATTGTGAGATATATCTATAATCTATATACATTTAATTATTTAATTTTTCATTATTTTTTATTTTCAATGGTGTTCTACTTAAAGCATTCATGACCTCAGTTCCTCTTTTCAATGATGTTCTGCTTAAAAGCATTCATGACCTTGTTCCTCTTTTCAATGTAATTAGGAATGTATACTTGTCTACAAGTGTCTACAAGAGCTCCACCCCATGTCATGTGTTATAAATTCAAGTTCACTTAGGAGTTTAAGAAAATTAATGTTTGATGATTGGTATATAAAACAAACACCTTTACATTTAATTAATTTTTTTTAGTGCTTTAACTCAATTGAATTAAATTCTAAATCATAACCCCACCCATAATGTGTCTTTAATTCAAGTCCATTCGCGGCTTAAGAACTTTAATATTGATGATTTGTATGTAATATAAATTTGACTTTAAAGAGTTACTCAAATACTTTTAAATATTCTCTTATCTAATAGAATGAAATTCCAAATAATACTTTTAAATATTCTCTTATCTAGTAGAATGAAATTCCAAATCATTTATTGACTATTTATAAATTACATTCACCTTTTTATTAAAGTGTATTACTCACACTTTTTGTTAGTAAATGTGCTAGTAAATTTGAAATAATTTTCCAAAATTTGATTATGAATATATTTATCTTTCAATCTTATTTTTTTCAATATTAGTGTTTAATTTTATTGGAATCTTTATATATATATATATATATTTTTTTTAATCAAACTCTTTTATTTATTTAGGTATAAGGTTAACATTTCCGTCCATGGATTTTCAAAATCTTATTAGCCACAATCTTATTAAATTTATAGGCCAGTAAGTAGTTTCCAAAAGTGATCATATATTAATAAAGGGATTTCACCATGCAAAAATGGTAAAGGAACTAAAAACAAAAATGCGAGTAGTATCAAATTATATCTAAAATCCATTAAGTATCTGACGAGTTTACCAGAACCATATTTTCCAAATGAAAACTGGGAGGTAGCGAGGGTTTGAATTCACAGTGGTCATGTTTCTCCATATGGGACATATGGCCTTCCATTTTTTTGTAGCTTTTCATGAAGACACTATTATCACCTTTATAGGCCTGTCAATCTATCTTGCATATACAACTGATTTCTTTGTAAATCATTTAGAAAGTAAATAATCACATTTATATCTTCATGTTTGTCCTTGATAAGCTACACCACAAGCAATCTAAGTTGCCTAATATATTATCTACAATCCACCTGACTAGGTCATGCTTAGGGAAATTAGGTGGCCCCACAGACACAAGTGCCACTTCACCACCCAAAGAACCTAGTATAGTGGGACAACTAGAATCTATATTGGCGTCTATCGCATCCCCCTCCCCCTCTTCTCACGTGACCACGTTGACGAGGCATCTTCCTCATGTCACCAAAACAGTAAACAAACTACCCCATGTAGCAATTGTCACAAGAAACACATGTAGTGTCCCTCACAGAGTACCTTTTGTAAAAAACCACCCCGAAAAAAGGCATTAGACCACCCAACACCCATTCAACACAGGTTGTAGTCCCTACGGGATGTTCGAAATTGGGAATTCCCTACCCATTAGAGCACATGTCAGCTAGCTAATATAATTTCACCTCCAAAATGCCCATCAAAGTGCCATAATTAAGAGAAAATATCCAGAACCCCTAAAGGTTGAATCTCCCCACTCAATAATAGCCCCCACACATTGAATGAGACCCATATCAACTCAACCCAAAACATAAAACTCACAGAACCATGAATACAAACAACATTGTATATATTACAACCAGGAAAAAGTTGAAAATGATAATACAACCAACATATAATATCAACCATGAAATGCAACCAATTTAGAGTGAGAATTCATAATATGTTATGCATGTGCCTTGTTTTTCCCATAAAAATATCGCAACCAAGGCCCAAATCTCCATCCTCCATAACCAAGAAGCTAATGCTCTATAAATTCTTTATCACCATTCTGTTGGTTAGAGGGATTTCCTCTCCCCCACCCCAACAACACACCAACAATAACCACAAGATCTTTTACCCTAAGTTTCTGGGTCCATATAACTTATAAACCCTTAGTCGTAACACCAAATCCTTTAACGCCAACTAGCTCAACATGGGAACCACCATTCCTATCCCACATTATCATTTTTTCAAATACTAGCCATGGTTGGTGTGTGAAATAATCATAGTAGCACATAGGGGTGCATAACCTAGATTCCAACCACCAAACAAAAGTAAAAACAACTTCCATGCTTTCTCGCATAACTCTCCCTTTAGAACAACTATTTTCGATGGCTGAAATCAACATTAAATAGAATTTATGCCACACAATCTTGTGCATGGGGGAGGTGTGCCATGACACCACCCACCTATATAGTCATGGTATTCAATGGGGTGGTGGGAACCCTCCTCGAGTTCCCCTATACCATGCTTATATTTCCCCATTAGGGAAGAATCCTTACACTTTCATATATATTATTCTTAGATAAAAAAACTCTAATTTCACTGGAAACTATGTTCTTATAGAATAAAATTCTAATTCTATGAATATTTCTTTTGTTCTGACATGACACAAATGGGATAGTCCAAAATCACTCAACCTTTTTTGATACATGCAAAACACTTATTTGAACATAATGAAACCAAGTTATAAAAATTCCTTCATGAAGAGTTCACAGTTATTCAATATTATTCATAGTTCATTCTTCCTCATTCATCAAATCTAGCTTTAAATCATTAAAATGCTCTCCTCTACTCATTCTATCCATACTAGATAGAAATTTCATCCAATTAAAGTACTAAATACATACTAATATAAAGTCTTAAAATTTATTCCATGAGACTTATACAGGCACTATGTGGATTCACTAATCCAAACAACACAACTAACCACTCATATATTCCATATTTTGTCCTAAAAATAACCTCCTACTGACCTCCTTATCTATTATAAATATGGTGATATTTTCATTTCAAGTCTATCCTTGAAATGTATTTTGGTGCCATTCAAATTTTCCATCATGTCAACTATTAATGATAATGAAAACATGTAACTAATTTTGATAATTTCTATCAGTTTAATAATTTTGGCAGGCTTATGCTTATATAATTTGGTCAAACTTTATGATAGCAAGTCACTAACCCTTTTAGTTATCCTCCATCGTCTCCAATTACACTAAAACTATGCAATGTTTAATTTTACAAGTTTTACATGTAATGAATTATATCTCATTTTCTAGTTTCCTTCTTGGTAGTTCTCCTTTTGGAATTTTTTTATGAACTACTAGTATACTCATCAAATAACATTTAATTTTATCATGAGATCTAATTTTGATTGAAAATGATTATGGAAAAGAAATGAGTAGCTAGAAAATATAAGAAGGTTATAGTTTTTAGGTAGATAACTTCAGGCTCAAAGGTTTGAGCTCACATGGCTATATAAGCTTAGGGACATGTTGGGGATGTTCCTCATTAACCACATAATGAAGTAAAATTATTTGACGGTGTATGAGAAAACAAAAGAAATATGACTAGAGGTCAAAACCAAAAAATGGTTCATTCATAAAATATGTGTGGGATAATTTTATTGGTTTTCCATAATGAGGAGGAGAGTACAATTGAAATCATGTGATATATAATAACTTCCCATTAGGATGTGATTGGGACTACCTAATAGGAACCCACAACCAAGTAGGTGGTGTCATATAGCATGGGTGGAAGGTGATGAATAATGTCCTTGAGTTGGAATATTAGTGGGTTGTAGATCAAGGTAGACTCATCATGATGGAAATGTGTTCATGATGGGGTGTGTGGTTTAATATCCATGTAGAAGATGTTAGGATATTTTTAGTTACATCATATATGTAATTAGTAGTTTCCATTTGTAAATCAAATGTGTAAAGAATATTTGGGTTCAATCGTTGTGATTTAGAAGATACATTCCCATCATTGCATTTCACCTTTTTCCACCAATGCATTAGCTAGAAATAGGTTAATCCATCCAATATAATATTGTATATACATGTTCATCATCGTAATCAATCATATGGGATTAATAGGGCATTAAACCACATCATAATAATACATTCAACATCGGTAATTTTTTTTTTGTTGATTTACAATATATGGCGTTAATATGCAAATTTAATGGCTTCTCGATGAGATACAAAGATTTACATCAATATGTATATTCTTCTTGGACAACCAACTTTAATCTCTACTTATGCTCCAAGGGTTTTTTCATATTTCAGTTTGACGCACAGAAATACATGTAGTAAGTCCTAAATGATGGGCCATGGTTTTTGGGTAGAGTTCGGATATTTGTTACGCCATGGTTCCCAGAATTTGATGCCACAATCATGGTGGTCACCAAAATGATAGTCTAGGTGAGATTACACAATCTCCCTATCCATTTTTGGCGTCATCGGTTCATGGAATATATTTGAAATAATCTTGGAAAAAAATGCGCTATGGCAAAGAAGAAAAAGGTATCTTTACATATGCTAGAATTTGTGTGGAAATAGACTTTAACAAAGGTCTACCTGATCTCATCCATTTAAAACATGAAAATTTTTAGTGGACTCAACTTTTATATTATGGTAATACACCATTTAGATTCCAAATATTCTTTCAAACAAGACATCTATAGAAGACATGTCCATAGGAAAAAAAAGATAAAAAAGGGAAAAAGAGGCAGGCCCGTAAGCCAAAGGGATGGTAGGTAACTTGACATTTCTGAGGTCAAAGAAGAAGAGACCATGGAAAATACTCCAAATATGGATGCTTAGGCACACCATAGCAACCACACATTGAAGGAGTCAAGGATTAGTCACGAACCGTGTCGCGTAGCCAAAAGGGTACAAAATTACCAAAAATCAAAGCATTAGAGAAAAAAAGAGAGGAAACACTCTTTGAAAAGGGACCAAGGGGTATAAAGAGAACCCATGTATTTGAGAGTTTAGATTAAAATAAAGAAGTCCCTTTTCAAGTAGCTGGAAATCAATTGGCCATGGTAACAATTGATCCCAACCATGGGGTTTGGAAAAAAGTTCAGAAAAGAAAGGAAAAAAGGGGACGTTAAGTATTATTATCACACTTAACCCCTGACAAAATCATCTATTTTTTAATATTTTTTGTGTTACTCTGCATCGGTTGAAAGGTGGATATGACCGAAAGCCTTATAGCATCTACATAATGTAATTTTGTTCCTTGTTTACAGGTTGAATAAAATTACGATATTTTCTTCGAAAAAAAATCATAAGGTGTAATATGAACCATATTGATGGAAATGTATCAAACATATTCATACATCATAAATCATAGTATAATAAGGACTTGCTACATTAGATCCATATTAAGAGTCTTATTTTCTACATATCCATCATTAACACCAATGTTTCTTGCAATTTCATGATTAACTATCTAAAGGAATTACGAAATTAATAGGCATGTCAAACAACAATATATGTAATGTTAGCCATAATATCAAGTACCAATCATTTTAATCATATTTTAATAAATTTTACCAAGGGAAATTATATAGAACATTTCATGTTGCCTAATTAGTTAAGTCATATTGGTAGTCATCACAACTAGACAATCACATGTGTCTAGGTCCATTATACCACATCCTTAATTGAAGTAATAAGAAGAGGATGGTGAGTCCAAAAAAACACTTTCCTATTAGTCAATGTTGGGTGTGGAGCTTGATTATCTTGTTTACTTTGTATCACAGCATTGGACCCCTATACCTTCAAAGGGGCGGCAACGCCGCCCGTAATTAATCCCTGCCATGGGGGGTCCAAGGGGGGGCGGCAGCGCTTTTCGGAGCCCCCCCCCCCTGGCGGGGGTTTTCGGGGGCAGCGCCCCCGAAGCTAAAAACAGATGTAAAATTGCCTTGTAAGAGTATAGTAATTTCTAGTCAATCTGGGCCGTTCATTAGGCAAATGATCTGACGATAGAATTTATGTTTAGACTAGGGTTTTTTGCCCTAGAAGGAAACCCCCTTGTATATATGACGGTATTGTATTGCAGCTGTGTATTATGCATGTATTCTCGGAGCGAGAAACAAAGAGGGAGACTATGAGAGAGAACAAAGGATATTACAACGGATATGCTGTAGGTTTTGTCTCTTCATTTTTGTTGGATAATAGAAAGGAAGGACTGGTTGTTCGGGGTGGACGTAGCCCAAACTGGGTGAACCACGTATATCTGTGTCTCTCTAGTTTTATGTGTTTTGTGTGCTTTTATTTTCCGCATATTTTATGTGTTGCATTGCTCCATAATATATAATTTTCTAACATTCAAATCAAAGGATGAACAAAAAATAACACCATTATCATATTAACATCATATCAATTAAGGGTTACCTCATAACAAGTCACCAAGATTATATTCATCACGTCAAACATATGTCTTTAGCTAGGTAAGATTATAGAAAGAGCTGATTTAAAAGAGGAGTCCAATTAATAATATAAATTGATTTACTCTAGATAGAGGGTATCCAAAAAATAATAAAAATAATGATTGAAGGAAAAACATATTAATTGTCACATAGGTATGGTCAATCAACAACAACCCACCTAAGAAAACTCAATCGGTATCCATGGAAGATGATACTTGTGAGAAATGGTTAGAAATAATCAATGAATATTCAATATTCCATGAACCTAAATGACACGCTTGAGCTAGAGAATTCTTACCCCAAGCTTAGTGGGCTTTATTGTGGGGAAAAAACGACATTCTAGAGGATTCTTGGCATGGATGACCTCCTATAAATCCCTAGTTACTAGGTGCCAACCCAACTAAGGTGATGATTGATGCTATGCAATTTATTTGGCAGCATCAATCTCGCTGCTTCACCCCTATGTTAAACACCCAATGTATTGATTGCTATGTGGACTATTCAAATCATGAGAAAATTGGTTAATTGAGACTATTGATCATGGATATGGTGATAATTTATTGACATAATATGCACACTTAATCCATAAAGTGATATCTAATATGTTGTACTACAAAATCCCCTTAATTAGAAGAGAATAATTTAAAAAGAAATAGTATCTAAACATACCTTTAACATCACCTGGATGCTTAGTAAAAGAGTTATACTCTGCAACTGAAGCTCATATTCTTCAAAAATCCATGGAACATGGGAGTGAACCTTAGACCTCCCTAGATAAATAATCCTCATTCTACGAAATTTCCAACTTTAACTTTGCAACTTCCTTCTTAAGTGTCACGTTATAGATTTCCTTTTCAGGGAAATTATGAACCTCCTAGTGAAACTAATGAGCCAATCAAAAACACTTGTTCCATTTCCTAGATGGCATATTTTGATGGTTCTGGAAATGCGTCAGCCAAGGTGGTCCCCCTGATGTGAAGTACCAATTATACCTCACACCGTTTGGATTAGGAGCTCCATCTGGAGTATTGACATGAACTTAAAAGTTTTCCTCAGCTGCAATGAATGACATAATAGAGAGTGCACATAACGTTTGATATCAACAAATAAGTTGACATTCTAAAACACCAATTGCGATATGTAAATTGATACTTTCACGAGAGGGACATAACCATGGACCTCTAGAAGGAAAGTAATAATACTTTCCTAAGAGAGACACAAGAGAGCAAGAAAGACACATGAGAGAAAAGAAAGGTTCATTAGATATTTTGCGAAAAAATTCACATAGACACAATGCACATTAAATAAAATAGAACCCATCTTCAATAATATAAGCACCAAAGCCACCAAAATAGTTCAATTTATTTAGTACAAATTGGAACAACATATATTGGAAACATTCATAGAACAATATTACAACATTTACGATATACACATGAAAGTGTGCTAGCTCAAACGAACTTCTGATTATTTGGTTAAAGATCCAAGTAAACAGTTACAATGGTGAGCCCCTAGCTCTAATAGTGAACATTAAGCTACCCCTTGCTTCTCCAAATAATGATCTTCTCTTCTATGCTAATCTAGAGAACCCAATGCTAACTCTCCAAAGGCTAAGTCTCTAGAAGCCTTTTGCTTGAGTTATGAGGGTTTATTTATAACATGAGGAATGACCTTTCATACCCCCATGACCCTTGAAATGCCCTCATGACTCTTAGACTTATAATGTGACTTTTGGGCTTCTATATGACTTTTGGACTTTTCCTAATGTCTCTTTTTTCCATATATGACTATGTGACTTTTGATATTCCACACATGACCCTTGGACTTCCACACATTACATTTTGTCCTTTATTTTGATAATTACATCATTAAATCTGCAAATGACATGGAAAGACACATGGACACACATGAAATTATGATGGCACTCATACAAATCACAAATTAGCAATGTTGATATGGACTTCATGATGAAGTAACCATGCCAAGTTGTTTCTCTTGTTTCTTTGTCTTAAATATTCATCAGAGTTTTGTTTAGTACTTCGTCTTCATGAAATATTTTCTTTGTTCTTCATCTTCACCCTCCAAGGGGTTGAATGGTATGGAGTCTTCATGTAGTCCCGCTCTTTGGTATTCAGTCATAAACTAGTGTTCCTTCATATTCTCACTTGATGACCTCTTCATGGTTTAAACTTCACAAGTTCTTTTTAGCATAGTCTCCTTCTCCACCTCTGCGGGAATTATCCTGTCATGTCACGATATAGTACCTGCAAGTGAAATATACTCGTGAAAAAAAGACATCAGTCCAAAAATATCCTAGTCTAACTCGCTTCATGAAAATTATTAGGTGAGGTGGGAGTTCGAACTGGACAGGGAGGAAGACTTAGGGATTGCATAGTGCACAGTTGCAGGGGCTAGCAGTGAGGGACTAAGGCTTGAAATTGCATAATGCACAATTTTGGAAGACTAGGGAGGAATATTGCACAATTCAGGAGCTTAGTGAGACATTCTTGAGCCTTGAGATTGTGTAGTGCACAATTTCAGAGAGAGAGAGAGAGGGTTAGTGGATTGCGCAGTTGTGTAGCTCAAGGAGGTAGGAAGACAACTTATTGCTCGAGATTTTGTAATGCGTAGTTTTGGAGGCCTAGGAAAGATGAATGCATAGTTGAGGAGATTAGTGAGGTGGTCTTGAGCCCTGAAGTTTCTCAATTCATAGTACATTAGAGAGAGAGGCCTAGGTATTTCACAATTGTGCAACTCAGGGAAGGAAGGAGACAACTTGAAGCTTTCCACTACGCAATGCGCAGAAGGAGAATGTCTGGAAGGGTAAAATACACAACGGTGGAGGTCAAGAGGGAAAGGTTGAGCACTGAGACTACGAAATTCACAATTATTGGAGGAAGAAATTGTGCATTGTGTAGTTCCATGAGACAAGAGGGAAGGTTGAGCCTTGCTACTACACAATGCACAATTCAAGGAGGCTAAGTTGGGTCAAGTTGGTCAGGAAAAATATTTTTGGGTCAATGTAAAATTTGTATGAATTACACATATCCCTTGTCATTGAACCTTTTTACTTTCAACTACTTCTCTATGCAGATTGAAAAATATTATGAAAATGATATTAAGATAAATTAATTGGAAATGATGTGCATAAGGGTGGCTCAATTGGTGATTACCTTAGATGAAGTGTTGTTATGATTTTAAGTTTTAACCCCCGTGGCTCACCCAACCAAACACAAAAAAAAGAAGTGGCATTGATATTCAAATAATTTGATTAAGTTTTCTATTGAAATATTTTAAAAAATATAATAATTATACATTTTTGACACTCAAAAGAAAAATAATGAGATTTTTATTTTTACTTTTAATTACTTTATGTCACTCTAAATGTTATAAAGTGATGTTTTTTTTTGGTATCTAGAAAAATCGACAACTCCACAAGTTTTGTACTCATGTGACATGAAGTCTATTTAAGTATGCCCCTTTTGCAAGCACATGGTCAATTTATGTATGCCCCTTCCAGAGAGAGACATGGATTTATTTATGTGTCAATTTTCATATGCCACTTCGTCAAGCATGGTGTTGATTTACGTGCCCCCTTCCATAAGTATGTGTCAATTTACGTATGCCCTTTATGCAAGCACGCATGGGGTCCCCTTCTGAATGCATAGGGTCAATTTATGTTTAGCAATCGCAAGTCATTTTACACATCCCCTTTCACATGCAAAAGGTCGATTTACTTATCCCGTTCCACATGCACATCTAAATTGAGGGAGTTTGAACTTTGAACTTCCTCTCACATAACACTTCATTTTCATGGTCATTGCCAATTGAGCTTCCCCATAAAACTTTAAAAAAAATATCTTACTTCATATGGATATCAAAATATTTTATTTCTGGGTGAGGGAGAATGAAACATTTTTACATCTTCACTATTAACTAATATCAAATAACCCAACAAGCACCAAGAGATTCAAAATTAACCAAACACTTATATTCATTATTATTTAGAGAATATTTTTATTTTCACACATAGCTCTTATGCTGAGTTGTAGAACCCTCATATTAAGCTGTAGAAGGTGCCTCTCCGCACAATGATGTAATTATAGTGAAAAATGAATTATTAGAAAAGTAAAATATTTATTTAAATTAAATTTAAATATTTAATTTAATGAAAATATGAGCTACAAAATAAATATAGAAAGAACATTACAACTTAAATTTCAAGTGTTTTTAAACTTTTGGAAATACTATCATAAACCTTGATTTCATTGAATTCCTAAGTCGAGGATTAAGAAAATCAGGTGCAAATATCTGTTATTCTAAGGAAAATATATTGTATGCTTAAATATTTTAGTTTTCTGATGTGTTTTTGCATTTTAGTTTATTAAAGTTACATAAGATATTCCACTCTAAATTTCAAAGAGCACCGCATCGTTTTAGGATAACTATGAAGATTATTTGAGATTCAAAATAGTCATGCATTATCCACAGGCTTTCATTTTTATTTATAATCTCACTGGTTTTTCTTCTGATCATTCATATTTATAATATGAGCAGGGAACACGAATAATGAAGGAGAATACAGAACTTCGTCGGCAGGTATAATCCTTATCAATTAGAACATGGGTAGTTTACAATGTAATGCATTTGTAACGTGAACTTATTACATCTATTGAACAGTTAAAGGAACGATATGGCCTACACATGGAAAACAATGATGCAGAGGAGAAATTTTGCATTGAGACATCTGGAAATAAAGATCCACAGTCGTCCGAATCTAAAAATAATACTCATGCGTTTGATTTAAAATTACATAAGTCGCCCATTGAAGAGTCGGGGCAGTCTGATATTTCCTTGCAGCTAGGGTATGTAATTATACTTATTCAATCATTCTTATTTTTGGGTTTAATTTTAACAACTAGTAATCCAGTGAGAGAATGTGCTTTCTTTCAGGTTATCTTCGCAGCCAAACATTTGAGACTCTCAATCGTCGTCTTCAGCGATCGAATGTCAAGAACTGCTTTCATATTTCTATTTTTAACAATGGCCAATGAAAATTTAATATGGACAATTAAAAAAAACAGAGATTCCTTGCAAATGATTCAGATAGGTTATGGATTTGATATTCCCGTCAAATTGGTGAAATTGAGAATGTTTAAAAATGATACACGAGTTGGTGAGATATCTAAAATAAAAGTGATGACAATATTAAATTATTACTCATTCTTTAGTTATACTTAAGAGAAGAGTTACTCTTTTAACACCGTACTTTATTACTCATTCTTTTTAGATTCACTGGACAATATTAAATTATCATTTATAAAATAAATTGAGAATCTTCTATTTTTAAATAATTGGCAATTAACATTGAAATTTTTTTTATTTGTTCAGAATGGAAAAAAACGCTGTTTTATATATTATAATTAACATTGAAATTTACAAAGTCCGATAAGAAGATTAGAAGATCTATTGATTGGTTTTTTGGGAAACAAAATTTCTTTTTGGAATTGAACTTCACTGAATAGGATAACGATCATTCCTATTCCTCTTAATCTATTAGGTATACATTTAAATGATTATTTTTCACAACTTACACGACTAATTTACAAATTGACTTTATTATATTTATAAGTGTCTTTTTTTAAATAATAATTGTCTTTTTTTTTAATTTATTGTTATATACATTTATACAATAAGTATGTGTCTTTTGAAATGGGATGGTATAGATTTAACTTTACACAATATTTATCAAATATTTTTAGTAGTAGTTAGAAATCGAGAGTTGATATTTGTTTTAAAAATGATTATGTTTTTTTTACTTTTCTATTTAATAAAAAAGTTATTATAAAATTATATTAAATTAAAATATATAAAAAAATATTTTCATTGTGAATTCACTTATGGTTAAAAAAAAATTTGATTGTGAACTCACTTATAGTTTATTGGGCATGTGGTATTGACATCTATCTTAACCCTTGATATATCAATGGTTGACTTATGGTTTATTTGGCATGTCCTATTGACATCCATCTTAAGCCCCGATATATCAATGGTTGAGAGAGATCAAATCTCTCAACGCTAAAACCTTTTTTTTTATTGCAAAACTTGAGGAAGTGCAAACATTTTTTCTTTATTGCAAAACTTGAGGAAGTGCAAACCTTTTTTTTTAATTGCAAAACTTGAGGAAATGCTTGCACCTCCAGAGATCTGATCCCCCTGGATGCTTGATATATGTGGGGTTAAAAATGATCTTGGCTGATTTCAGTCGTGCATGGTCACACAAAATTTGTGACCACAAAATTTGTTGAACATTTTTTGCATGCAAAGTAAAAATGTAACAGTGTTGAATGATAGAAAATATTCATATAAGAATGCACTCAATTACAAATATTCTTCATTGTTAATAATCTCTAATTATTTTATTCTATTGTTATATCATACCAATTCAATTCTACCAAGACTTCCTCTTCATTTATGGTTAATATTATTCAATATTATATAGTACTATATAATATCTATATCTATATTTGTGTGTCTCTTTCTTCTTCCCTCACTCTCCCCCCTCCATTATGTGCCTACCTCCCTTTCTCTCTCCCCCCATCTCTCTCTCTCTCTCTCTTCTTATCCCTCTCTTTCCACATGCCACCTATATCTATATTTCCCTCGATCTATCCTTCTTTGTATCTCTCTTCTTCCCTCTATCGCCCCTTCATTTATATTTAACGCTCTCCATCTATCCTACCTTGTCTCTCTATCTCACCCCCCAAAACATACAAAATATCTCTCT